>CM060835.1:72422500-73022500 GCA_030762175.1 Metallyticus violacea
CTAGCAATCCCGTTCCAGTACAAATAACAGTATTAAAACTACTACAGATGTATAATGAAACAAGTTCTGCGACTGAGAGGTAGAAAACAAAGTCGAACTCTGCTCTCATTAGTCCATGGCAGAATTACGCTGTATATTTGGTCCCGGAATTATTGGTTTTAGTTATGACCTTCGAGTTTCCCAGGTCTTACAGTTTGTGATTTTTATCTTTGGGGGACATAGAAAAATAGAATACATAGAAATAACCTTCTCACACTGAAAGGAAGAATTTAAAACAAAATTCAAAACTAAGTTAGTTCACCTGTAATGTAGAACTGATGCGTGTAAGAAAATGTGGGTTGTATGTCAGGGAAAATGTGCAACATTTCCAGCTTAAAGAGGGCGATTAACAAATTATGTTATTTAAGATGTTGTATTTAAGTTTTAAAACAGTGAAGCGCTTAAGCTCCTCGAGTCTACGCAAGAAAGTACTGGCGACAGCACGGGATTTAACCCCAACTGGCTGAACTGTATTAGTCACCCTTCCCAAAGAAATTGAAATGTTAAAAATGAAATGGAAACAATTGGTTTAGTTTGATTCCAATTTTTGCACAACTAATTTATATGAAATTTTATACCTTATATGTTGTATGGTATCTCAGAAAAAAATGTTAGTTCAAGAATTTCTGGACCCTAATGGTAATATATTTTTTATTAAATATAACATATTTAATTACATTACAGCTACTAATTCCGTGTGACCATTAGTAACATCAGCTTTAGATAAATTCTTAATGCAGGTTGTGAAAGTTGCTGGTGATGTTCATATTTTAATTAATTTGTGTTAATATATAAAACATACAATATATAATCAAAGTATTACACTGAACGATATTTATTTGTTATTTTATTTCCTATAGTTTTAGGACAACATTTACAATCCGGCATAAAAAAAAGAAATTATCTTATTTGCTTGTAGATGATGCTTCCAGACTCGATACTTAATACAGAGCCTCTTAGAAAAGTCCAATATTATAAAATAAAGTTTAAAGTTTTAATGACTGGAGTTATTAGTGTTATAATTAACTACACAGAAGTGCTTTTAAAAGCTCGTAATAAAAGATAAATACCTACCTTATTTCTGAATTTTTGCATATCATGGAATCTACCTGGCATTTTTTTCGGAAATGGAAATTTCTATAATTAATATTAATTTATATGAATATTTATGATATACGAGCTTCATATACATTTCTGTTAGAAAGTTCTGATTGTTTCTTTTTTTCTGTTTTGTGAGAACGAAATAGTTGTACTTAGAAACTGCTGGATTAAACACATTAATGATCAAGTAATACATATGTAGATTAAGATTTTATATAGCAGCATATATGAGTTTGGATCTATTTTACTACACCATTAGCGATGATCCTATGTTTCTGTTTTATACAATTGCAAAACTTCACTGTAGATATTCAATTGCACTTCTGTACCAACCTGGCGAGAGTGTAGCCTACTTATGAGGTTGGGATGTCTAGAAAGCGTCACTGTATTATGCTAAGGAGAAGGATTAAGTCTGTCTTGAAACTAGAACAAAAACAAGACCTACCAAACCAAGAAAACATCCCCGTGGCAGAACCTGAGACCGCTGGAATGCTGTGCTCTAAAATGATCGAACTATTTACTTATTGCAGTAGCGGTAACAGGTGCGCGTGCGCAAACTGGAGCGAGCAGTTCGTCACTCGCTCGTTCGCACTCTGCTGACGTCAAGTTCAAGGTTACACGGACATCAGAGTCTGACAGTGTTTTGTTTATGGTCCGGTTTTACTGCTGAGGCAGCACAGACGGTCAGCCTTGATGAACATGAGCTGGAATGATAAATTGGGAAAGACATTTTTTTCTTCCCGGCATTTCGGCATTTGCCACTTATCAGGACTGAGAAAATTCTGAAAAAAAAAAAAAGGGTGAACGGTTCTAGCCGGAATCGAAACCCAGACCTCCCACTCACGAGTTCGTGCTTTAATGACCTCAGCCACGTGGCGGTCCAAATGATGGTGAACTTGGCAGAAGGAAAGCGTAAATCTTCAAACCGTTTTAACCCTTAATGGGGGGATCTATTTTTAGGAATGCAAAAGATGCTCGACGTATACCTAGACAGCAAAAAGCACGTCATGTACACAAAACTGCATACAAATGAATACAAAGATCTCGTTGGTAATAAAAGTATGACAATTTACGATGTTAATAACAACAAAGGAATATGAGCATTGTAGATTATTAATTTGATTCGCTAAAGATTCAATTCATTCCTCAAGTAAATATTATGTTAATGCTACATTCTATAGATTCTGTAATATTTGGAAATATAAATACAAAAGTGATATCTAAACTCTGATGTATATGACACACTACCAAAATTGCTCACCCCTAGCTGCAAACATCCTTAGCATGGTTCGCGGTATCTCTCGTGTTCGCGAGTCTTGGACGCAAATGACATAAGGTAATATACACATATACTTTATCGCGCAGTTTGAAAACAAAGATATTCCAAAAATAAACAGGGGATTGTGAAGAGAAAATAATTTAATGCACACGAATTTCTAAAATTTCTCACGGGGAGGAAACAGATTCTTAAAATGTCGGTCCTGGTGATGTAGTGGTAACCATACTTGCCTCCTAAACCCAAGATCGCGGGTACAAACCCGGCAAGGATCGATGGATTTTTTCGGGCGTAAAAATCGTAAGTTTGGTTTCCTTCGGAAGGGAAGTAAAGCGTGCGTTCCGTGTCGTACATTTACGGCATGTAAAAAAACCCAAGCCTGAAAGAAGTGACCTCTGAGCAAAATTTATCGACCATTTCACGCCATAAATTGAATGAGACACTGATAACCTGAGATGTTAAAGAGCGTCCGTAAATAAACCAAATCAACAAGGTTCTTAAAATGAGCGTTTTAGGTTTGAAAAGAAAAAAAAACGTTTAAAATATTAAAGACAAAGTTTCTGTATAAATCGTTCCATTGAGCTCTGTTAACCAACCGAAAATTTTGTTCAGACAAATAGAGAAATCAAGTTTAGTTTATTTACTAATATACGGAGTAAGCATAAAACAACGTTTTAATATTAATTAGCTATGTTTAAACTCTGAATTAAATTATTAAATCGTCCCATAGATAAACAGCTAAAATTTATAATAATACCTCTTAAAATCCTTCGATGTGCGCATCTTGGCCACACGGCACATATTTAACCGACAGCCCAATTCATTCCAAGCACACTAGCATATCAATACACAGTTGCAAGCTCTCTGGGCAGTGGTGCAACGTAAAGGTGCTCTTTTATTGGTGGGCAACAGGGCAGCGTAAAGTCACAACTTCTTAAATGGTGTCGCCACTGGATCATTAAGTCCGTTTACCCGAACCGGTTGTGAAAATTATTGCAGTTCGTAGAATCGGTTTTTAAAATAATATTTTACCTTAGGTGTCGTTTTTTAGCAAAAAATTTAAAAAAATTAATACGGAATTTACGAACTTTTGCTATTGCAATGAACATTACAGTAAGTGGATGATAATCCAGCTCAATGCAGCTGCGATTAGTCCGCCAGGCCTCCCATTTAGCGGATTAATTGAATATGAAGTTGGTACGCCTACACGCAGCTTCTAACGAAGCAAAGAATTATGTATTGTTTGCTGTACCTCCAGCGTTTAAACTGTGTTTCAGTTTAAATTTAAAAAAGCAATTACTGTATTAAAATAAAGCTCCAAAATGAAAGAGGGCTATTCAATAAAGATTGATAAGAATTTTGTACTTGAATTATTTTTCACGCTAAAATTTACCTTCTGTTAACTTAATGCATAATATACAATTGGTTTTAGTTTCGTTGTAACTTCCGGTTCCCACCTGTGAGAGCGTGCCTATAAATGTTCAGTTCCGCCTACAGAAAAATGGAGGTAAAGGCGGGAATCTGTTTCTGGAAACAGATTAGTATGACGTTTGAAGATATAGATGGCATATGTTACATTCTATTATGTGGGAGAAGAGTTTGTTAATATTCTATCAGTAGATAAAAGATATATTAGGAAGTGCAAATAGCAGGAAAGAGAGGGAATGGCATAGTTTAGATTGGAAATCTAAAGAGAAAAATCTGAAGATATTTTAGATCTAGTGGTAAGCATAGATTTTGTCCTATATGTGGAAAAGTGGAAAATGTAGAACATAATTCTGTTTGAATGCTCAGGAACAAGGGAATGGAGACAACAATTGATGAATAGGAAATGGTTGAAGTTAAATAAGTGCAGCTAAGAAAATGATTGGTGTTCAAAGTCAATTTAGGAATCTCAGGCAATATTTGTATGGAGTTAAGAACAAAGAGATATCGTCTGTGAGCAGACATGACTTTTGATTTGGTTTGGTTTCCTCAGGGAAATTTTTATGTTGGAAATATTGTAATTATTCACCCTTGAATATTACTTTTTAATTCAGCTTTCACTTACATTTTTATAAAAACGCTTTATAGGGGTTACAAGAAAGTGTTTCATATTTTACAATCAGCATTCAAAGTTGAGCTACATAAAATTTTAAACTAAAATTTAATCCACTGATAGGTATAAAACACATTTTAAAAATGCATGTACTTGTATATATCTAACACGCACATTTATAAGCAATGAATTCATATAATTTGTTCCGAAATGCAAATATTATCATCAAGTAAACACGGAACTGTTCGTTCAACAGTCATTTTATATAGTTAATACAACAGCTTATGAAACTTCGGTTTTAAAATCGATTTCAATCGTGTAAAAATCGATATTTATGAAAACAACACCCTTAGAACGAAGATTGAACTGTAATAAAGGTATAGTGAAATAAGGCGTCCTGTTTCATTACAGCACAAAGCGTTAAGGATTTAGGCTTCTTTCAAGCGGTCCTATTTCCCACATTTTTACAGCTGTGTGTAAAATTGTCTTCCCAATTCAAGACGATCACCGCTGAGTCTATATAGCTTTGTGATCTTAACAGCAAGTGAGCCCTGAAGTCGTCCATATTCCGATTACACAGAGATCCAATGACAGTAGAGTTGATGTTTTCTGTGGCTCAGAATGTTGCCTTCAAATGGAAGTGCTCGTAAGAAAGCAAATATTTTATGACAGTGAATGAAATGCTGTTTGTCTAGGCAAAGATTGATGACCCTGCCACACGCATCTGTGACGCTGTTATCTTCAATGCAAAGAGGAGCATCTGGTTTCTCTTTGGTGTGTCGGAAGCATTTATTTGACAAACTGATGCAACTAAAGCTTCAATTCACTGAAATAGCATTCCTTAATTTCTTTTACCCAGCTAAAATGCTGTAAAAGTTTGGCAAAATTTCATGAGGTTTCTCCGTGTATAACTTGCTGCAGATATTAGCATGCACAACATGTGCTATTTCTGAAATTGCTCGAGTTTATTGACATATTTTTAATATATTTGGGATTAAATTGTTCACACTGTCTTTGAATCGATCTGTGTTTCATTCTTCTAAGAGAGTGACTTCTTTATAGGAGCTCTCTGAGAGCCTGGCATATACAACTACTAGAACCTTGTCAATAGCTCAGCTGTAGACCGAAGTTCGAATCTCAGAACTGCAAAGAGATATTTGCGCTGGACTAAGTTGGTCTTTTTGACGAGGTTTTCCTATTTCTTTGAATGCACCAAAGCTTTCCATTTTTCTCTGTCTATCCCTTCATTGTAGAGAAGACAAGTTATCTGTGGTTTCTGGTCTTCAGTTTATAGTACTTCTGAATTCACTCTTATAGCCCTGGAGATTGGATTGTTAGGGACGAAAGAAATATTTTGATACTTCGGTGCTTCTCAAGGGCTGACCGTTTGTGCCTACGGGGAGGAAGGGATGAGGTGAGGGAGAAATTGGTGACCAAGGTTCACGGACAGTAAGGCACGGGTATAGATGGGTCTCAACTTATTTTCAGAAATAACACTCTAACACCGGCGAAACTTCCCTGTTCTAGCTACTCAGAAGGGTTGCTTCTATAACAGACACCATAGCAAACCTTTCCAAAGACAAGCCACCGTTATACGGTACCAGTGCACCTCGTACTGACACTTTCGACCCTGTAAACAGAACGTGTAACCAGGGTAAACCACGAAGAAATTCCAATGTCAGGATGGCCGGCCGAAAGGATTCAAATCTGGGGTCTCTCAAATAGAGTCCCATGCGTTATTGCCTCAGCCACCCCACTAGATTTACACCCAGGGGACTGTGATCTTTGAATCCAGGGGCATTATCATAGGCGAAAGTCAGTGCTCTACACAGCTGGAATATGGGGCTTGTGGTGCCGTAAACATATTTATTATTATTATTATTGTTGTTGTTGTTGTTATTATTAATTCTTACTTTCATGGAAACTCTCCTCATTTTATTCCTATCTTATGCAGTTGTAATACAATAAAGTAAAATTTTTCGCCATGTCTTCATTATAACCGTTAGCTCTAACAAAGTTTCCATGTACAATAGAACATTATTATTATTATTATTATTATTATTATTATTATTATTATGAGATGAATGCTGAGTCAGTCTGCATATCACCCATCAATTTTTCCAAGTCTTACCGGTTATTGTGTTGAAAAGGATATCTGGTTTCAACAAAGACGGTGCACTTCCTTTGTTGGTTTTAAGAGCTTTTCTGAGAAAGCCGATAGAGTATCGGGCCTCAAAGAGTTGGGGTGCCATCGATTATCGGAAACGTTAAGTATTTTTAGAACTAAACCGGTTTTAGTCTTTTGTTTGGGCTAATGTGCGCTATCGCACTCGACACCATATTTCAAGAAATCCACAAGTGCGTTACTTTACCATTTTTTCATGGGCATGTGTTTCGAACTTCCTTAAAATGTTATATATGTTCAGTTTACTTTACAGTAGAAGGGCCTAACGGGTTTGAAATATTGATTTTCTTAGTTGCGTCTTTTTATATGATTTATCTCTCTACAGTGAACACCTTTTTGTCATATTGTTACACCCAAAGAGGTATTTTACTTTCATTAAAATCCAGATACTCCGAAAATGTAACTGAGGACACCTATGGCTAATTTCAACATCTTGATTACTTTTATCACTTTCACACTTGCAATGCAAAATTAAATCAGTTTGGTTTCTGTGGTGATTGACAATTTATTTATTTATTTATTTATTTATTATTTTATTTTTTATTTTACAACGAAACTTCGTCAACAAGGATTAATTCGTGATGTAGTAGAGTAGCGACTGGATACCGTGTTGTTCCAATGCCAACTCATGTGCCGGCAGGCATTGGAGTTCCGCACACGGGGAGCAGAGGGCAGTACCATAGTAAATTTGAGTGCACATACCGAGAATGTGCGGACTGCATTGTGCTGAATGATGAAAGTGAAGATGGGAGATGAGATGACAATGATGAAGCAGCGGCGGAACGAGTGCCAAGAGAAGCCGAAGTACCAAGGAAAACCTGCACAGGAAGGCAGAATAATATGACACGTTGATAGTGTGCAGTATTTTTTTCCACGTTGCTATTTGGGGTATTTGTGGCTATCGGAAATATAGAGACAGTTTATCAAAGAAACATTTTTTTTGCAAGGTAGGCCTCTTGCATCTCGGAAATGTTTGCCCTTCTTTTTAACATTTGATTTACAAGGGTAGGTCCATAAGTTTCCGGCCTAACCATTTTCCAGGTATGCTAAAGACAAAAATTATATTTCACTTTTCAATATAGTTACCCTTTATTGCAATACACTTCTCACATCTTTGAATTAACATTTCAACCCACCCATCCCCCAAAAATAGAGAGATGGATAGCCTTGTCTATAAACAGAATCTATCACTTCTTCGTCACACTTAAATTTCCTTCTTAGAAGGCTTGAGCTGTGAGAAAAGGAAATAGTCACTGGGATCTAGATCTGGTCTGTAGGGTAGATGATGGATCTCCTTGAAGCCACGTTTCTTCACAGATTCCTTTGCAACAAGAGCTGTCTGCATAGGCGCGTTGTCGTGAAGAAGGCGCACACCACCACTCAGCTTTCCTCGCCTTTTCTCTTTGATGGAACACGTAGTCTGTGCAGTAGGCCAGCCAAGTACTCCCTATTTACTGTGGTATTCCTTCCCATGAAGTCAATGAAGAGTATTCCTTCACAGGCCCAAAAGATTGTGACCAGTATTTTCTTGGTTGACTGAGTAACCATGGCCTTTAGAGACGGTGCTTTTCCAGGTTTACGTCACTCCATTGATTCTCTTTTGGACAAGAGATTATAGTAGAGGAACATAGTTTCATCTCCTGTAACAATGGTTTGCAGAATTTCTCTCTCGTTGCCACGACAGAGCTCCAAAGATGCCTGACAATAGATGACTCGTTGCTGCTTTTGAACTGAGGAATGAAATCTAGGCACCCATGTTGCACTAACCTTATTCATGTTTTAATGTTCATGAATAATTCGAAGGACTGTTGTTTTAGAAAAGCCCAACCTTGCTGCTATTTCTGTAACTTTGAGCCGCCGGTCTTCCATTTTTCAGGACCGACCTGCACGCTTTCCGTCTTCAATGCTTTCTCGACCCATTCGAAAAAATTTGGCCCATTCTTTTACGGTAGAATATGAGGGGGGATGCTTCCCCATATACACCGTCTAATCGCTGTATAATTTCATTTGCAGTAAGTCCTTCTTTTGTGAAGAACTTAATAACAACTCGATACTCCGTTTTGAATATGTCACAATATTCTACACATAGTGTCCTTTATCCAACTATATCTGAACAACTGAACAAAGCGGAGATGCAATTATTTACTTAACAGATAAGGAATGACACCAGATAAGAGTTTTGTGAATGCGGCAATCCTTATCGGCGAGGCCGGAAACTTATGGACCTAGCCTCGTGTGTGCAGGACGTCTATCTAATTCCCTTATCAACTATGTGCATTGACGCTATGTACGATGATACTGGTCGGCAGTGAGCTTGACGATAGATTAATATTGGTCTTATTTTGTAACTGCAGTAAATACGTTTCATCTGCGTGCTCTAACATATTTATATTGTGTTTAAAACTATTGTAAATGTTATGAAGTGTTTTATAGAGCAAATAATCTAAATATGCAGTATGTATGAGTTTATGTTGTTGGGATTGTACAATTCAAAGAGTACTCGATAAACAGGAAGGGCTACAATTGACAGCAGAACATTATAATTGTAAGCCAGAATCTCAGGAACTGTGGACATATGTCATTTGCGTCGTTTTGAAGTGTACAACCCCAACAACATAAACTTATACCCAACTGTACAAACAGTATTGATTAGCACTTTCTAATATCCCAACATCTACTAGCATTCTTGTTTCCCTCGTTGATAAAATATTGAATTGGTTTTAGTAGCACCCACTTTGAGTTAGCATCTCGGTACACATGCAGGTGTACTATCAACAGTGTACAGCAACTTCATACGCGATCAAAGATCAAAGTATGTTATACGAACCGCTCTAGTAGACAATAACATTATTCCATATAGCTCTGTAAGTGAAGAACTATGAACGTGATTTTCGCTAACAGGAGAATGAGCAGATAAATTATACAGAAAAACAAATTTCCATATTTTTTTTTTTTGATTGGTTTATTTATAGACGCTCTTTAACATCTCAGGTCATCAGCGTCCCATTCAACTCAGGGCGTGAAACAGCCGACAAATTTTGCTCAGAGGCCTCTCTTTCAGGCTTGAGGATCTTTTTCGTGTCGTAAATGTACGACAGGGGACCCACGGCTTTACTTCCCTTCCGAAGGAAGCCATACTTACGATTTTTACGCCCCGAAAAAAATCCATCGGTCCTGGCCGGGCTCGAACCCGCGATCTTGAGTGTAGGAGGCAAGTATGGTAACCACTACACCACCAGGACCGACATTTCCATATCTATTGGTGAGAAACTCAAGTATCATTGAAATGTGCACGCGTGTATGACCATATGTCCCAATCTTTAAGGCGTTTTCTTCGTTAAAATAGACGAAAGACTATGCATTGTTAATCTCCTACACCAAATTCCACACCCTTTACTTCAGTTTGCTTGTGCATATACCATAATTCAGATGCCAAGTCTAATAGAAATAATTTTCCCCTTAGGTATAACTTGCTACGGCACAGTTTGTATTCTTCGTCATACACAGTTTCTGATACTTTAGTACTTGTTACAAAATAAAATGTGAGGTTGGTGAATAAAATCATCCTTTAGAGCTAAATTGTATCAACAGTTGTTCAATAGATAAATTGCTATAATAAATTTTACAGTTTTGAATTCCAGCTCTAGTATTTTTGTAGTACTTATTAGTTTAATTTTACTACCTAATTTTAATTTTACATATATATTATAAAATTAATTGTTTTATTTAGCATATTATGTTTTCAATTAATCTCATTTTTTACAGATGAACTTTATTTTTTTAATGTATTACTACATTTAATTGTAAAGACATACAAGATCCAGCAGTGTAAATTCTTATTACCTTATATGAGTTGCATGTATCAATAAATAGATTTATTTAAGACCGGTTGAATGGAGAAAATCCTTTACAGTCATAGCTCTGATAATAAAAATAAACCATTAAAACAGTAGATTTTAATTGAAATAATAACTTCATACTAACTTTTTTAGGTATCGTGCACGTTGAAAATAAAATATTTGAAAATGTGCTTTAATTTTTAATATATCAGGCCATCCATTTATCCGATTACCGAAGCGGCGACTAGGTCTGCATCGGCCAATTAGCCAAAGTTTACAGCCTGCTAGGCTACACTATAGTCGGGGCAGAAGGACTGATGGGACAGTGTCGGTGGTAGAAATATGCAGTGATGGTCTAATAGACTCTAATGCACTTAAAGATTATTTTTATTTACCATGTCACGCAAGGAGATGCTGAAACTGCCTGGTTTCGTTTTCCATGCATTTCTGGCATCTGCTTATGAAGTTACCCATTATCTTTCTTAATTTTCCTTTAAATTTAAATTGATTCTTGATGGATGTTATCCTTAAATTCATCTTAAGTGCATGGGTACTAATCATTTATGAATCATAGTACGATAGTACTATCTGGAATTTCTGTCCAAATAATCTCGTGACAACACGACGGACTCATATGAATCGTAAATAAATAAACACGCTCTTTGGAATAGAATAACTAGGCCAAGTATATAACGATATAAGAAAGCAGGTCGGCACAAGAGAAGGCATACAGACTGCAGAACAATTGAAAGGGCAATAGGGAGGTCATGTACCAAGCCTAGATGCAGCCAGATGGGTACCCAGTGACAGACGATGTGGAAAACCAGAACAGGAAAGAGCGTGAATCGTCCAAAAATTCTGTGGTCAGCTTACTAGTCAGAGCATTGGGCAAACAGTGGTCCCGTGTGGCTAGAGATAAGGGTGAATGGAAAAAACTAGGAAAGACACTAAAATACTCCTAACAGCAGTTCAGAACTGTGAAGATTTCTTTGTGTATATACGGGTGTGAGATTTACTTTTAGTTTTAATCCTTACAATAAGTGTAAAACCTAAGAACAGCTAGCCAAGACTAGCTTACCTAATGAGTGATCAACAGAATTCATCCTGCGACAAGAGGCCGTGGTCCATATGGGATACTACAGGCATATTTATTAATCTAGTTTGCAGTTCAGAATTCTTAGCAGACTTTACCCTAGAATTAAATAAAAATTATTTCTTCTGCTATTCAAATGACATTTAGTAGCGTGAGACTCAAGGCCATTGTAGCAGTTTGATAAACACTGCCAGCCCAATGCAACTTGCGTACCCCGGTTGGTCTTGAGTGATAGCCTATCAGCCAATGCAGTCTTCCTCCGCCGCGTCGGTCATCAGATTATTGAATGACCCGATAGATGTTGCGTACCCCGGTTGGTCTTGAGTGATAGCCTATCAGCCAATGCAGTCTTCCTCCGCCGCGTCGGTCATCAGATTATTGAATGACCCGATAGATGTAGGAATATTTTAAATATAATACAGCAGTCTATTTTTTATTTGTTTATATGCACTACAACAGCTGTTTGGTACTACCGACAAACGATTAAGCCAGAGATATGGGAACTATCAAATTCAATTCCTTCGGGTTTTTAAATAAAATTTTCTCTAAATTCTACTAAGAACACGAAGAGGTCAGCCTAAGAACTGAGTATACGAAAAAATGGTTGTGGGTGAAGATACTGATAGGTGTGTGACAAATATACTATTATTTTTAGTACAAAGATAATATCAGGAAAAATCGGTGCAATATGCTCTCAACAGTTATATGGGCAGTTGTTTAATTTTTTATACTTTGATGTGAGTAGAAAGAAGGAATAATAACATCATTTTTAGCGACGAATCTTATTTCTAGTCGAAAAATTGCTTAGAGTTTATAAATATGAAATAAAAATTACCAAACAAGATAGGGAACCAACTCTAAGCAGCTTTCCCAATGTTTGATGGCTCTTGGAGTCTCAATAGGTGGTAGTAATACAAATTGAACAAAAGCTGTTCCATCACTCTGCTATTGTTTAAAAAATTTAAAATTATTACACCCGCATGTCTTTACATAATTCCACATTACTCAGATAAAATTGGTATATGTCTTTTTAGTGACGTTTTGCCTTTAACGATTTTATGAGCCTTTGCTCTGTTCCACTACTTCAAAACGTTTTTCAGCTGGGACCTCATCACCGAATTTTAGCATCTAAAACTACATTTTACGAGCAGTCATAAAAAGGTAATATTGTATATAAAGTTTACTAGGAGCGAAGGAAATTTTCGAGAAAGCTTTTATATAAGCAATAGAAATGGGAGCGTTCCTTGAAAATATAATAAAAAAATATTAGTACCAATGCTTCTTTATCCGAGAAACCTTCTTGTTAATGTCAGATAATGTTATTTTTATTGAAATGCTTTCCACTTTGGGAAACGGAAATCCTGAATTTGGAGAATGTGTCTTGCCACACCAGTCAGTGCTAATTGAACGTCACGCCCTGGACATCATATGCCACTATCAGCACCCCTTTCACGTGTTCGGTTTTTTTTTTTTTTGAGCAATATTCTGGATAGGGAAATGATGAGTTTTAGTTCTACCTCGTATCGCTCCTATGTTTCATCCACGATGAATGTACGACCTTCATGACGTCTCAAGTGGTGGTCTATATGAACATCCGGGACCCAACGGGATCAATTTTGCAACAACCAAGCAAGTCTTTCAACACATGCAACACTGTCGATTGGCTATTACTACCTCTGCAGTCAACTCTGTCACTGTACATCGTCTTTCCACTTCCAACAGATGTTGAATCAACTTCACAGGGCGACCTGCAAACTCATGGCGACCTGCAAACTCGTGTCATTAGCTGTACACTTTTCGGTAGTGTGCCATCGTCCCATATGGCAAACAACCTTCCCATAGACTTTCATTGCGTTCTTTAGCATTCCTTTTATACGACACATCCATTTTAATCTTTGCCCTTTGTTCAACGGCAGGGTCCTCATTTGTTATTATGTAATGTGCCGAATGTGCAGTAACTTCTTTTTTTATTAATTTTCGTAGAAAAATGTGTTTGTGGGAATTCTGAGACTACCAGCCACATTTTTTGTCAAGGAAAGAAAGAATAGAGGAAAGAGTTTATAGAGAAGAACTGGCTTAGGACTAGAAGTGTTTGAAGAAAGTAAATCATAGTTTAGCAGATTGGAAGGGTATCTATTTAATGTTAATAAGGAAGACATAAGGATAATGAACATGGCAGTATAGAACGATATCAGTGGAAATGTGTTTAGTTATCATATAGAATTGAGGAGGAAGATAGACAACCTATGCCCTCTGATTAGGCAAAAGCCAAGATTTTGTCATTTTATCACCAAAGGTTCTGAGTTCCAGAAAACAGAACCAACAGGAATGAGAAAAGAAAAACGTATTACGTTGTTAAATTTATTTTTGATTGTGTTGTTTGTTAGTTATAATTATCAGTTTCTTATTTTGTATAGCATGGAGTAGAACTAGGACTGTAGCCTATTTAGCAACCTAAACCTTAAACTTTTGGTTTGACCTTTATATAAATGCACTTATTCATTAATTCCGGATAACTACGAAGACATTTGCTTAAATTTGACAGTTTCTACATTGCATAACGTCTGAAAATTAGGAGGGACTGGAGAAAAAAGTTAGAATCTGTTAAATTTTAAACCAACAAGTTCACATTCAAAATACCCCCTGAAATAATTATTACATTTACATACTTTAGAAATACTTTAAAGCTTCTGCATACACTACCTTGGTAACGTCTATAAGGAGAAAATGATTTCTTTAAAGAGTAATAGATTTCGTTATTATGTAATAATGCTCTCTATCGAAACGGTCCTCTCTTAATCGATGTCCCACAGTTGTATACAGTCACAGCAAAAGAGCTAAACAGATAGATTGCGAGATTTTTCAAATATGTTTGCTTGCTTGAGATCGCTTAATTCCCACTATTATTTAAAATATCCACTTTGTAACTCAACAACTTAAACCTAAGGGTGTACCTTTATTGAAATGTTTCTGGTAGACTCGTTTTGGTATGGCTTTCAACTACGTCGTCGGGTTCCGCATATGTCCTCGAGATTGTCAAAAAACCGCCAAGGGTAGTTGAGGTCGTTAAGGCGCCGACTCGTGAGTGGGAGGTCTGGGGTTCGAATACCGTCAGGATCCTGTCCTCCCTGACTGAGGTTTTTTTCCAAGTTTTCCTCAGTCCTCATAAATGGCAAATTCCGGGGAGGTACCTTAAACTAGGAACGTTTCCTTCCTTAAAAAATCCTTTCCCAACATATCATTTCATCTCATGTATCATCAGTATCCACCCCCTGTGGTGCCTTAGTAGTGAAAATGGATGTTAAACACTATTAAAAAATATTAAAAGCTTAGGTTTCCATGTCGTACCATGTCCCATCACTGGTGAACATTCATCAGGAATTTCAGCATGTCCTGTGGGATTTCAAGGCGCATTATTTTAGCTTCCACGAGTACAATTTGAGCACAAATTTCTCACTGCTCTGCATATGTCCAAATCCTGCATTATATGTAAGCGTGTAGTGACTGTGTTGATCTCAACTTTGGCAGTAATTCCTGACAAAGAATGTTCATATTCAGGGGCATACTCTGAAGGACATAATCAGTTTGGGTTGCAGATGGCCTCTCTGAACATTAGCCATCTTTGAACCTATGTATAACAACCATTCATCGTTGCCGAATCTTTCCAGTTGTTTCTGTTTAGAAATTGCCATACTTTTGGCAGAACTTCGGCTCCGGTGAAATAAAACTACAATTATAGAGTATTATACCACCTAGCATGACTTTCTGGATGCCACAAAATTCATGCAACAATCCCTGTGTTTCGTTTACTTTTTCTAAGCTTACTAGTTTATTTGGAAAAAAATCATATTACCTTTTAACATAATTCGTGTATTAAATTTATGAATTGATTTGATATAACAGTGTTTATACTTTGGAACAGAGAAATTGCCAAGTTTAAACATCTATTAACTTATATAAATTACAAAGAAGTTACAACATCGTATGATAGATGGTATGGGTGAAAAGACCTTGTGCAAATACTAATGGAAAGCCTATTCGGAAGACCTTTCACCTCTCTAGTTCGGTTTCATAGCATCATTGGAAAATATAAAGGAAGCAGCCATTGGACTAGTACGTATAACAATGCAACGTTTTTGTGATATCGCCCTGGAAGTTAATCCGAGTAAATGCACTGAACTTTGTGTCAGGGAAGGCAAATTCATAGAGATACCTGTAATGATCGACCAAGACTGCACGGGTCGGACACAGAAGGAAGGAGATTCAATAAAGAAATTCGGTGTTTCGTTTGCGGACACGCTAATTTTGTATGTCTACAGCACAATCTTAGTTCTGAATTTTTCTATCTGTACATTAATAGTACATTTCAAAGAGTAGTAGAAATTTCTAATAAGTTTCTTGTCCATTTTGACAAAATAATTACAAGTAATTTAAAAGAAAATTTTCTACTACCAATCTACGCTCCTGATCACATATTATTCAACATGAAGTTTAAAGATCTTGGATTTTTGAAAGCTGGTTGGGAAATTTATCTACATCTTATCACGTGCAAAATTCTCTTTTCAATCAGCTAATCCCGTGTCTTAGATTCTGGAGGCGAAATCGTCGAGTGCCTCAATTCACTTAAACTAAAAGCTAAAGATAAAACTAAAGCTGCTCGAACTGGATTACATGACGCTCGACAAATAAGAAAGCTTTTACGAAAGCTTGAAGTTGATGCTTGGGCAAACTATCCCAGAAAGTACTTGGTGTTTACCTTTACAGAATACATTTCGGTGAACTCATGAACCGTGAAGGCCTCATTTCGAGCAAATAGCGGGAGGTTTGAAAATGTACGATCTCTACGAGGCAGGACTAAGGACAATAACCTCTCTGCGCTGCCACAGAGAGACAGAAACGCTTGCACACGTTCTGGTTACTATTGCGTGATTCTCGCCATCATAGGATTCGCTTAATGATCACAGAAGAGGCCTTCGAAGAAACTAATTGTTTGGTAACTAGCGATAGCTTAAGAAGAATCGGTATGATGCCATCCCATCAAATAAACAATATATTTTATATAATAGATCCTATCGATAGATTTGAAAAACACAGGAAAAATATAAACTTTAGAACATAGAAATCAGTCCAGTCCAATAAAACATACTAGAAAAGTGTGTTGTTTTGAATGTCAATTATAGAATTCAGTTAGACGATTACTAATCTATATGCATATAGAAAATCCACAAAGTGCCAAAATGAACGTTTGTTGCTTTGAAACACCCGGCATCAATTGTCGTTCATACGTTAGTCAATTGCCAGAAAGTATTTTTACATAGGAAATTGTAAGGCCAGTTTTGAACGCTTCGCTATAATTGGACACACTTTTTAGACTGTTGAACAGAGTAATACAATATTCTATTGAAGGAGGATAATATAGATGCTATGTAGTCTTTTATCTATTCTTATGATATTTTTAAGGAAAGTTCTATAAAATGTTGAAATAGAAGGTATATATTCACAAAGAATCGACAATTATTTAATTTTTAAATATATTTTTGACACAGTTATGTGCTATGCTTATAGTTTTTCCTGATTATAAATGTATGCTTACTTTCAACTAAGTTACCACAGAAAAATTTGTTATTGAATTGATATAAACAAAATTAACTCCAATATCTTTGTTGGCTTCAGATTTAATAATTAATTTAATATAAAAATAGTTAAACAATATAATATTTTAAGCAATTATATTAGATCTAAGGAATTAGATTTATTTCTTAATTTCTCCAATATACTTCTAAGTTAAGTAGCCTCAATATGAAATAGAAAAATAATTAAACATTTAGAAAATACTTGTTAGGGGCTTCAGGAATCAATGGGAATTCTATTTTGAAGAAGAATACCTAACGTCAGCTGAGTAAATGCCTCATGTTTTTTATTTCAAGAGTCCATAAAATATTTACCTCAGTTACAAAATAATGAGGAAATTACAGTAGTAGTTTATATTAAAATATCCTGAACATTTTTTGCCTATTGTAAAACATCAATCTTTTCCCAATATGGGATTTTAATGTTAAGTAATGCTTATGGAAACTATCGTTTATAATGAATTAGAAAAAAAGTAACGTCTGGATCCAAGAGTTGTTGATTTGTTGATTTTATTTACGACGCCCATAAATAAAATCAACATTTTTAACATCTCAGGTCGTCGGCGTACCATTCAATTCAGGGCCTGAAACGGCCCATCACTTTTCCTTGGAGACCTCTTCTTTCAGGCTTGAGGTTCGTGTCGTAGATTCCTTCCGAAGAAAATCCGAAAAAATCCATCGATCCTGGCCGGGATTGAATCTGCTATCTTGGGCCTACCATGGTTACCAGTAGACCGGGCCCAAGAGCGTCTAGACGTCTGTTGTTACTGCACATTAAATAATTATATTGATTAATAAATTATTCAAATTGTACACTGGTTTTGCAATTGAATATTCTAAGCAAATCCTGAAAATCTTATTTTCTAAGGCGATGAAAGCGAAATTATTCTTGTTTCATCAAATCAGATCAAAGAAGCCTCAAAACGAAAGGAGGAAAAATTGACATTTGTAAAAAGAGAATGTTTAGTGCTGATGGAATATCTGAACCAGTTCTTAACATTCTTCAAAGAACTAGCATAAAAATAAACTGACAGACAGCAATACTGGATCACTTTTACATATACTGAGGTAATGTATTGTGTGTTCCTCCTCACATCCCCAACAAATGCAGCCTCTGCCATTGCACTCTTTGGAAATGTGTTAAGAGATTCGGAAATGGTTGGATAACACAGGCTCCAGACCCACTATCACACATATCAACATTTTGGAAGTGCTTCAGTCTTAATGAAACAGATATCTTTGGATTTAAAACTACTTGCGTTTGTACATTTAACAAGAAACGTTAAACTTTAAATTCCCAGCTGAAATTTAATGTCATATTCCCTGAGCAATACGAAAAATCATGTTGTAAGTATTGATAAAACAGCCTCTTTGCTTCAATATCAATTCAGTAATCAGGTAATCCTAGCTCTAAGAGGGAATCGCTGTAGGAGCATTAATATATCTTCTTGTTAATAATAATAATAATAATAATAATAATAATAGGCCTGGATATGAAGAAAAAGAAAGAAAAAGAGGTATGTGAGCAAGATAAATAAACTTTTAGAGAACTACCAAACAAGATCTCTGGAAGACGAAGAGTGCAAAATGAACAAAGATCATCTTCAAAATGAACTGATACTGGAAACTGCAATTGAAGAATGAACCCGGTTTAAACAACGACAGTCTGACAACGATGCTGAAAGTGGTTTGTGGTTCATTCTTACCAAGCAACATTTAACTGCATCTACTGCCAGAAATATAGAAACTGGAAAAATTTCAAAGAGATTTCATTTCTGGAAAATATAAAACGTAAACTTATTTTATCACGATATTTGGATAGTTCTAAGCGTTTATTTAGAACATTTTGGAAATATGTAACTCAAACCTTAGAATATATTTATGAAGAACATTAAAAATTTGAAACATTATTACCTGTTCAAGCTCAATACTTTGGTATTTTCTACATGTAATTAACCATTTATGAATGTGATAAATTTTATATAAATTTAAAGAAAACCACTTATTTTGATCTAAGAAAACAAACTGTTCGAAATCACATATACTTTTGAAGTACAATCATTTAAATTACAGATATTTAACAATACGCAGTACTAATTATATATCCGCTAGATGTGGGAAGAAAATTTATATGCATTATGAAAATAACAGAACGTGGTATTTATCGTTGAGGAACTGCGTGTTGAATTATTCCTTAATTTAATTTATAATTGCTATTTATAATGGTAATTTCTCTTCTCAACATTGGAGTGGGTTATATCGTTAATTTTTTTGCAATACATTTTATATAGTTCTCAATATCACTCGAACTACAGCTGTTGTCATGCGAGACTAATCTAATGTTCCCTTGCCTGACAGATGTCCTCTTTTTAATTTTAAATTGGTTTCTTTTGGAGTTTGTGGTGGAGGTGACCAACCTAGAATTTGCTTCCATAGCCATGAAAAACCATGAAAGTCCCTTATGCAGGTTGACTGCGCAAAATATCGGGAGAAATGGTGGTGCTTAAGATATGTTAGGCTTAATACTTCTTTAAACCGCAAACTAAAATATCGCATTGAAGAATGTAAATAGTGACATAACTGCTACACACTACTAAACTTATGAAGAGTTAATAAAATAAGTTATTTAGTATGGCTAATTTTAAAATTTATTGTATTATCTTGTGTTCCATTGATATGAAACATTGCTTTATTAATTTCTGCAACACTTAAAACCGTGTTCGTTAACGTCTACGAAGATACAAACAAATAGGTTTTGTGGCATAGTAAAAAAGCAGTCCAGAAAATGACCAAATTTCTAAATATATGACACAAAATACAAAAAATGCCTTATATTAAAAATATTATAACGTATAATATCAGGGTTTGGCTTAGAGTAAATATTATTACAGTATAATAAAATATTGTTTTACTAACACTTTTAGTTTTAAATGCTTAGAGAAATTAAGAAACTATGAAGATATTATATTCAGCATTGCAGTAAAGAACACTTGTCATTCGTGGACTTTTTAACTTGAATGATTACCAATGTCTTTAAGAACATTGCTGTTTGTTGAAAATATTCTCTTCAGATCAACTGACACTAGAGACGCAGTAAGATTCCCTGATGAAAAATATTCTTCGAAAACATTCATGTCGAAATTGCAGGTTTCTACATGTTCTTTCTCGACACATTTTCGATTTTTTCCATAGATTTTTTGTCAAAAGCTAAAATAAATAGCACACGAAAATATCTAATAATAATCTTAATAATATGACGAACTTATGTTCTAGACAGAAATATTTAACATATCTTCAGATATTGAAATGAAAGGAGAAATAGAAATATCATTCCCTGTTTTCAAAATGTGATATCATAATAAGGACGAGTACATATATGCAAATGCAAATGTCCAAAGCGGAAGGATAAGTTGTGGATTTTATTGGTTTGTTTTATTTATGGACGCTCTTTAACAGCTCAGGTCATCAGCGTCCCATTCAATTCAGGGCGTGAAATGGCCGATAAATTTTGCTCAGAGCCTCTGCTTTTAGGCTTGAGGTTCTTTTACGTGCCGTAAATCTACAACACGGGACCTACGGCTTTACTGCCCTTCCGAAGGAAGCCATACTTAGGATTTTTAGAAAAAAATCAGCCTGGTCGGGATTTAACCCGCGATCTTGTATTTAGGAGGAAAGTATGGTTACCACTACACCACCAGAACGACTGAGTTATGGAAATACTAGGTGCACTTCGGAGGAAATTTCTTATTTATAAAGATGATTTCATTAACCTTTTCTTAATATATGAGACAAATTTCAATATGGGGACATCTTTCTCTTGCAGTAAAGACAAAATATAAGGAACACAAAGCCACTGGAAAGATATGGCAGCAGTCGTTTGACCTTACTTACAAACAGTGAAAAACATATTAAAAGAAAAGGGAACACTGAAAATAATACAAAAATCATCTGATTTTTTAAAAATGACCCTTAGAGATAAATTTGCAAAATTCGTAGTCCAAAAATAAAAATATTAAATGTAAACAAAAGCACCAGAAGACATACTCAAGTTTAAATTTGAAACGATGCTTTTTTTCCTAGCCTGACTAGTTTGGTAAATAATAATATAACATTAAACTATATAAGACGTCATTAGTTAACGGCATTAGGCTACAATAAATAATAAATAAGAGTTAACATTCATTTAAGTATAGAACATAAAGCAGTTATTAGATAATTGTTTATATGCATTAATACTGCACTACCCAGATGATGATAGTGATATTATTTTATTAAACGCTTATAGAACTTCAATATTTCTCCTTTAAATTCGCACTCTCAATCTGGACTGGATGTAATACAGGCTGCGCAAAAGTTTATAGGTGTAGCTGTGCAGGCTGAACTGCCTTAGTCACCAACACCTTCAAAGCCTCATATATTCCTCTTGGGTATATTTCCCTGTGGATATATCAAAACAAGAGTATTACATAGCGCAGTCTTCAAAACCGTAATTGCATCTACCTGAGTTGAAAATTCATTCCGCTATAGTGTCATATTTTTGTAAAAATCATCAAATTGCCTAAAACACTGCTTTGTTATTTGCTTCTTTTCTGGAAGATTTTAAAGTTCGTATTTAATTGCATTCATCAAGTGGATTACAAATACCAAACTCAGAAACATGGTTAGTTCTGCCTATAATTTCTCTTGTGGGAAGTTGCGAAAACTACGAAACATGTTTAATAGTATTTGGTCCCTGCGACTTCCCAAAAGTCTCATATTGTAATAATGTTCACTCGGTCCCGTTTGACTAGCGCTAATGTCTACTGAGGTTCTTTTATGCTACACAAGAGAAAGCTTGAAAAGTGCAGTAACATTTCACAATTGCCTATCAAATTTAACTATTGAGAGTCTCACTAGTTTTCTAAACCTGATTCTCTCTTATAACTTTGAATATAATTGACAAAATTTGTTAAATATCACATGGCTACACCTCGGTGTGAGAGAAACATGCGGCGACGCTGCTCTTTGGCCTGTTCGTTTTTGCCTGTGAAGGTCGATTGCATATTTACCGTACTCGGCAGTAGTTGTAACTGTACTGTTGTTATGGGATCTTAGCAGTCATGTGCCTTTATGTTACGAGCAATACAGTACGTGCAATACAGTATGAACCGATATGCAGTAAAACAGTGTGTGTTTATTTTCTACAATACTGAAAAGCTATGTGGATAATTGTCTAGGATAATTTTTGAAGAATTTGAAAATCACCGATAAAAGCATGCTTCTGGTGAAGAAACAGAACTTTTTGGATGCCTATGAACAATAACGCTCCACACTGTAAGAACTAATGGTGCAGAGGTAAAAAACAAGATTGTAGGCTTCTCCAAGAAGTTCTCGTGTAAAATATCGTAGGAGATAGAGTAAAATTAAGCGTGGTATGCTCTGTCATAGTGTCACATTATTGGTCATGCAATGATGCCTACTCTTCCATGAATTCAAGACTCACTTGGACGATGAGGAACCACATGCTGACCTTTTTCATCAGGACGGAACCACTTGCCATGACTCCAATGTCAGCGTGGTGAAATTGTTTCCTTTAAAGAGCGTGCCATTTCTAAAAACGTTGGACCATGAGGGATTTCTTCAAATAGGACATATTGACAGAAAAAGTGTGTCGCCATAAGCCTCAGACTCCCGTGGAACTGTAAGAAACATTCGGTAGGAAAATGAAGCTGTAACTCCCAATGAGTGGATGAATCTCTTTCGTAATATGGATACACCTGTGGGGGTATGTCTAGATCCTAATACTCAACATATTCAACATTTGCTATGCAATCTTCAAGCTTCTCATACTTCAAGATAGATACGTTCCAAATACCACTGAGTTTTTTCTATTATTTTAAAAGTTATAAGGGAAAAACAAAGGCAGAGGGCGGGCAAAACACCCCGCACAAATCATAAATCTTGATTTATTACTAAAATTGTATCCTATATAATGCATTCGTGGTTATGTAAATAAATATTAGGAGAACTACATCACCTTGAAGGAGATGTACAGCGGCAAGCCCCAGTAGTGAAATAGCAAAATACGTGCTTCTGTTTCCGTTATCTTCATAGAGAAACTGGCGTATAGTGGTATATAATATCTGGAACGGCAGTAAATGATATAAAAGCATCTAAAATATTAAGGATATCTAAACTTTCTAATTGTGGTTTATTAATTTTATTTACCTTAAACACAAAAACTATTACCCGTGTTTGATAATGAGAAAACTTTTCCAGTATTTTGATCTCATTGTCTGAAAGTTATATGCAAATATCAGCTCATCAAATTTTATTCTACGTGGGGAAATGTCTCATGAAACAGAGCTCACTATCCATGAAGTTGATTTTATGCATGAACAGACAATTTGTAAAACCATGTTACTCCCGGCCTGACGCAGGCAGCCGTAAAAATTCTTCCTCGGGCTTGGATAAGTGCTGGCAACGCTGGAAAGGGGTTTTCTGTTAAATGTTACACCTCTTGTCCGCACTGTTTAAATGTAGGGTTGGGGAAGGCACACATTCTGCGTTGCATTTGTTTATTACGAAGCATCATGCGATTCTTTTTTGTTAGTTATCAATTACTTATAGCTCATTGCTCATTCGTTGTTCAAAATTACAACAAACTTCAGTAGTAACATTTCATGGGTGAAAAATCGTTTCGCACAGTGATGTTTGTCTTTTATAACAAACAATATGGCAATGTTTTGAAGAATATTTTAAGACGAGTTTAAATATATAATGTATTACATATTCTGCACATATTCTCCAAAATCTGAGAATTCTCGACGACAAAATTGCAGCTTTATATGCTTTTATTACACTGTTTAAGTGTGAAGTCAGCAGCTGAAGAAATATGTGAGGTATTGATTAGTATTAGAAGAATATCACATTGATGGAGGTGTTAGACTTGAAGACAAATCTCCCTCAATTATACAAATTAAGGTTCTGCGTACAGCCTTTGAAACCGTTAGCACCCGGCATAAAATGCTTCTGTGTACAAAATTCAAGGAATGAATCCATATGAACATATCACAGTTCAGTCTAGCGACTGGGTATTTGCAAACAACTTCTTAAATATCTCTTAGGCGACCGATTCTGAACATCTATTATGACATGATTAATTGGGTCTTTTTATGTAATTCTGAGAAGAGAAAATACTGAGAAAGAGCATCAATCAATGGTGTGTCAAGGTACTTTTGGGAAAAAGTTGATGCGGTGTGTACGGTGCAGTTTCGAAGGTGTTGTCCATTGTTCCAAACGGTCGGTACAGTTGACGCTGAATTGTACTACGAGCAACTGGGCTTGGTTTATGAAGTTTTAAGAAGACGCTACGCAGCTTAATAGGGAGCACGCTAAAATGCTTCTCTTGGTCGAACATATTTACTCAACACTAAACCTTTGAATTAAACGAAATAGGGTTTGCCTTATTCAATATCAGTTCAGATATTGCATCTTTCCTCCATGTTTTGTTCCGGTCCTTAGTAATTTTCTTCGAGGGAGGCTATTTAATAATCTTGAAGATGCAGAGATGTTCGCTTCCAAATGCAAGTATTTGGATCAACAATAAATTTGGATGCTGACAAAGAAAAGCAGTTAGTAATCGAGGATTATTATCTTTATTTTAAGAATAGTAATGCTGTTTGGTATTGTTCTTACAAATGATATGCTAGTTATAGGAAAAACCTTACATTTCACTTAATAAAAGTTGAATTATCCTAATATTAATGAAGTCATAGTATATTTAAGAACACTAATCAACAGAAGGACATAAATAAAATGAGACGTGGAATATATGAACAATACAAAATGTTGTATTTGCCATTTTTTATAGCAGAACTTTCAAAATTTTATTTGATATTCGGTAAACTTATGGGAATCAATTCGACTGTCTTTCCCTAGAAATGAATATTTACATTTTCTTGTTCAAGTTATATGTTATTAGCAGTGATGTCAGAGGAATTGTGTGAATCATAGATTTGGACAATAAGAGAGTTTTACATTCCGTAGTTTATCTTATAATTTCAGTCTTCACTCTCCTTTTATATCCTTATATTGTTCTTCGTGTTATAATTTATAATGTAGTTTAACACTTTTCTAATTAATAACAAAATATATTTAAGCATTGATCACAGCATATCACGCACCCAATCAGACTGAATTTTGGGTTCTCTTTCAGTTCTCCTAAGTTAACTGCATTGCAGATTTTACTCAATTGCTTTCTGTAGCGGTGCCCTTTATTATGGAGTGTTGACAATGCCAAGCTACTGGAATGGTGTTAAACGCCCGTTTTTACTACTGAGGCACCGTAGTCGGTTGTCACTGATGATACATGAGATGAAAGGAGAGACTTTTTTAAGGAAGGAAACGTTCCAGGCCTAAGTTTAAGGCATATCCTCTGTATTTGCCATTTATGAAGACTGAGGAATACTGGAAAAAACCTCAGTCAGAGAGGACGGTCCTGGGCGAGATTGGAACCCCAGACCTGCCGCTCACGGCTGCAGAGTTGTATTATACGTCCAGCACAATGGCGGGTAAATGCGCCCGTATTGACTTGCACAATAATCACCACCGTTCCGTAAAGCGACGTTTTCAGACCTCTAGTAGATTCTTCACATATTCTGATAAAATGCCTTGTCGGGATCAACAATTGCATCGTACACAAAATTGTAACCATCTGTTACAGTGCGGAACTATTAGCGTGTAAACTACGGTTACCTTAAGCAAGTTTTATTAGGTTCACTACTTAATGGGTGATTATATTTGAAATCTGAATTGCTAACTATACAATTCTTTTCTTGTATTTATTTCCAGCTAACCGCAATATTTTCTTACTTTACCTCAAATATTGCAGCTCGCTTTTGTTTCTCTTTTCGGCTATAATTAAACCTAGAACGATAGATTTATTCAGCTGCTTGTGTACTGCAGATTTGCTGAGCACTAGAATATCGAATATTTTGTAAATACTTAATTCCAAAATTCCAACGAAGCATTGTTTTAACGTTACACAGCATTAAGAAGCAATGTACTCTTTTTACTAATATGATTCTTATAACAAATAAAATATGCATGTTGTTATAAAGCAACCTGGTGATTTGAATGTTAACAAAGAGCAGCAGTATCTTTTTTTTTTTTTTTTGAGTAGTGTTTAACGCCCGTTTTCACTACCGAGGCACCACAGGCGGTGGACACTGATGATATATGAGATGAAATGGTAAATTGGGAAAGGATATATATTTTTTTTTTTTTTTTAAGGAAGGAAGCGTTCCAGGCCTAAGTTTAGGTACCTCCCCGGCATTTGCCAGTTATGAAGACTGAGGAAAACCTGGAAAAAACCCCAGTCAGGGAGGACGGTCCTGGCGGGATTCGAACCGCAGACCTCCCGCTCACGAGTCCGTGCCTTAACGACCTCGGCCACTCGTGGCGGTTGTAGCAGTATCTGCCACTATAATAACTTCACCATGTAAATTAGGATCCGGTATTATAAAACTAGCGCCATTTTTTACAATGAGGTTATTCGAGTTAAGGGCCGACAATACCGCGCTGGTAAAAGGCGTATAATCCATATGCTTGTATCAGCTTTGTAGCTAGTTTGAGAGAGACTTTGTCAGGAGTGGTTGTGGATTCGTGTGTTACTCAGTGCTTTCATGGTGTTAAATCGTATGCTAATTGTTCTTCGTTAGTTAAGCTACTTTAACTTGAAATACAGATTTTATTGTACCATACATGCGTGAAAACGGATTCTTACAGAGTAGAGGAAAAGCGATTCGCAAGAAAATATCCTGGCAATTGTCTTCCAAGAAGAGAATGTATTCCCCATTTATTAAAAAGAAACGTGTTTTGAACCGCATTATTCTTAAGGAAGAAAATTAAAATGAAATACAGGAATTCCCTATGCAGATACCGGCAATGTATTGACACTGAGGGGCATCATTTTCAACATCTCTCAAGTTACATGTTGTGCTTACTATCAGTTTTAAATACAGTATCATTTTATGCTTTCAGCATAATACAAATACTAAAATAAAAATAATAACTTTAAGTGCTATGACTCTAACCTCTATTCTGCGGTTGCGGCGGCTGCATTTCCCCAGTAAATAATCGCACTCAGGTGGCCTAAAACTTAAATAATCTTGCTGTATAATGAGAGCATGTTGATAATCTTTGTGATCTCACTTCTGTATTTCATTGTTCATCCCAACTTTAAAATTAAGTTGTTATAGTTTTGTTTCCGAAAACGCAAACACGTTATTTTATATTCTCTTGTTATTATATAAAATACGTCTAGATTTTCTCAGTTGTCTTATTCCTCATTTTTGACCCCCCAAAACTAATCAGAATACAGCGACTTTAATAAAAATCTTAGGTGGAGAAATTTGTCAAGATAAATGCAAAAGTCAAACGATTTTCGACACCGATGATCTACGAACTCATTTGTACAATTATTCATTCTTTTTATTCACAATTTCAAATAACTTTGGCAGTCGCGTTCGATGTTAATGGCTTCAACTTTTGCTTTTTGTTGATACAGCTCTTTAAAGAATGTTTCTGCAAATATTGTTCACATGTAAATCCTTCATGAAGCTATTAATGTCAGCAGTAGACTCAAAACCACCAAAGTCCACCCACACTTGAGACAGGGATAGTGGCGTACCCTGCTTTTCACCTGAACGGATGTGACGATGGAGTGGCAGTAATTCGCTAAGCCTGAAACAGTTGCAGGGGAACGTCTGTGTGGGCGAGACAAGACTAAAAGCTTGAGATGAATATTAAAGGAGGAACGGTTTGTCTACCGGGACCTATTTCACCATACCACTCTGTACCAGTGCTTTGTGACCTCGTCACGCTACTAGGAAACGACCGTCAATGTCAAGAACACCTCTAAAATGCGAACAACGTCAATCAAAGTGCACTATGTCACAATATCACGTCTTTGTTAGGTCCAGCACAATATTCCGTACTGAGCAATTGCATTGAAATGTTAACATGTTGACTTTTGGAGTTTTAAAATGGAGTTGAGAATTTGTGGCCTATATATTTCGGTTTTTTTTAGGCAGTGTTGTGAATTAATGAGGATTTTGCATACACCAGTATCATAGTTTTGGACTGTCGTGAGACCTTTAAATATAATAAGACTTAATTAGAAAACAACATAAATTATAGTTTAATTATGTTATCATATGCACTTTGAAGAATTCAACTACAAACATTTAGTCAACTGCCACAAACATTTACACTTTCTTTCATTTATGCTTTCACGCAGACGGACCTTGTTTTGCCCCAATCGATTCTGTTTTCCTTACCTACTGTTTGCTTACGTATTAACTGTCACCGCTTGATCGTGCTGTGGTGGCCTGTAAGCCGAGTTGGTTGGTTATCCTATGCGATTACTCTGCGCGATGTAAATACGAAGGAAGCTAAAGTAAAAACCTACAAGCTATTTTGTGACGAAACATAACTGCATAAATTGGAGAGAGAGAGCGGGAAGGGGGGGGGGGAAGAACTTCAGGTATACTTTTCGTCTGTAATATAATTTTGACCAAAACAGTAACAAATTTCATAATTCTCAGCAATTTTCAATACAATAAAATCAAAACAATACCATCGACAAAAAATGCATTTATCACATTTGTTACTTAATTACTTTATAATGAAACAAATTCCATGAAACATTACCAAAGAACAAGTTATTATCAACCAAAGCAATCACATTAAGCAATAAATACAACTTTTGTTATATCATTAATTACTTTCCATATATTTATAAACAAATATTTCCTGGAGAGAATAATTCCTCTGCAATAATAATAATAATAATAATAATAATAATATAAAACTCTAATTTTATTAATCTATTACACACTTTACAAATGATTTCTTCATGCCACCTAATACAGAAATTGAATCAATAGTCTATCCTAATGCCTTGTCTGTCCAACGTTTGATTGGGAGGGAAGGTACAGACTCAATCAGACGAGGTACTCAGGCGTCTTGTAGGCATCCATAATGATTCCTACACTGCTTAAAAGTAAAGTAGCACTTATGCCACAATTGAATCATCCTTGCCCAAAAGTTTATATCAGGAGTTTGTGCACCAGTATATCAAAATGTTCAGCAAAGACGTCCTGTACCAAAAGTCTCACACCACTTCTCTCAGGATAGTTACGTGTTCTATCAAATTCAGCCTTGGTAAGGCTTCGACTCGTTCCCCGAATCCAACTTCACTGATCCAACTCATATTGAAATATTGCGTCCAGATCGCTGTATCACCTGCTGGTACGGTAAATCCATTCTTGGTCCATTAGGATTTCAGCAGATCAACTGGCGATGAGGGTCAGTACAGGAAACCATCTCGTCAAGCTATATGGTAATGCCCCAAACTTCCAGGGAAGTTGAAAGTTCATCCAAGGCAAATGCCACTCGATGAGAAATAGCCTTCGGAAAGCTAATGGGCAAATATGTGCGCAGTAGCCTTCCTTAGTAATTGAGAAGGATGACAGTCACTTCTGATAACAGAGTAGCCCCACTTCGGGAATGTTTTTTTTTTTTTTCTTTCAGCTACCGATTTCTTTTTCTATAGTCACAAATAGCTTCTTACCATTCTGTAATCCATCGTTTGCACAGTATGGAGTGTGATAGATATTGCCCTCAATATCCCCGTAACCAAGCTATGCTAAACTCGTAAAGATCATATGTACAAGCAGCTAGATACAACTAATTTCGATGAAATTCTAATTTCATGACCTGATAACTTCATCTGAATATCAGTAATGTTCTCCAACAAGTGTTTATTTAGGTTACTTATCTGAATTTTGCAAAACTTACTGTGTGACATTGTCTCGGGAATTATCTAACAACTCTCCTGGTGGAATCGGGTTCTTGTGCAATCATTGTACATAAACATCAATTGCCGGATCGGAGCGGACGGAATTTTCGGAAATGCAATTGTTTCTAGCCGCCTCATGGGACATGCTACTAACGTAAGATATTTTTTCGTGCATTTTCGGGGACAGCTGTTTTGTAAAAACATATATTTTGTATACATAATATTTATTTTTTCTACAGATTTGTATTACAATCTATTGAAACTAACTAATCTCTCAGACGTAACCCCAAGTAATTGTTGTTGCTAATTGAGAGGATGCTATTTCCGCCTCACGTTCTTTGTACATGTTGCGATTCAAAGCAGCTACTATCAAACAATTAACAACTCGTATGAATAAAGTTTAATTTTAATTTTGATCGCTTTTAGGTGTGTATTAATTTATTATCCCAAGACATTTACATTATTAGGGGACGTAACCCGAAAATCGCGCATGAAGGATTGTCTTATATTAATTGGACAATGTTAAGATATTAACAATCTTATTCTACACTCAGGTAAATTTTATTACAGTACAATTACATTTAGTAGTAATGGAGGTTTATTGAGGCAGTTTTAAATTTACGAATGTTAAGCATAGGCCTTATGACCCTCCGTGCTAGTACCGTTCTTTTAACATTCAAAATATGTAATACACGCAAAAAACGATTAACTTTGTGTAAATACACACATACAAATCTATATGCCTAATTTTATGTACAAACACACCGATATGTTTTCATCTCACTTTTTCTATGTAATTTTATATAATATATATAAACTTGAATAGTACCATTATCCCTTAGTCCCCTTTCACTTTACTCACCCCTCCTCCCCAACTCCTCTCTCTTCCCTATAGCCATTAACATTCTTTGTTGGGCCTTTGTTAGAAATATTCCCGATTGTGTGTGTATCTCTCATGCACCATTACTTCTAAGCAGAAGTTCAAACTTCTGTTGAAATTCAGAAATTGTGATAGTAAATGTTCATTTATTAATGATGTGTTTACCTGTAAATTGCATTAGATGTTTACATGTTGTTTATTTAGTTTATTTATAGACGCTGTTTATCATCTCAGGTCATCAGCGTCCCATTCAATTCAGGGCGTTAAACGGCCGACAAATTTTGCTCAGAGGCTTCTTCTTTCAGGCTTGGGGTTCTCTTACTTGCCGTAAATGTACGACAGGGACGCACGGCTTTACTTCCCTTCCGAAGGAAGCCATACTTAGGATTTTTACGCCAAAAAAAAAAATCCATCGGTCCTCCGGGTTTGACCCCGCGATCTTGGGCTTACGATGCAAATATTGTTACCACCAGGATCGACATTTGACGTTTTAAGCGAATGCTGACACAATATTTCACTAAAACAAAGTCCGTATAAACAGCAAGCACAATAGATAAGTACATAAATACAAGACATTAATGCTACAGAGTTCGATAACAGTATAAAACGCACAGTAATAAGTTACAGCCATTAAATATCGGCGATTATATCCAGTTATACCATAAACTGTTCTCTAATGTTCAGTTACTTTCTTAAAAATGTTATGATTCGCTGTTAAAGTGACAAAAACTGACCCTTTTCTCAGTCATTTTGGTCCAACATTAGAAGTGTTCCTAACAGACAAATCAGTTCATGGCATTAATTTGAAACATTGATATTAGTTTTAAAAATAATATTCTTTATAACAGCAACGGCTCAAGGTCACATAAACTTGGGATATACAATTTTAATACGACCACTGCTACTATTGAAATAAATCGTAAACTTCTAGAATGTCAATAACTAGGATTAAACACTCATATATGAGTGGCTGAACATACATAACAAAAAGAGAGAAGGAGTGAGAGGGAGAGAATTTGTTAAGAAATTCTTGTAACGCATCTTTTTCCTGGTTTTCACAGCTACAAATTTATCGATGAATCTTTGATTAAGTCTGGAGTATTCCCTATTAAAACTGTCTCTAAAGGAAGCACTATGTATTTCTTTGAAATAGTTTTAAAATCACACATTGACTAAAATTAGTCTTGAAGTTCTAATATCTTTTAAGTTTTGTGTAATGTTAATTTCATTTACATGCATTTAACACAAAATGGAATAAAGCGACTACTTCATGAATTCACAGGAAACTTTACTAGCCTTTCGACTGCTTACTATGCTGTAGATTGTCTATGAGAATATCCTTAGTTGAAATATGTTTTATATTGAAATAACTGCAAGTTTTCCGATACTCAATATGTATGCTGTGTTACTATTAATATAGTACAGTATTTTAAAATGTTTCATTCAACTTTGAAACGCAACAACAATCTTTCGTATAAAGGCAAACTTTCCTGAGAATGCATGTGAAGTTTGAAGTGGTGCATACCGCTTCCTCCGCAGAACAAAACACTGCACAAAATTATCGAGACATTGGTTTGTTCCACGGCTGCAAACCAAGTCCCCTACAGATAATACCCGTAAATAGAAATATAAGGTACAACATAGAAATTCCTAACAGAAATTTTTGTGTATAAAAATACATTAAGCAACTTATAGGAAATTAATTGTTGACATTTTTGGTATCTCAAACCAGCAACCTTATGGGAACAGCAATTATTAGATAGTAGAAATCCAAAACCACGGCCGGAAATCGAACTAAGTATGTCAGATAATGATGCAAACAGCTAATATAAAACACTGCATTTCTACAAAAGAATACCTTAGAATACTTCTATCTGTTAAGTTTTAACGAAATGTGCTATAATTCTTCTGTGACTTATTGTGTGTTTATTTTTGGAATCATTAAAGGAGGGAAATAGAACGCGCGCCAATTTCAGAACTAAATTTCTGTATGCTGTTCTACAAATACCACGGACAGGTGTTGCGGTGTCCAAGGCATCTAAAATCGATTTACGTAGCCTTTGTGTGTAGCGACAGCTGAAATATTGTTGAATGATGTTGGCAGGATTGACGGAAGCCAATAGCGACGGGTGAAGGCACGTTTTCCCCCAATCCCGCTTTCTCTCTCTCTGTCTCACATATACAGATTTAGCGAGAGTTAGAACAGTGCTTACGGGGGGAGGGAACGGCGCATAACTACGTCATCCGGTGCAGGACGTCCGTGGCAGCTAATGATTTTTGCTCGTTTGCCTACCGCGGGTTCAGCTTCCTGACATCGCGCAAGATAAATCCAGTTATAGGACACTGCAAACTAATATACCGTGCGAAGATCGACTTGTAATTACGCTTGAAATTGGGTCAAGGTTTTACCTCTAGCATTGTATTTAACCTACACATTCTTTAGCTGTATCTGGAGCTTTTAACTAGCGCATATCCTGAGCTTCAACGGTAGGTTATGTGTTGAAGTTAAAATTATGTTGCTAAAAGTGTAGACGTCCAGCATTTTTTATTTCTGTTGTATTTGTATAAGATTATTATACCATGGTAGGAGTTGACGCAGTTGGATTCGGAAATGTTATTTGTAAAGTGGTATCGACTTTAGTAGGATATTATGGACTAACAACGATGTTAGGAAAAGTGAGTGCTACTTTACCACAAGATGTTTATATATATATATATATATATATATATATATAGGGTGTTCCATTTATCATGCTCACCCAAATAACTATTTTATGGTGCGTCAAGTGAAAAATTGTTCCATACTAACATTTTTAACACCATGGGGGAGTTCTTACTGAGGGTATACTTTATTATATCTTCATATAGGATAAAATTTCATTTATTCTTTTTTAAATAGAATAATGTATATTTTGTTCCTGAATACATTTACTCTCTCCAAGAGCTATTAAAATGTACCATGTATACCATTTTTGTCAAGAAAACAGCTGAAGCGCAAACTATCATTGAATAAACCGAACTGTTTAATGCCTTGGTTGCACAAATTACTTCTCAATGTAGTACTGTAGTGGAATTTTGGGTTTTGTTTATGATTTCAGATTCATGTAAACATAGATGTCCTGAAAAGGAGGTCGGGGGAAGATAATCCCTATCCCTCACTCCTCAAATTGACGTTGTTTTAGCTTACATACCAGTGTACTGTAGTCATTTATCAGAGTAAGTTAGCACTGCACTTATTTGTGACTACAAATTTCCTTATAATATGTAAACGCATGAAGAGAAAGTGGAAATACTATTCATCTACGGAGAATGTAAGTTGACAGATAATGATTTAACATTATTGAAGAGGTAAAATAATTTAGTCAAACAAATGCACTGTAGTGCTATTAAATAAAAGAAATCATGCATTTATCATTTCCATATCTACTATTTTCTTAACTATGTTACATTTGTGAATAGCTCTTGGAGAGAATACATGTATTTTTGAATAAAATGTACATTATATTATTAAAAAAACGAAGTTCTCTCCGTACATCTTCATTAACGGAGATACAAAAAGTATAACCTCAGTAAAAACTCCCTCATGATGGTAAAAAGTTTTTGTTTTAAACAATTTTTCATTGAAGTCATTAGAAAATTGATTATTTTGGGTGAGCAAGATAAATGGGACACCCGATATATATGCTCAGAGATTTGCTGCTTCGTTGTCTGGGGTGCACTTGGTAGTTGTGCAGAAAATGCATATGTCAATAAACAGAGGAAGTTTTGCTATTGTTCGTCGAGTTAATTCTGGACAATAAGAAAGCTGGAGGATGAGGAATTGATTTTGGAGGATTCCTATGGTTCACATTCTGTTAAACCAAATCAGCAAAACAAATGAAAACATTGGAGTAACAAATAGCTTCATTGTGAACATCTCAGCTTGCCTGAATCGATTAACTTGATAATCAAAAGCAATTGAGCTTAGAATGAAGTGATACAAACAAACGTTTTCAAGAAGTAAATTAAAGTGTATAAATAATAATATTCATGTTAAGTATCCAATATATTTAGTTAGCTTATAAACGTCATAATAAATAACACAATAAGAAAACAAATTTCCGATTAAAATGCAAATTAATAGCATTCCAAGGAAACAAATTAAAGTTAGAAGAAGAAATAAAGAAACTAAAAACAGTTTTCATTATTCGGGTTGCAATTTTGGAATTGATTAAGATCTAGAGTTAATTACAAATATATATATATAGCAACACCTTTGCGGAACAATAAAGGACACATTAACAGAATAATGCCGGAAATCAGCAACATTAAAACATTATAAAGTGATTCCCATCTCGGTGTTCGACCTGATATAAGAAATGAAATTCTAATACCATGGATAATCAAAAAAGTCAAACTATATAGAGTGACACTAGAATTCCAAACAAAACATTAAATTACAAACATACATTTAATAAATGCAAAGACGACCTTTCAAAAAATGAAAGGATGCATTTAATCTCAAATATCGTGACTGGCGTACGCTAATAAACCTAAACCTTGCAGTAGATAAAGTTAAGTGCCATATTGCGCATATTAAAGCACCTGGCTGTTCTCTATTCGAATAAAATTAGCAAATGTATTCCATGACAAACAAAGTTAAGGCGCCACACAGTATTCACCACAAAATTAAAAAAAAAAAAAAAAAAAAAGCAGTCATCCCAGATAGTTTCATGCAGAGGGCTTGAAAATATACAGGATGGTCAACTAAGTTATACACGCTAATGTCTCTTAATTTAATTTTTTAAACTTTTCGAACTGTATGTCCATGATAGCTTCATGGCCAACGTTTCAGCGGGTCCCATTATGGAGCTTTGAAGGGAGATTGGATTGGATTGCGTTTTTAGGGAAGGAGGGGGATATTTCGGTACTGCAACCTTACTTAATTACTGATCGTTTGTGAATGAATGGATGAATGAATGAACGAATGCTTTATTTCTACACAATTCTCGTACATTAACTTTAAAAATTATGCAACTATTGCTGAGTGCTTGTTATTTTAGGGTCTATACATTTAACACCCTAGTTATACATGCAATAGGTCCTACTTTCCTTTCCAGCCCTTTCTACCATTCTCTCATAGCTATCCTCTTCTTTAATCACCAATAATCACCCTCTAAGCACTTATTTTCTGTTCCTTCTATATAGATCGCTCGAATTTCGTCTTTGCTCTTGTAACCCTTTTATCTGTCCCTGAATTTTTAGCACCATCTATTTCGACAATACTCCTCAAGGGCGATGACACCCCACTGCAACCGCTGATCCGTTGCCCCCTCCCCCCTTTCCACTTCTCTTCACCATTGGTCGTGTGTGTCTGCTTCCCCAGTGGAGGAATTGCCGGGAGGAAGGTATGAGGTGAAGAATAATTGTGCGGGCACGGACATAAACTGAATCTCTAACATGGTTTCCGGCGTGACGGAGCCTTCCTCCAAGAAATTCGAGCTCCTCAGATAACTTTACCTTCTAAGCCACCGCGCTTGATCTCTAGGGGAGAGGAATCAAAACTGCAAATAAAATGTTGGTATCATTTCTATATATTCTGCTTGTCCTCAACAAATAAAGCAATTTTTGATCAAAATATTTGTTTCTAAAATGAAATCTTGAGAGGCTATAGAAGTTTGAAACAACACTATAGCTTTTAATACAGAATGTAACTGCAATTCTGCGGAGAACGCATAAATAGTTTCCCCATAGATTTATTACTGTACCAAGTTTTGAATCATAATACTGGTATGCCTGTTTCTTTGGTAATATGTCACAGGTTCTTAATTTTTGAACTACGTTTGTGACTGTCACTATTATGTTGTGATACCAAATGTTAAATCGTAGATCACCTGTATCCAATATAGTAAGAGTGTGAAAGTTAAATCTTTTTAACAAGAATAATTAAAAAGAAAGTTGACAAACGTCAGAGCTGAAGGTAAATCTTCCAAATGCATAACATTTCATATTTGCTTCTTTTTGGAGTAGGCAAAATAAAGAGTTCAAAGATATATACTTTGAGGTAGTTATAGGTGGAAAGATGCTGGGGGGGGGGGAGGGTCAAGGTTTGAAGGGGTTATAGGTGGCGGGGAGAATGGTGAAAGGAGTTTGATTGTTCATGATCCAGCTCACCACTCAATAACTCTTCACGTCGATCTCAGGGATGTAGCTGGTTTTCGGGACCTCGTAGTGCCGGGTTGACTGAAGGGAATTAAAGGTGTTTATATCGACCAGACAGAACACATTATCTGCAGGTTGACGTCGTTTATTTAACAAAGAGTGCATCCCATGGCGTTTCTGTTCGGACCGCAGTAATGATCGTCGGGCAGACACGCGGAGCTGTGGTGTTTGACTAGCAATGTGATTGCAGACCGCTCGGAAGACGTGTCGAGCTGAAGTGACGCTCGAACATTGGCGTTCTTATGACATCTGAACGCTGAATACTTGAGGACCAAGATGACGGGAACAGAGTTCCCGGAGTAACGGAGTAGACGAACCAAAAATACCTCGAAAAGGCGATTTCACGTCCTTAAATACCCCATATAGCACGCTTTACCACGTGATGCAGGGAAGCTATATTTTCCCGCTACTATGACTTTAGACATCCTCATAGGTTGCCTGTGACTTCATGCCACTCTCATATTAATGACCCGTTTGATTATTTGAGCTTAACCACGTCGTTAATTCGTCCAGCGTCTAATTTCAAGTTTTACTGAACGTTACAGATCAACGGCCTTAGCGGCATTATAGCGTGGTTCTTTCCCAGCATACCTGGCCGGGGCGAACACCCGTCCTCTTAATGAACAAAAACTCCATTGTCTGCCAAAATGATTTCTCTGCTGTCCGGGCAAAATTTCTGCTTTTCTTGACATTCTTACAAACAGAACCCTTCACTTAAAGCTAGCTGAAATAAAAGATATATTCCATTCAATTTTTAGCGATTGATGGGGTACCAAATACTGTATCAACTTCATGTAAAAATGATAACACAAAATGTGATTAGGTCCTTACAGTATTACAGTACTTAAAATTCCACAGCCTACAACAATTCATTTGTTTCTGAATAAGTGGTTCGGTTAAATAAAACAAAAATGGCACATCTTGATGAAATTTCATTCCAATAGTTATTAAACACAACAGAGGTCCTAAAGCTTTAAGTAGTGTTGAGAAAATAGTTTCACACTCGCAAGAAAAAGCGCATTGAGCACGTTGTGATAATAGAAGAAACTTGTAAAATGAACCGTCTTTCGTTACACTATCGTCGATCGACTATGTCAGTTGCAGTGAGAATGATGAATGAGTATTATTAACCAGTTTCCATAAGATAACCTCCTCAATTATTAAATAATAATAATAAAAATATAATATTATAATATTATTATCATTATTAAATAACAATATTATCATCATTAATAAATTATTTTAGTGGATGGATACAACTTGTTTTATTTACATTAGGGCCCATTCTAAGAATGATTGGCGTTTAGGTATTCATAAATGTCAATTTTATGTAGGAATACGAGGTCTGTTCAAAAAATTCCGGAACATTCACAATTTCGCGCCATTGGAGTGTTAGAGCGAAATGCGGTTGGCATCCCTGCACACATCTGCGTTTAATGTGTATCTCCCGGAAGTTTCATTATTGTATGTCTGTTAGTTATTGTTCAGTGCTGTATTGAGTAGGACGTTGTGTCGCACAGTTTGCGAATTTCGAGTTGCAGAGATATAGGAGCAATGCGTCTGCATTAAATTTGGCGTGAAACTCAAGAAAACCTTTACAGAGACACACCAAATGATGCAGGAAGTCTACGGTGATGAGTGCTTAAGCCGTACTCGGTGTTACGAATAGTTCACGCGGTTTAAAAATGGCCGGACGGAAGTTAAAGATGACACTCGCACAGGACGCCTTTCGATGTCTACCGACGCTCATGTCAGGAACGTCAACGAAATTGTGCGTGCCAATCGAAGACTGACTGTCCGAGAGATTGCAGAAGAATGCAACATTTCAGTTGGATGATGTCATGAGATCCTGACGCAGCATCTTGGAAATCATCGTGTTGCCGCCAAGTTCCTCCCACGGCTCGAAAGTCAAGACCAGAAAGACCATCGCCTCGCATTCTGTGAAGAGTTTTTGGATCGCGCAAATGAGAATGAGATGTTCCTTAAGAGAATCATAACTGGTGATGAGACGTGGGTCTACGGTTATGATGTTGAGATCAAGGTTCAATCTTCACAATGGGTCGGGAAAGGTCCCCCCCCAAAAAAAAAAAAAAAAAAAAACTCGCCAGGTCAGGTCAAATGTGAAAGCCATGCTGATAGTTTTCTTTGACTTTGAAGGATTAGTTCATCATGAATTCGTACGACAGAGACAAACTGTTAATCGATGGCACTATCGGGACGTGTTGCGACGCCTGCAAAAAATGTGAGAAAGAAACGGTCTGAAATGTGGTGAGACAATTCATGGCTCTTGCATCACGATAACGCACCCGCACATTCATCCCTGTTGGTGCGTGACTATTACACACACACACAAAAAAACGAAATAACTGTGCTGCCCCATCCTCCGTACTCTCCAGACCTGGCCCCTGCGACACCTTTTTTATTTCCAAAGTTGAAAACTCCATTGAAGAAACGAAGATTTGCAACGATAGACGAGATAAAAGAACATTTGCAGAAAGAGGTGCACCTAGACTGCTTTTGGAAGTGGAAACGGCGTTGGGATCGGTGTATCAATTGTGGATGGGGGGTATTTCGAAGGAATCCACGCACAATAAGTAAAAGGTAAGCGTAGAAAAATTTTGTGGACTAAGTTCCGGAATTTTTTGAACAGACCTCGTATACTAATTTAATTCTCTTTTATTTGTGAAATAGTTCTAATAAATATCAGTCGACGTTCTGAGCTTCCTATATAAATTCACTCGCTGCATTCCTACGCTCGTAGGAATTTGTCAGCAATCCCAGAACCGCGTATGATTGCTATAATGTGCCACCTTCCAATTAGATTCAAAAACGGCTTATTTGAAGAATTCAGTTCAAAAACACTTCTGCAATGCCATCATTGAGGTTCAGTAGGCAGACTTTAATTTCACAAATAATATTTATTATGGACTAGAGCTACCTTAGTCTTCGGTTAAATAATACAGCGCAAATGTGCCCGAAGTCCACAGGAGGTTGTCAGCGGTATGCACATGAAATGTATTTTTGACAACCCACAGTACGATATGGGAGTATTTCAAAGTGATCGCCCACACAGCAGTAACGAAGTGTACGGGATTACGAAAGTAGGGCGAGCTCTTTTTCTCGAAAGCAATTTTACTCGAAGAAACGGGAGTCCCTCTCACTTCTCCCCCTACCCTTCCCCTACCTTCAGTTCTTGCCGCTTTTACTACCTACCCTTTACAGCTTCGGTCCAGAACACGCACAGCACATACATGGCGCTTTCCTTTTTCTATTGCGCTTCGAAAATTAGATTTGGAGGAGCAAGGAACGCACCTCTCTTTGCCAGTTTCGTGAAGTTTCCTTTTGTCACGCGGACTTAATTTGGTTAGCCGTCGTTTTCAATTCCCTTATTATTTTAGTTGCATTCCGGAAAACAGCCTGTGAAAATCCCTTTTCTTTACTAATTATTCCTTGCCTGATGAGGTAGCCTTTTCTGAAGCCTTCTTTAATGGAATAATTATTTTAGAATTTACTTTCTCTTCTAGTAATTCCATGCCATTTAGGATGCGTAAGTTTTAATCTGAAGAGTGGTGACCAACACTCAAAATTTTAAGTCGTAAAATACTATATTTGAGTTTTTTTTACATATATACCACAGGAACTTGTATATATTAATGCTTATTTTTTTAGAAATAGGTTTTAAAATGTTCAGCATTTAGCACTTGGTGAAGAAAACGTAAAAATTTAACATTCATTTCGTTTATTTCATCCTTTAATTATAATACTGTAATACTGGCCAATCATAATGAACGATAAGTTACTAAAATGTATACTAACTCTGAAACACCATATTTAAAAATACTACTTAACCACCTGCGAGACAATTTGAATATTATACAGAAAGGCAACCTGTAAGAGACACTAGTAAAAAAAAAAAAAATATTTAAACGAGTCAGTGAACACTGAGGTATGTGTTAGAGATTGTTTAGTATATTAGCTTTTCTAAGAGTGGCAAAAAGTTAAGTAAAAATACGTCACTATTGGAAAATTACAAGTGTTTTTATAAAAATATATTAAAATCCATCTAAATAAAAAGATCTCAAATAATAGCCACACTTTTACTTGGTAGAGATTGGTAGAGAGAGAGGAGATAATTTGGTGTTTCAGCCTTGCTCAAGGACTGGCCGTTTGCGCCAAAGATTCCAAAGAGGAAACTTTCACGAGGAAGGATGAGGTGAGGGAGGCACCGGACGGCCAAAATCCAAGAGAGCTGAGTCACGATTTTAGATAGGATCCCTACCAATATTTCCAGACAGAGCAACCCGACGCCATCGATGCCCAAGAAGGACAAATTCTATAATAGACGCCGAAAAAGAATTATTTCCAAAGCGCAAACCACCGTCACACCGCACACAGCACCATCTCCTGCCAATTTCGACTCTACAGCACAACCAACGGAATGAAATGGGCGAGCAGAAAATTCATGGAAAGGACATATCCATTACAATATTGCCCTAAGCTATTATAGAAATCAGAAAAATAAAATGATCGACCTCAAAGAGTTTGAAGCCGAAACCTCCTGAATGCCAGTCAAACCATAGTAATACTGATTCCAAATATTAGACTAACATACGGCTTGAGTGAAAATTTTAATATAAATTAAACCTGACAATATGATCGGGATAGGGATTTCCTGAGATTATATACCTAAATGAGGGAGATTCGGGGCTTTGGTAGGATAGGGCATGGTAGTTCAGATGGTAAGAGCGTCGGCACATAAAGTCAAAGATCCATGATTCAAGTCCGAGTGTGACCTAGAATTTTCCCTATCTTACTTTTACCGTCATACATACAAACTAAAGCATTGCCTCCATAATATAATCAAAAACAACTCATACAGTGCAATCTATTTCATTTGAACGGGAAGCCATCAGAAAGATCGCCGTTAAATGCTTTCAAGCTAACCGATATTTTCTTTGATTGGAAGCGGCAATTAAGAAAAAACTTAATACTTTGTTTATATATCTATTCAGTCATGTCTTAACAGTGTAACAGCTTGTAATCATAAAAGCACTTGAAGGAACTTCATTAAAGTGTCTAGAGATTATGTAGCAAATTTATTAGCTACTTTTTCATTTTGTAGTTACTATAGAATTTTGCTTCTATTGTTTTTAATGTTTTTTTTAAGCACCCAATATAAGCGGTCTTTTGCATATTGCTTATTACTTCAGCATAGTTTTGCTTATTACTTCAGCATAGTTTTGCCTCCAGCAATGCTTTATAAAGGTAGAAATCGTTTTAAAATAATACATAATATGTAGATATTATTTTCTGCGCGTTAGAAATACAGTTACCAAACCAAAAGATAATTCCGTTATTTTTTGTTGTTGTAAATATGCCAGAAAAATATTTTTAATATCCTATTTATTTAATAAAACAAGCAAATGTTATCTAAACACTCGCTCTCTTTATGTAAAGGAAATTGAAATTCATTCATATTCCATACATACTTGATTTTCAATATGAAAATATGAGAGTTCATAGAATTGTCTGGAATTGTATATAAGATAGCGCAATACTATGCGATATGAGTTTCTGCAGTAATCAATGTATCGGTTCTTGGAAATCTGCATCGTTACCAAGCTTCCGATATCGCTTCATGTATTGTTATTTATATCTGGCATCTATTTTGAAATGAAAGCTTGCGGAAATGAAAACTGTTTGTGTCTCAGCGCTGTGTTTCAGAGAATTAAATAACATAATTAAATAATTTATATGGAAATAAAAATTACTGACTTTAATTGATAAGTAATATTCACAATTCTTACATCTAGAAACTCATGAACGAGTTAAAAAAATTACTTCTGAATGAAAGGTTGAGATATCTGCAGCAAAAAACTCTGGAAATATACCACTAAAGTTTAAAAATCTCACAGATTTGACTACCAATCTTGAATTGCTCAAGAGTGAATAGAAGGACAAGATATAATCTTGTGGCCGGCCACTTTTTTCCATTAATATTCGTCTTCTTAGCATACATTTTATCTTCTGTAGAGAATTTTAACGGAAAAGAATTTCAAATGTTTTAGCGAATTCCGAAGGAATGTAAACTATAGCGTTTGTATCCATGAAAATATATTTAATGATCTATCTAATTCTGCATAGATTGTATCTATTAGGTACCTACATTAAAAAAAAATTCATCAAAAAATCGATCGATCAATCCATCATTTTGTGTTTGTTTTTCTCAATGAAACTCGGTATATAACCATCAATTAACAAACGATTCGTCGCGTTCGTTAAACAAAAAGTGGACTATTGTCGGTGGGGGTTAACCTAAAGCGAATATTATTTTTATTTTTTTTTTTAAAAAATGCTCTAACGGCCTGAATTTTTTTCTTCTCTAAACAAAATTCAATATAGCTCTTAAAAACAACTTTATAAAAAATAATTTTCCAAAATCATGGCAATTGTGCCAGTAGGAATAGGGATATACCTGAAAAACAAACTGGAGTTAAAGCGAAATTTTAGAATCTCTCTACTATTCGAAATTTTAAATGTTTCTGAAGAAAACTTGGTATATGCCATTGGAATGAAATATAAAAAAGTTTCCAAAAATCACTAAAATGGGTCTATTAGCAGGAGGGTCTATATCCAAAATTTAAATGTCTCTAAAGGCACCAATATTTGTTTCCTCATAACAAAATTCGGTATATGTCATTTAAACAAAATAAGAAAATTAGGGAAATGTAACCATTAGGAGTAGGGTATACTTGAAACCCGAAATTTAAAAAGGGCTCTTTTCTTTATTGTTTTAAAATAAAAAGAACAAATTCATTCAGCATGTAAACTGTATTTATAATGAAGCACATGTTATATATTTAACAAAAGAATAGTCGAGAAGATAGCAAACGTTAAATATTAATATATGTGTGACAATTATATTTGTATGTAAGAGCGCTCTGTTTGCGTTACATGTTTTTACTACAATAATATTTTAATTAAATTTCAAAGTCAATGAAAATCGATTAAACTTTCGATTGTTTTATTTGTTTTGCACATAGTGATTGTTTCGGAATAGTGACATTTTTTTGTTTTATTGAACATATGAACATCTTCTTAAATATGCAATATAACTCAAAACTTTCTGTTATTTCTCTCTATTTTAGTTAATGTAAAGATGATACCAAGGACTGAGTTAATAATCAAGATTACATTTAACTTTTTTTTAAACACTTACTTACACAGCATAGCTTTGTATATCAATATTTATATGTTTCACTTAATTGTATACCATTAATTTTTGTGGTCTAATCTCAACAATAATAATGATAATTCTAAATGTAGTTTCTCTTTTGATATACTTTTAGGTTGCAAGAATTCTAATTTTGTTCCCCTAATACCACACAGTAATGCCATAACTTATTTTATTTCATTAATTAATAAGGCCTTAAATGCATTATGTATTCATTTTTATTTAAAGTTATTCACTCGGTGAGGAATTTGCTATCTTTAGTTTACGTAGCTCCTGCGTGATGGATCTTTTGGTTTTATGCTTGTGACCTATTTAGCATTCTTTGAAGCTAACGTACTCAACTATCTTCGCTAGGATTGTGGCTTTCAAATAAACATGGGGGAAAGGAAATGTAGTATGATAGAATGATAGATATTGGCTTTTCTGTTTTTTTACCTACTATTGTATGTTTTAAATAAGTTAATATTTTTGAGAATATGTACATGCAGTCAAGAAGTGTTATAAATAAGGAAATAAGAGAAAGAAAGAATACTATAAAATATTTCAATTGCAATACTCGTTATTAGGGAAGTCTGAATCAGCATATTAAATTTAGTTCAGTTATAAAATTACTTTTAAAGGTACCAGTCAAGTACCACTTTAACATTTATTAAACACTAATGCTGTCTACATTATATGAAAATATATCCTAAAGACAACATATGAAGAATCAGACAAGCGAAAATAAATAAATTAAAGTTTATGAATGCGTTGAATGTATGTCAAGGAAAGAACTTCGGTTATAGACTGTATTGCAAAATATCCATCGATAAATTAATGAAGAAAGGGTATTAATTTTAACCAATATTCAAAGCGCAAGGTCAATTTTGACCTTGAGAATATAGATTATGTTTATCATGACATACTTGGTGTAAACAGAAATTACTAACTATGTTTACTTCATTTTTCAGTTAATATTTTAATGTAAATGCATAATGATACTATTTTGGCGATAAATGCAAGAGTCAAAAACAAGGTGCCGGTGCATCATAAATATAAACCATAAATGATCATACCACGGGTGACCGAGGTCGTTAAGGCGCGGACTTGTGAGCGGGAGGTCTGGGGTTTGAATCACACCAAGACCGACCTCTCGGCCTGGGGTTTTTTTTTCAGGTTTTCCTCAGTCCTCATAAATGGCAAATGGCGGGGAAGTACCCTAAACTTAGGCCTGGAACGTTTCCTTCCTTAAAAAATATCCTTTCCCAATATATAATTTCATCGCATGTATCACCAGTGTCCACCGCCTGTGGTGCCTCGGTAGTAAAACGGGCGTTAAACACTATTAACAAAAATACGATCACTCAAATGGAATCCTCCACATTTTAGCTTATAGGGCAGATCTTTATCAAACGATTTCCTAACAAATGTACAGGTATATGACGTTTTTGTGACCATTTAAAATCAATATTGTTTATTGACAAACCATTTGCAAAATTAACTATCTCGTCACCATGCAAGTAATTTTAACATGCCAGGTACATTCCTGGTAATTTTAAAGAGTAATTAACATACTGTGTAAAACTGACCACTTCCTTGATCTGGTGATTAGCGTTGCTGACTTCTGGCCGTGAGGCCCAGGTTTGATTCCCGATACCTACTTACGCATTTTTCTAAGATAGGGAGATCTGGAACGGGGTTCATCCAGCCTGATGAAGACAACTGGGAAGCTGCCTGATGGAAAGATTTGCATTCTTCGAACACTGAATCCGTGTGATAGGTGACCAGCGCGGTGCTAGTCACATGACCACCTGGAATACTACCCTCCATCAATGAAGTTATAAGACGGATGTAGAGGATGCAGAGGTCACTGCGGCCGGCTCACTCTTATCTGTAGCGCCAAACGAGAAGATGTATAAAAACTAAAATTGAACATTTCAGTGTCAATAATAAAATTTTTGGAAAATTCCGCTGCATATTAAGCAGCCGCCACCGCAATTCTCCCCAAGGCCCAAAATTTGCTACAGTTGGCACACTATGTTTGCAGTCTGCGCTTTCAAACTTCTAATTCTCAGCACCCTGGATTCCTGACCTTTGCCCGGATTTCTCAAATAAGCAAATTATCTAGGGCAGGCAGCGGAGTTATTTGAAGAAGCTATGAAGCGGGGTTGAAACGCTTATTGATTTGTATATTTTGCTATACTTACTGTTACACAAAAAATATCATTTGTAACTTAAAAATGTAAAGGTGAACATGAATACAGCAGTAGTGAGCATAAATATTGCTAGAATACTTTTTTACTTCCTCTTAGAAATAATGCATCTCTCAGGCCACACGAATGATCCACGAAACCTTAAATCTTTGATTAAAAATAAATAAAACTCTGTATAAGAAGTCGATGAGAATGCACTGAAGAACCATTTTTTATATGGAAATTTTCTCTATAAAATAAATGATGAGAAGTCATATATCTTCTTAAAATGTTACTTTCATTTCGCCCATACATATATTACTTAGATAAACTGAAAGTCTGTACTCTAGGACAGTTTGTATTTATTGAACTTTTATTCTTAAATATTTAATCCTTAAAAGAGCTTATTATTTGCATTTGTTTGCTTTGGCTGTAATAATATTCATGTCTCTGGCATGCAGTTTTTTGTATAAAGGAAGAGATAGAGCAGGTAAAGGGGGGAAATAGCTGATAGAGGAGGAACGACAGTTAAAATGCAGGATGATCAACACAAGTTCTGGCTACTGGTGCGGCCTGTTTGTTTACACCAAACATGCTGCTGTTTACACGTTGAATTTCATTGTTTGGGGTGGAGGAGAATTCTTTGGGACTTCAGCATTCTTGTTCGCAGCTGGCCCGTGGTGCCTACGTCTACAACCAGACACCTCCAGCTCCAGGAGGAAGGGATGAGACGTTGTATCGTTCATCGCCGCAACTCTGTAACAATGAATAGGAAATTAAGGAGAGAGAATGAGGGACAGAAAAATTCGCGGAAAGCAACATGTTCCTATGTAACCAGGATAAAACAAAAAAACCTTAAGGTCAGCATGGCCAACGGTAAGGTATTTGAAACCGGGACCTAGCGTGTGCCAGTTCCTGTACGAGAGCTTGCATGATTGATGCGAGTAATATCCACAGCCCGTAATTAACCTAGCGGGGTTGCTCAAGCATTTGGGAGGTCTCGCGTTCAAATCCATTGGGATCGGCCATCCTATCCTTGAGTTTTTTCGTGGCTTCCTCTTATGCGAATGCTTGGAGGATATTTACTTTCCGCGAATTTTCTGATCTTCCATTTCATTTTATTCTGTTACTGAGTGATGGTGGCTTGCGCTTTTGAACGGTTCCTGCTCCTGAGTTTGGTACGAAAGAGGACCTTATGACGGGCTCTAGCTCCTTAGGAGTCCCACCGGCGACGGAGTGTTCTGACCCTGCCCACGTCCGCGCGTCACCGTCCAAGGATCTGTCCAGTTGCTGTCTACAATATGCAGTAATGAGATTTGCTCATTGGAAAAACCTACCCTGGCGTCTGGCGTGACATCAGCCCTTTCGAGGAATTCGTACTCATTGGAGAGGGGCTCGGCGGGTGTCAGAATAGATAAACAAAAGAAAAAGAATCCCACTTGCAAACGTATCTCCCACGCTACAAACCTAACTGACCTTCTATTTATTTCTTAATCCCTTCTTCCCGAAAGTAAAGTAGAATAGAAAAAACCCTCTCTGGGTTTCTGAGTCTGAAATCCTCTTTCGTCTCGCGTAATCCAATCCAATCCACTCCAATCCAATCCGAGCTGTTTCGTCAACAATTAATGAATCATTCAAATAGCTTCGTCTAACATATCCTTGTTGAGAACATTTAACTGTATTTTTTGTTTCATGTCCCAAACACCTCCCGTTTAATCTTTCTTCAAATTGTTTTCGAACTTGATGAGCCGACTCTGCCACTTTTTATTAAATCACAGATAAATCTTCATTGAAAATAGAAAAATCAATATAAGGAATTACGATACAAACAGAAGAAATGTTATAAGAAATAAAAGATAATGAAGATATTAATAAATCAGGTAGATGAAACTACAGAAGATAAAATAAAACAAACGATAAAGTGAAAAATAGAAAACCTCCAGAAACTGGTGGCATCAAACCAGAATTATTAATATATGGAGGTGAAAAACTGCATGCCAGATTTTTGATATGTATAAATAAGAATTGGAAAAGAAATCAAATTGCAAAGTGTTGGAATCAGGCCAATGTAATTCTAATTTTTAAGAAAGGCGAATGAAATAAATGTTCGAATATACCGAGGCATCAATTTCCCAAACAGTGCTTATAAATTATACACTAAAATAATCAATGCCCGACGAGGAAAAATAATAGAATCAATAGTATTATAAAACCAAATTGGTTTCAGGAAAGGGCGTAGACAATGTATTTTCAGTAAATCAAATAATAGAAAAGAGAATGGAATTAAATCTACAGACACCTACAGCCTTTATAGATTTAGAACATGCTTATGATAGAGTAAAGGGGGAACTACTTTGGGAAATATTAGGAAAGAAATGATACCCCTGACATTTAATGAAAGTACTATAAAATATGTACAAAGGAACTAAAATAAGGTTTAGATTAGGAAATGGACGATTTTCAGAAGAAATGATAGTTAATAGTAGTTTAAGACAAGGGTGTAGTCTATTCCCATATATATCCACGAAATTCTTAGGGAGATAAATAGAAAAATAATTTCAGGAATTCCATTAAATAGGAATAATACAACGAATATGCTAATGTTATAATAATTCAAGAAATAGAAAATGACTTGTACAACATCTTTCTTTTTGAATTGGGAAATATGTTAGAAAAATATGGACTCAAAATCTGAAGCTTTATAATGACAGTAATGGCCTTCCAAGGAAAGTACCCTCCTAGATTTAAAATAGTAATAAAAGACGTAGTTCTGGAACAAGTATAAAAATTTAACTTATAGGATACAATATAACACAATCAAGATTTAAATAATAAAGTAAGTAAATCCCCAAACAATAGCAGAATGTTGGCAAGAACATTAACAAGAAAAACAAGGGAAAAATACAAACTTAAAGATTTACAAAACAGTGGCGACTCCAAAGTTAACATATGGATGTGAAACGGACGATAAAGAAAATTAATGCGGCAGATATGAGATACCTTAGAGCTATTAAGGGATTACAATAATGGACAAAATAAACAATGGTGAAATAAGAGAGAATATAGATATTTCTCCAGTTACTGACAAAAAATTAATATAGAAAAAAACGGAGAAATCATTTGCAGAAGATGATAAAACCCGCTACTCTAAAATGACATATGATTATCAACCATATGGGAAAAGAGATTATGGAAGAAAGAAGTGAAGATGGAGAGAGACATGAGGTCGGAAGAGGAAAAGTCTCCTAATCCATGAAGAGATATGATGATGATGATGATGATGATGATGACGATGATGATAGAAAACATATGCCTACTGAGCCGTAACACACTTTGCAATCACGCAGTGCGAGTTAATTACTTTTTCCATTCAGCAGCCGCTTCTGTTGACCGTGGAAATAAATGATACATGTCGATCAATATTTCAATCAGCAGTAATATAGCGTTTTTCAAAAGCAAGAGTAACTTTTATTTCATGTATTTTCTTCATTTTGTACATGATCTTAAACATTCTAGCATACTTACTAACAAAAGAGCTTGTTGTATTTGCATTACAGATTTTCAACGTAAGTTTTATTAACTTGTATTTGTGGAAAGAAATGATTATTACTCCTGTAAATTTCTATCAAGATTATTCAATGTTATTAAGAATGTGAACGAATATTTTCAGCACTCCTTGGTTAGTTTCTTACTCAAAATGATTTAAGAGCTGGCCCATTCAAAAAATGTTCCTGAAAAAAACTACGACAATTGATGAGCTGAAGGACATTTAAGAGCACGAATTCAGAGCTGCTGCATTCTGTATAAAAGAGAGGTGGAATCAGTTGTACAAGATCAAAACGGTGAATGCATCAGCTGTAGGATGAGAGTATAGCAATAGGCAATGATATATTTGTTTTGTAATACGACAGTGCCAGACTTTTTAAGATTGAGTAGAAAATTACTTAATAGGTTATATCTTATTTAAATATAGTTGCATAGCAGCTGAGCGCAGTAGCCTACTATGGACAAATGGTTAGTATACCATTGAAAAAGAATTTTTTTTCTTCATTTAGACGTAAGGCAGGTAGTAGCATAAAACCTTTGTTGTAAAACAAGATGTACTCTTAACCAGTTATACTTATTTCAAAGCGCAGTTTTTAGCGTAAATCATCATTTAATTTTTAATATTTTTTCATTTTGTTGTTATATCCGTTTTTATCTTATAAGAATTTCTACCGCCACGGGTGGCCGAGGTGGTTAAGGCGCGGACTCGTGAGCGGGAGGTCTGGGATTGGAATCTCACCAGGACCGTCCTCCCTGACTGGGTTTTTCTCCAGGTTTTCATCAGTCTTCATAACTGGCAAATGTCGGGGAGGTACCCTAAATTTAGGCCTGGAACGTTTCCTTCTTAAAAAATCCTTTCCCAATTTATCAATTCATTTCATGTATCACCAGTTTTCACCGCCTGTGATGCCACTGTAGTAAATGCGGGCATTAAACGCTACTACTATAAGAATTTCTCGTTGTAATTATTTTTTCGTCATTATTAGTTACTTTTACATTTATTTACATGTAAACTTACTTAACAAGAATTCATTGTTTTAGCTTACTTTTATTCTTCTTACACGTAAACTTGTTCTACATGATTTTGTCAATTTAGTAACACTTTATCATTTTACTTAGATTGGATAAAAAGTAATGGTAACAGTGCTGTAATCTGTAGACGGTTTTATTATCAGAGGAAAGCGACGTGCATTCCTTAAATGTAGTCTCCTGCCATGTCTTCTGCCACAATGTGGAAGGCGTGGTACTGTATCAGCGCGTCTGTCTCTGTTAATATCCTGAAGTGACCATCCTACAGAATTATGAGGGTTCTTTCATTTTTGCGAAGAGGTCGCAGTCACAAGGGTTCACATCGGGTGAGTGTGGTGGAGTATTTCCCAGTTCACTCGACCTAAGATGACTAATTCATGCGCAGTCCATCGGCGATCAATTTCCACAGGAAAGCAAAGAGCTGAATTGTGTGGTTGTCAGTTTGGGATTGTCTCTGCGTGCACGAAACACTTTTACCCATCTTCATTGTGCGATATGGCAACACTGCATCACCACATGCTTCTCGTTGTCCGTGATAACAATATTGAGGAGCATCACGACCTTGCTACTCCACTTTTGATCCACGAACGCTGTACCAGTTTAGGAAACATATTGCTAGAGCGCTTGTACTACTCACCTCTACTCTCTACTTCAAGGCAGCGCAACACGTCACTGAATAACTGAACAATGTCTCCATTCGCTGTTGAAGGTCATCGGACATTCCAGCATCGGATCCACACAACCTATGAGTAACAAGGACGCGACTACTACGTGCTGCCAGTGTTGCAATACTTTTTGCGCACCTCTAGTAACTAAGATTTTGCACGTATGTTAGATTGTTGAAGTACTTTCTTAGATTTTTGTTTTCAAGGAGATTTCCAGATTATTAGCAATCCTCTGTCACTCTTAAGTGGATTTTTTTTATCGTTTCTTCCCTCCAAGTTGAACTACATCGAAAAGAAGTCCTATTAATTTCCATCATTCTTTAGGGCCTTAATTAATGCGTATATATTAGTGAGTGGTTTATGTACAATTCCATCCTTCAACAGAATTGCTGCTTCAATGACATTTACATGTCCTTTGAAATGGAGAGGTTATCAAGCCACTGCTCCACAAAGGTAGTGGCACAACTGACTGAGCTTTCTGAATAATCAACCAGCCATTGTCAGTTTTGTCGAGCGGTGGGTTAAAGCAGAACATATCCCCACTTCTTCATAGGTATAATTTCTACGTGCCCAATTGTTACCTGGCAAGTTGACAATAATCAACTTCGCTCAACATGAAATTCTATATTTCTATGCCTCCATTTTGTGGCAGTGAAAAAAATCCAGCATTATAATATAAAGTGGCTATTAACTTCGCATTCAAAACAAATTTAAGTAATGATGTTTTGAATTTTAAAATAAACTTATTGTAAGTTGTTGTGCTTTTAGATTTTGTATGTAATTGTACGGGGAAAAACCTTAATAACCTCGCCCCATCCCGCCGAGTTTCGATTGTGTAGTGTTAGTGCTAGTTCTTTAGTGTAAACAGTGTCACGAGATAACTGGTAATTTTCCAGCGTTGCCCACAAAGATTGAGCAAAAACTACGAATATTTTCTGCTTATCATAGTATTAAAAATATCTTAGAGTGTCTTATAAATAACGAATAAATATTTCATTCTCACTTCCACGCCCTATCTCTGTTAGCACTAAACATGTACTGAAAGAGTTTATATGTAAGAATTGACAACATTGCTTTTCTGAGCGAACTTTTGATACACCTCGTTCCTTAGCGTTCTATATCAACAAAAATAAACAACTGAATAACAGTAGTCTTAGTTCTAGGGAATAAGGTCATCAAGACATTTTCGGTACTAAAATGACTTATTTGCGTAAATAAGCCTAGATCTGGTGAAAAGGTGCATATATATTTTACACAAAATAAAAAAGTAATAAACAATGAAGGGGTATAAATCAGAATATAACAAGGAGAAATATCTTTCTGAGCTTTTTTTTTTTTTTTTTCCCCCAGAGAACAATAGCCCTCAAAGGCCACTCTAGGTTAGTTGTACCAATCGTTTGTCTTATTTAAAAGGAGAATTTGCCCACGTTCGTTTTATTGCCTACATTTAATTTTGGACTTAGGTCGTTCCTTATGATGGTTTATCCATACGATCCATGATATCTGCCCACACTTTTTGTCTTGTACACCATCTGTACAATGATGCCACCTTGACTTTTTTATGTCTGTTCTCCAAAGTTTCCTAGCCTATCGTTTTAACATTTTTGTCCTTTTCTTTCTTAAACAAATCTTAGACCTAGGCTGAATTTTCTCTAACGAGCTCGCTTGATATGCCCGAAGGGATTCTAACATTCCATTAATTGCAACTGAAATTATATTTTTGTTTTAATACTCTTTATTATAAAATATATATTCTGTTTTCTTTAATAAAGGTCTAAAGTGGGCATTTTGATTACAGTTTAACGTCCCTAACAACGACGAAAGTCTAAAGAGACGGTAAATAAATGTTTAATTAAATCATTGCGTAATTTCCAAGCTCACGGACCTTATGAGATTCGAACCCGGTCCTCCAGATTTTCAGGCAGATACGCTTAACATAAAACCACGAAGACGGTTCTCTAGAGTGGTCAACTTCTGGTATTACATGCTGAAGGCAAGTTCTTCTGCCATCAGAGGTATAATATTATTAAAAATCAAATGGAAAACAGCGCATATCAACAGATATCCTGATCAAAAATGAAAGACCAGCAATGCAAACAGGTTAAGAACGATATTTTCCCTTATAATTTTGAAAAAAAAAAAAAAATTGAGAAAGTTTAGTTTATACTGCATTGCTTTGTTGGAAATAATACTTCTTAATAAGCAAAATTTCGTCTCATAATTTTTACAGTTTTCAGTTCGTAAGCACCTCGGCGTTTGTTTAAGTTCTTATATTATTATCATTACCTATATCGAATATGCAGATGTTTTTGTAAGGGATATTGCCTTCAAGTACTTTGTGTACAATTAGCGTTCTAATGTCGTTAAAACCTTTTATTAACCCCCATTTATCAGTTTTACCCAAGACAGGAGAAAGGCACGAGAGTAGAAAGGCAAATGATGTGATATTACCTTCCGTGCTCAGGCCACCGCATATAAAATAAAACCACTGAAAGTATTTGTGGAATGGAATATTTGGTAATCCATAATCCTCGTCAGTGGCTCAATACTGTCTTCATGATCTAATTTTACCTCTCTGGGTCACGAACACCAAATTTAAACAGATGTTATTGATTACACAGAAAAGAGCTCCATTTCTGCCTTTCTCGAGAAGTGAGAATGTAGTATTTATGGGAAGCCATCTTTCCTTCTGGTACAGACCGCTGCTTGCTGAATGATTCAGCAACAGAGCAAGCAAGAGGATGGAAATACGACCAGGAATGAAGACTAAAGCGTAAGCCATGCGAAGCGCATACCAAATTCCAGAAAAATTATAACGGCTTTAGAACACACATAGTTTTTATCGTGTTATTTAGTATGTTGGAGTTTTTTCTTATCTTAATGGCGCTAGCAGGATATTTAACCACAATCTTTAGTGCAATTTGGATGAATTCTTAATTAAGCATGCTAAATAAGCCATATTTGTTCTGCTTTATATGTCATCATGGTAAAATTGGTGAGTACACCTTGACCTCGCTGGTCTAGTAGTTAGCCTTGGTGATTGCTAGCCGGGAGGCCCGAGTTCGATTCCCAGTACCTACTTAGGATTATTTTCTGTGTTAGGGAGGTCTGAAATATGGTCCATCTAGTCTCATGAGTATAACTGGGAAGTGTCTGATGGAAAGGTGACCAAGGGATCCGCGATATAGACGACCTGCGGGGAGCTGCATGCGATTACATGCCCCACTGCAATACTGCCCTCTACGAATTGGGTCACAGTTAGATGGGGGTAGAGGAAGCAGACGCCATTGCGGCAGGCTAAGGTTCACTGCGAAGAAGAGGAAGAAAATAGAAGATGCGCATTATTAGTTCTTAAGAAAACTGTAACTTTCGGTAATAACGTAACAGAAGGTTAAAACAAGGCTAGAGGATATCAGCAGGCAGGAAATCGAGGCAGAATGTAACACGAAAGTCTTTCTGTGCCTATCACATGAAATTAAATTAACCTGGGGTAAAGAGGTGTATATACTTGTTCTAAGGAGAAAGCTGAGATCAGGAATGGCCTTGTTTAGACTTGGAGGTTGGAAGGCTAAAAAAAATTAAGAACAGTTCTGGTAGGAGAATCTAACAGAATATACCCAGTATATTCTGGTAGAATATACCTACTGGGAATACCTGAAAAAAAAAAAAAACGCTGTACTCAGAAAACTTTTTAAGGCAATTAGAGGTCGATACACATGCTGGGATCTACTTGGGAATAAAGCTAATTGGTTGAATATGGGCATCTTCCGAGCGGTAGTGTAGTGTTTAACGCCCGTTTTTACTACTGAGGCACCACAGGCGGTGGGCACTGATGATACATGAGATGAAGTGATATTTTGGGAAAGGATATTTTTTTTTAAGGAAGGAAGCGTTCCGGGCCTAAGTTTAGGTACCTATCCGGCATTTGCCAGTTATGAAGACTGAGGAAAACCTGGAAAAAACCCCAGTCAGGGAGGACGGTCCTGGCGGGATTCGAACCGCAGATCTCCCGCTCACGAGTCCGTGCCTTAAAGACCTCGGCCACCCGTGGCGGTTTCTTCCGAGCCAAAGTGCGCCAAGCTAGAAGCAATTTATTTTCTGGTTAGAACGCAATAACTAAAATTATAAACAATATGCTCCAATTCATATATCTGTAAATACCGTTCTTCTTATTTTAAACATTTAAAAATATATATATATATATTTATATATTATTATTAATATTGTCTTGTTTAATTATTATTTGTTCCTCTCAAATTGTGTATCATATTTAAGCATGTACGGTCTACGACCCATGCATAAAATATATAATATTTATAATGTGTATATAGAATTTTATAATCATAAAGATGTACTTACTACTGCTGCTACTAGTACTACTACTACTACTACTACTACTACTACTACTACTACTACTATTACTACTACTACTACTATTACTACTACTACTACTACTACTACTACTATTACTACTACTACTATACTACTACTACTACTACTACTACTACTATTACTACTACTACTACTACTACCACTACTACTACTACTACTATACTACTAGTACTACTACTACTACTACTACTACTATTACTACTACTACTACTACTACCACTACTACTACTATACTACTACTACTACTACTACTACTACTACTACTACTATTACTACTACTACTAGTTAGAATGCAGTGAAACAATTGTTGACAATTTATATATCAAAAGTAAAGCTAGATTACACTAAAAAAGGAAAATTAATGCCTTCTCGTTTTTATTTCCTCTTTTTCTAATATGTTGTATTTCTGTACATCAGTTTATAGAAGGAAATGTAGCGGCGGACAAACTGCCTAAGAAGGAATATTGATTTCATTGGACCAGAACCTGATATAAATGAACCAAAAAGAACACCATATACGATGGAGGAAATTCTCCGGTCAAGAACGGGATATTGTTGTTCTTGTTGTTGTTGTTATTATTATTATTATTATTATTATTATTATTATTATTAAATATCCGATAGGTCTTGGCTAAAATCCTTGTGAGTAAGGATAGGAATCAGGCCAGGAAAGCTATTTAATTATTACTGAACGTTGGTCATTCCAGAAAGGAAAATGACCTCTATAGTAAATAAAGCTGAAAAGCCAATTCCGAATGCATAATTGGGCTTCCCGTTACATGTTGCTGCACATTCTACTTTTAGCAGAAAAGGATCAGAAGAAGAAGAAGTGTGCTACTTTCTGGGGGAGAACCTAGAACTAGAGCTACATGTGTGGAAATATGTGGTTACGATTCAACGATTATCATCTCTTCATCTCCCCAGACAAACAAGAGACTGGTACTTGTCACGGATGACATTACACTTGAGAAGTTTCCCTGTTGAAAGGCTTCACTGGAGCATTAGTAGATGTACTGATTCTGTACCAGTAATTTAATAACAATTCTTGGATCAATTTCTAGAAAAGAAAGAACAAAATGAGCATAGTCTCGCAATGAGAAGAAGGCAAGCGTGAGGAATGTGCTACATAAACATTTTCTATCCTCCTCACTATGTTCACGCAGCCTGCCATCGGAGGCAGTTGGAATGGTAGAGACAACTATCACAAAAATAAAGCGCAAACGAGTAAATTTAGAGGAAGGTAACGTCGATATCGTTCCTTTGTTACTTGGTAGGTAATTACTACAGCCGAGGAAAGCCAGTCGTTTGACAGAGTGAACCGTTTCGTTATGCAGAAAGGTTTAGATGTGATTTACGCCCTATCAAATCCTGTACGTGTCTGCACAATGACTTTATTTCTGTGGAGGGAGTGGTTTTACCCAAATTAATAATTTGCTGAAGAGCATAATTCTCCACGGCTACCCGTACATATTGAATATGGAATCTTGAAATCTTCGGAGGAGTTATTAACATCTGGGTGCTCGATGGCATATCCGACAGCAAAGTTCAAGGATATTTGTTTGAACAAGGCGTCACTTCTGTATATCGTGATCAGGAGAATGGGGGAAAAAAATGACGAGGTAGTGCTAACACGTTCTCTTTTCCTCATATTAACAGGGTGAGTTCTTCCACCTAGGATGAAGGCTGGGTACGAAGTTATAGACATTAGGCTTTATATGCTTAGCCCTTTACGTAGTTACCAGTGTAGACATTTCCTGCAAGAACGCAATCTTCATCTGCGTCACTTGTGGGCAAGCAACCCTTGAGGGAGCATGTTCGTCTGCGTCAACTACTGTATTGCTATATTTTTGAGAAGAACACTCTATTCAGGAGCTCCGGCTTAAGGAAAAGATTTCCTTCAATGAAGTCCGTAAACGGCTTCTAACTCGTCTGTTGTTACCCCAAAAGACAGGAATTTTCAGCTCTGTAGCCGCAGCTCTTGTGCCGAAACGGAACTGCAGTGCGCAGACACCCGGTTTGGTCTTTACTACCACCCCAGCAGTGCCGTCTTTCAAGAATGTAAGTGATAAGCTGAAACCTTTGGTTGTTAACACTCCGCCGATTAAGCTCAAGAAAGCGTACACAAAATCTGACTTTGTCATGAAATCTGCTGCTCTAACAGAAAGAGTAGGTCAAGCTCCCACGATAGATCAGGAAACAAACCCACTAGGCGGCCGACTTCACCGCCTCTCTCCATCTCCAATAGCTTCACTGAATACTATAGAGATGTGCTGAAAACGTATCACAGACAAATATCGCATTTCCATGCAACAAACTGGATGCTGCATCACGAAAGTGCACGGCTGCATATCGCAAATATTGTTGCTGAATATATTACAATAATTCATGTGAAGTATGGGCTTCATCCTTCCTATAGCCCATATTTAGCTCCGTGTGACGTTTCCCTTTACCTTTAATTGAAGAAACATCTTCCTGGAGGGCATTTTCTGTCATCAGAAGCAGTGGTGAAGGCTGCAGAGGCAATTCTGGCGAACCTGTGAAAAAAATGGTTTTCTTTAAAGACTGAAAGAAACGCTGACACAGGTGCACTGCACCCAACGGAGATTACTTTCAGAATATCACCACAATTATGAGAATAAGTAAAGATATGTTGTGAAATAAAAATCATGGCCATTCTTTATTGAACAGCCTCGTATTATGAAAATTGCGAAAGTGAAATTTATGTTGTACTAAAATATCAAACTGTGGCTAATAATAATTGAAAATTATAATCCTATAGCGCTTTGAAATAATAATAGACCTGTGGAGGATGAATAGTGAGTGAAATTAGGTAATATTTTCAATTATACTTATTGTAAGAGCCCAAATTTTTATATAACTAGCTCATTATTAATTGCAAATTGGCAATTTACTTCATATTATATTACATAGTTCTCAATATATTACATAAAAACTTGGGCTTTAGTTATTACCTATGGACGCTGTCTTGTCTGGTCGCTCGCATACACACCAAACACACATTTTCAAATATACATCCACGTATGTTCACTAACACTCTTTAATTCTCTTTCTCTCTTTCACACGCATATGCAATAATACACCTCATCCATGCGTATTAACACCCACTCTTGTACCTTTCAAATTACCTGAAAAAATTATCCATTTATTCCTCTTCACATAATATTTTCAGCAATCCTGTCTTACAAACAAAGTGTGGTGCAACAAATGCCGGAATCTTCGTCTACACCACTCTGATATCCTGGGTCGCTTAGTGAGGAAACACTTCTGCCTTCTTCCTTAGCGAGAGTGCGTCATATGTTTCTGTATTCTCTGGCAGAAAATAGTTCGTTATGTAGTCAATGCTTTTATCTTCGAACCTTAATAAATGTTTCACGCTTCTCGTCTTTCCCTATACCGCTTTCTTCACGAATATACTGCTCAAATTAGAACTGACGAGATAGAATAAAAGCCGAAGGGTTTGAACAGAGACACAAACGCAAGTATTTAATTGCGTTCATAAATATGTAGTTGTTTTATTCCCCTAGCTTTAGCAGTTTACTAGTGAAACTTTCTGAGTTTACTAGTACCGTAATACTTTACTTGTCAGCTAAAGAACTACTGTATTTTTATTCACAAAGTAGTAAGGTTTACCTTTTGAAAATACAAGTATAAGACAGTACTTGTTTTATTCACAATATCCAATGCATTCTAACACTGATAGTAAAGTGCGGTAAGACCGCCACGGATGGCCGAGGTCGTTAAGGTGCGGACTCGTGAGCGGGAGGTCTGGGGTTAGAATATCGCCAGAACCGTCCTCCCTGACTGAGATTTTTTCCAGGCTTTCTTCAGTCCTCATAAATGGCAAATGCCGGGGAGGTACCCTAAACTTAGGCCTGGAACATTTCCTTCCTTTAAAAAAATCCTTTCCCAATATATCATTTCATATATCAGTGTCCACAGCCTGTGATGCCTCAGTAGTAAAAACGGACGTTAAACACCATTAAAAAGTGCGGTTAGGTTCCTTCTTGTTGCAGCAGTATAGTATCTGATTATCCAGCTGTCGAGAGATACAGATGCATGCCTTCGTATGAGAGGACCATTATAAAAACAACACCTCCTAAAATGTGGTTCGCGGCAGTGGCGACTTAAAGCATTAAGTATACTGGATTTTTCTCCAATTTTTGCGAGAAACTGGATTTTTTAAGTCCAGAACACAATGTTACGATTTCTGAAATTACAGTAAATTGTGCACTCACCCATGACATCATAACAGAATCTTCGAGAAAGGCAGCGCAAGAATTCATATGAACATTACCCAATTCCTTAACAGATAGTGGTCCAAACGGTTTCAGATCTAAATGTTTTTTACCCCATTTGATGTGCCATTGTTCGAATTATATCAAGTTCAGCAGAGCATTTTCATGTTGATTTACTGGCGACTGCACGTTTACGCATATTCCATTTTCTTCACGGTCTTCCGCTTCGCGCTAGATCTTTCAGACACCATTTTCCCATCGTAATAATGCCATCCTTGGCGACGGCTAAACTCCAAACCTTTCCTGAAAGTAATTCATAACGTCTGTCATCTTTATCCCAGTATGGGATTTCTCGTGCACCCCCGATGTTGCAGGAGAGTACGTAAGCATGCCGACTGCCTTCACCAGCACTGTCGCTTTGTTAATCATTGTTAAGCATGGACAAATAGCTTTCAAAATACCGGTTAATTGTGATTACACAAGAAGGAACGTGGCTTATATATAAAATTTACTTATTATAAATGGAATATATGTGATATATATGTCGCTTTGGTGCATATTAATACATATTATTTCTTTTTAAACAAACATAAATTAAGATTAAGTGAGAGAATTTAAAATAGTTGAGACACTTACTGTCTAGCATCGATCCCATGCCCGCTTAGAAATAATATTTATATATAATATAATCATATGGTTTACACATGTTGTTTGCAGAAGTAAGAAAGAAAGCAAAACACAAATGAAAGGGAAAGTTGCCCAGAAATAGCAAGCATTGTAACATTTTAGACTAAAAAGGTTTTCTTTTGTGAGATTCAGGACAAAATGGAACCTTGAAAGCGGCCGAAGTGTTCTTTTGTTAGCATTGCCGTAAAGAGTCATACACTAACTAAAGGAAATTGTAAAATAACTCATAACATTTCCGATACGGCTCTCTCTTATAGCCTAGTTATTCAGGTCAGTACCTAAGAACTAAGATCTAAGAATCGATCGTGGTAAGACGCTGTTGAAATCTTAGATAAATAGCCAATGAAAGAGAAACGATATAAATTAGCATAAAATCACACCAATAGGAAGATACTCGTAGATAGGAAGATCATATCACGTAACATTTAGAAAGTTATGTTGAAGGCACATAAGACGGGCGAACGGTCTAATTAATAAAAATAGTAGTACACAATTGTTTTGTTAATTGTTAGTTGGGAGTTGTAAGAAAAAGCGAAAGAGCGGAACAGGAAGAGTCAGAAGTTACTCTGGCACGGAAATTTATCACCTAGACAAGTTACATAAGTTATAGAAGTCAGTCAGTCATTCAGTCAAGTCCGGTCAGAGTTGATGTGAAAATAAAATCATATGAAGGAACTGTCAACTAATCAGTTCGATAAGCGGAAACGTTTTTCAAGATTCTATCGTTACCTGATAGGAACTGCATTTATGGTGAAAATTGGAACTACGGGTGTTATTTTATTATTGCTAGTTTATCAACTCCTTTTCCTGTGATTGAGTATCACAAAAATATTCAGCTAATAAATTGGGCTTATAGTCGAGGACTAAGCATTACAAGATTGAAGTACTGAATGGAGGCTCGACCAATTCATTTATATCCATAAAATAACAACTAATCCAAACCCAATCACAACAAAGTATTTAAATTAAAAATACCGACGCATAATACTGTACAAACCGAATCAGTTAAGCATAATAAACACTGGTTAGTACATGTCTTCCATTTCTCCAGAAATCAATATGTCTTATACGGCACCCTCCTGCTGACGTGGCCGGGTAAAGGTAGGTTTTAATTATGAGAGAGGAGATTTGCCCAATATTTCAATTTATTATAAAAGAAAACGTGAACAAGCATAAAAAACCCTAAATGGAAAACCTCACCGTAAATTACATTAACTGTTTTCAAGCTTCAATATGCAATATGTCTGCATTACTAAGAACTTTATATTTGTATTCATATAAGAAAAGTGCTTCCCTCCAATCAACAAATGTAGAACAAATTAATTACTAAAGCCTCTGCTCTACTTATAAAACCCAAATATTTTACAAAAATAAAACATTAATACCCCATGTAATTTAGCTAACATTACCACAAAATTGAATTAAAATAAAATAAAATTGATACAATACAGCTCACGTATCACCTGCGGAGTAAACAACGAACCTAACAATACGAAAATGGTCACGACATCTAAACCTCTTAGACAATATGTAGAGCCTTAAATCTCACATATGAAATTCTGACTTCACGTTGAAAGTCCAAGCAATTTTCAACCAATAGGGAGAAGAGAACGTTAACACAAGGTTTCAACGTGGAACAGACGCTAAAGGGAAGAAAAGGTGTTTGGTAAAACATACAATGATATGTGCAAGAACGGCACACGATAAACCCCAGAAAGTCTCAGTTTGGTTAAAAAGGATGTAACTCATAGGGGTGAAAAATAATTGTATCAAAATGTGCTTATTTCAAATTATGGAGTTCATTCAATAAATTAATATCTAGTGCAAAGAAAAACGTTTAGTTAGTTATTTTGATATAAATTCCACATTTGTCTTACATACTCTCATTTTGACATTTGCTTAACAAAGAAATTAAGAAGTTTAAGAAATTATAGATGCTGGATAGGTATATAAAATCCAGATATTTCGTCCCATGCTTAATATCTGCATTTTATGAAGAAATATAAAGACAGTGACAATACAGTGGATTCTGTAGCAAAAATTGAAATTTTGCAAAATACTGTCCAAAATATATTTATCATGTTATGTTTTCCGTTATTTTTAACATATATATACTTTAACGAGAACATTTAAGTAATTACCTATTGATTTATGGAAAAAAATCTGTGACGTATATTTCAAAATTAATGTTTAAATTTGTAAATATTGAGCACAGCATTTTGTATAAATAATAACTTCTTTTTATAAGGACTTTTGAATACTGTAATTCGGTGTGTAAAATTTGGTTTTGATTACTGTGAATCAAAACTATGTACTTTAGTACATCAAACTACAAGCTCTAAATGAAATAACTCTGACACTCATATTTGTAGCAACTTTTAAAACGTTTCTTTGAAATATTTAAAATACGAAAATGAAGATATATAACATTTTTTTCTTTTAGAATAGCTTTAAATAATTTGTATATCGATTTTTTTTGGAAAACTAGGCAGTCAAGCAAAACCGGTTGAATTAAATCAATGACTTTTGGTTTATTACTTCCACAGAATGCGACCTTGATAATGGTTCTGCATTAGAGAAAAAACTGGGAATGTAATTGAGGAGAGGAATGGAAAGAGAAAGAAGAGGAAAATCACAATAAAGAGAAGAGAAAGCAGAAGCTAGTCAGTCGCGGAGAGTTGATATATGGAAATGTCATAATGCATCCAGTACCAACATAAACCAGAGGTATTAACTCATAAAGCTAAATCAGTGATGAACCTACGACCCTTAGGGCACCTGAGGCTTCACAGGGCACTGCAGACATCGGCAACAGCTGGTAAAATATCACACGTAGGGAGGTGCCCCACCCATTTGCGTGTCTGACGGATTAGAATACTGCGATATAACATGAAACAGATCACGGCCGCCACCTAAAATATTTTATGAGGTGCAAATATACCAGTCATATCTCTTGAGGACACGTCTTTCGTGGAATGTTGGCTGGCATTGACTGGATTTACTGGTTACCATCAAGGAACTCTCAAGGTTCTTCTTAATTTGGAATATTAAGACTAGACAGATGGTAAATTCAAGCAAATCTCGCTTGAGATTTTAATTACAACTAAAATATATGAACATTTGCTCTAATTTTGGACGACATTGTGAAATTTTGTCAGTATCTCGCCGGTCACAGCAGTTTTTGGACGCCATGGGCGTTCATGAGCTTCATGATCAAGCTTAAAGAAGAATCTAACTCCTTTTGTGGTTTTGTTGTGGTTGAACCCTTCAAAACGAAGCACTTTATCACAGTTCGTATTTCAGTTTTATCCATTTTATAGAAAATCTTACCGCCAAGGATGGCCCAGGTCGTTTAGGCGCGGATTCGTGAGGGGGAGGTTTAAGGTTCGAATCCCGCCAGGACCGTCCTCCCTGGCTGAGGTTTTTTTTTTTCGGTTTTCCTCAGTCTTTATAAATGGCAAATGGCGGGGAGGTACCCTAAATTTAGGCCTGGAACGTTTCCCTCCTTAAAAAATTCCTTTCCCAATTTATCATTTCATTTCATGCATCATCAGTAGTAAAAACGGGCTTTAAACACTAGTTTGTTTACACGATCGTCACAAACAAGTGACTAAACTTAGACATCTGAAACTTTAGAAAGTGCCATCTAAAGAACGATATTTACAACTGTCATAGCAATCTGGTTTGATCACAAGAACATGGGGTTGGTCACAATTGATTTATAGTGCAGTCCGTGGAGCACTTATCTACTGTGCTTAGGGTTCTGGGTTCGATTCCATCACGTTCAAAGTATGGTGTATAAGTGTGAAGCGTGTAGTTATCGGTTATTTAATAGCCAAGTTATTTCGGGGTTGCCATTAGGCAGACACCAGTAAAATGAGCACATCCACTATACAAAAACATATGGAGAATCGATTACTTAAATAAAAGGTATGCACTTTCCAGATGATAACAGTTTGCATGCAACATTCATTGCTCCTTCTGCTTTACATGAAACGTTTTAAATAAATAACCACAGTTTTCTATGTGCATATAATTTCAGATTTTTGTTTAATAGCAGCATAGCAACAAACAATAGAATTCTTAAGCTCTTACATATTCACCGATATTAAGTCATGTAAAATCAAGATATAAAATAAAAGTTTATTATTTATTACGCAGATTGTTAGGAATTGAAACGTCATATGCAATTTACTCTTTAGTAGAGTTGACCAGTATCTGACTCATTGTCACTCGAGAGCAAACTTGTCCTCGACTTGTAGTTGCTACTTACCTCCCTTATAGCATAAATAGCTATTAGTTTTATTTTATGTAATATTTTCTCTAATACTTTTTACTTTTTCGCACAGCAAGTCCTGCTTGTAGGTTTATTTCTTCTTATCTCCTTCTTTTGAAGACTATTTTGGAGATAAAGAATGTTTCAAAATCGCCCTGTCATTTTTCAGTAAGGCAAACCACATTATGCTGTAGAGTTAGTAAATACCTTAGTACTGAGAACAGATAATTTGTCCTTTATATTTTTCTTTGAAAATTGTTCTCTTTGCTTCACTATCATTGCATAAATACTTTACAGTGAATTCAGCAGACCAAAACTACTTACAGCTAAAAGAAATAATATTTAATGTACCTACACACGTAGAGGAGGAAATTTATATACGTTTATAACTATGCGTTAATTGAATATTAATTTTTCAACTTATTCGATAAGGAAAATAATAAAAAAATTAAAGGAAAGAAACGTAAGTACATTACGCCTAATTGTAGTATATCCACTAATAATGCATTTATGGCTTTCTTAAATAAATTAAATTAGTCTACTTGTAATTTTGAAATTACAGAAATTAGTGTCAAAGACGTTTACTCTGTTATTATGAAATTAAATAATAGTGTCTTGTGGATATGTGTGGAATTAACTCTAGAATTTTTAAATTGGCTGTTCCATATACCTGTGAGCCTTTGAGTTATATTTAAATTTGTTGTCTTATGGTCGGTTGTTTTCCTGGCACCTTTAAATTTGCTAAAATTAAACAAATTTTTTAAAAATGACAAAAATCAATCAGCATTATTCCTATAGCTGCTAAGGTCTTTGAAATTTATGTAAATATATTGCTACTTATTATGAAGCAAATTCTTTGTTTAACAAATGACAATTTGGTTTTAGAAATGGTATAAATACCACAAATACAGTTACGTCCTTTTTTATGCAATGCAACGAAAATATGAACGATGGCAACATCTTTGTAAGCAGGTTCTTTCCAAGAGTTTTGACACTGTTTCTCACCATATCCTTTTACAGAAATTTAGCCTTGATTGCTTTTAGAGTAAAAGTCTGGATTTTTAAGGTCCTATTTTAATAATAGATATCAGGCAACCTATTTCAAAAGAAGTTTATCCAAATCTAAACTTGTAGATCATGGAGTTCCTCAGGGTTCCATATTATGCCCGTATTTTTTATGACTTGTATTAATGCTCTTCCTTTATCCATTTGTGAGCCAAATTTGAACTTCTATTTGCATGCAGACGATTTAGCTACTATCTCACATAATAAATTTTAAAATGCAATAAAAATCAAATTATATGTGAAATCGTCCATTGTTAATGATTAGTGTAATATAAAAAAATTAAGTAAAATCAATGACAAACTGTGGACATTCAATTTAAAGTTAATGCTTCCGCGAAAGTCTCAGGAATTTATATAAATTTCAACTTTGGTTGGTCCACTCTTATTAATTATGTAGCCAAAAATAAATACTAATGGGCTTTTTATATTAAGAATTTTATATTACGGTGTTACAAGGACATATTAATTAAGGTTTATATTGCTCATATTTATTCGCACATTAATTATGGCATATTCTCTTATGAGATAATTATCCTTTAGCTATTAAATATTTATTAAAAAAGTTGTTATGCAGATTTACGCAGTTCATTCCAAATATCATTGTAAGTTGTTTTTTATTGACTTAGGTATTTTGACTTTGCCATCTATGTGTTTAATTATATGTCAAAGATAATATAAATAATATAATATAATATAATATAATATAATATAATATAATATAATATAATATAATATAATAATATAATATAATGTAAATAATATAAATAATATAATAATATAATATAAATAATATGAATAATTTTTTATTTTGCTCAAATATTTGACATGCAATGGTTAACAAATTCAAGTACTCTAAAATCCAGAATATCTTTTTAGCTTTTTGTGACAAACGTGTAATAATCTTAAACAAAGATTCAAAGAATTCCTTATTTAACATTTAAGAGGACTGTACATCATACTTGTGGCTAATTGATTTTTTTAATGCAAAATGGTATGTTGTTTGTTTTTTGTATTGACGTTGTTATACTGTAATAGTGTCTGGCAATAAAGAATCAACTATCAATCATTTTAAAACCCCTGAAAGATGCAACCAATATGACATGCATGCCATGAAAGTACCTAAGAGTATAACTTGCAAAAATGTACGGCGATTCTGGGACACCGTGTAAATATACGTCTGGAATCTTGAAAAGTGTGGTATAAAGTTCGCAGAAGCAAAATGATTGTGTTTCGACATTGAGTACGCTCCCAACTAAAGAAATGGAGTGTAAAACATGAAGAACATTTCCGAACTCGAGGGTTGCATGCCGATTTGAAAGGATTTAGCACTGCTTGTAGAAGGGTCAGAGAACTCGGCGTTTGTAATGTTGTCCAGACTGTAATCAATGAACTGTATGGAGACAGCTTCCCAGAACTGCTGGATGCGCACTGCGGTATAACTCCGCAACATAAGACTGCGGAGCTGAAAAATATGCTTATACTTGCTTTTATGTGTTAAAGAGGCAGAATGAACGACCCCAAATCAGAAAGTAGAGGAAATTGTTTAACACGTTGTTTGAATTTATCCACCATACATGTAGTAATTTAGTAATCTAAAAGAATTATAAAACTGTGCCGTAAAATGTATTAATAATATTCAAAATTAGTAAAAATATTCATATTTGACATGACTAACAATAAATAGTCTCATCTATTTTTATTTTTTTTTTCTCTCAAAGCCACATGCTGTGATACATTTAAATATAGAGTTTTAAAAATTGTTTTCCATTCTTCATGTTGAAATATTTATTCCTAAATAAGGCTTTCTTTTCTTTCAGTAATCATAAACGCAATTTTTCCCTACAAAACTTAACATATGCAATAAATTAATCTTGAGATATAAGCATATTCTTATGTCCTAGTAAATAATGAACTCATTGGCGTGGTCGAAATTTAAGTCAATTTAACATCTACCTGCTAAAAAGACGAATAAAATAGCACATTTTTTTTTTACAAAATATGAGTAAAATTACTTCAGAGGTTTCTTATATATCGGCATTCTTTTTTCACTAACTTTATTTACAAATTATGTTTCACGTCTTTATTAGTATTCTTTTTATTACTTATTCCCGGGTAAAAATTTTTCAAATTCAATAGAACATGTTGTGTTGACAAATACTTGCTCTTTCTTAAGAGCAGATATAATATCAGCACACAGACATCAATCTTTTGAGTGGTAGTTCTTCTCTCTCTTGTCTGTTATTTAATGGTCTGTATTTAATGTCAAATACAAATTGTTCCTTATATTGCCGGGCCACGGAACGCGTATATTGTCTATTACACTTGGGGGGTTTCCGTGCTATAACTCCCGCGTTACTTACCTTGTTATAAATGGTATCCATCTGTATTCAGACATTCCTGACATCTTTGCTGTTACAGCACACCATATACTAATTTTTACACCGTGCAACGGAACTTAATGAATTAAATAAGGATGCTCTGTGAGGCAACATGACATTTAAATGAAACCATGCCTCATCTGAGAAAATTATTAAATGTGGGCCAACATTACCGTCAACGATATTTTGTAAAGTCCAGTTACAGATATTTTCACGTTTTTCGTCATCACGAGATTGTAATTTATGAAATATAGTCACTCTGTAGGGTTTCAATTTTAAAAATTTAACACCTCTATAAAGAGAGGTTTTTGAAACACCCACTTGCTGTGCAACACGTCTTACAGACTTCTTTGGAAAGCGTTCGAATGATGTACCACTTTCGTCAATTTTTCCGCCATTAGAGCTTTTCTTTTTTGCTTCTTAGGTTTATTGTTCTAATCTTATTAACCAGATATCTGACAGTGTATCTACCTGAAACCGGAATACCCGGAAATTATCCTGAAATTGTCTTACGTGATTCGTATTTACCTACATTTGTATCGTACATAAAAATTCTTTGTTCAAGCGTGAATTTTTCGGTGGGCATTTCAGTGGACTAATAAGAATAATCTACTGTAATTCACGCAGATGTCTTGAATAAACTTTCACTTTTGAGATGCACAATGAATAATTCTATACTTTACAGCTGGAACAGAAGGCAGCAACTGATACAATATAACACAGCTTGAGCGGGTTTTTCACCGCTAGTGCGCTACTGCAGTGCAAGCGAACAACATACATACGCGATCTATGGCATGGCTATAAATGGAACGCATGGTACTTGCCGTCTTTACCAAGAACCGGGCACTTACAATGCTTTCCTATTATCAAATGTTACTTTAAGCATGGGTAATCGTGTCAAGACTTCCATAGACATTTTTATTATTTCAGAAAATTATGAGATGTTTGCTGCATATAAGTATCGCAATGAAGATCCATATTAAGTGTCGTTGCGTGTTCCAGTAAAATATTTCTTCTCGTTATGACTCGATTTACAATTATTGAACAGAATGGAATGGTACAACAGAAGTGTTTAAATTTCTAAAAAAACTATTTTTCCACATAATTTCAAAGGACAATAGGGTTTTTACTAAAACTCTTGATAAAAAATATACTAATAAGTGATTGTAGAAGTTCACTTCCCTTAAAATTAGTTATTTTTACAGTCTATTTAAGTAAGGCGTTTACTTATAAAATAATATGAATAGTAACATAACCCACTTGAATGATCATATTTTCAGTAAATTGATATTAGCTCTGTAAATATGTTTTTTTGGGAGTTATAAAAAAATCTGTCCTAAAAATGTCTATTTTTGAAGGTAAGTTCTGTGAAGTATCCCCAGACTATTAATTTTAATTCAAGTGCATATCCTCTTATCTATATTTATCTACATTTTATATGAATCGATCTATAACCTTTTATGTTTGTTCTAATTTATGACATGTTAGAATTTCATTTTTAACCAGGGGCATTTACTGGAACTTTTTTAAATTTTCACAATTATATTTAGCATAGAATTATGTGCTTGTTTTCCGCCTTAGAAAATAAATATACAAATATAAATCTAGATATCTATTTCCGTGTGAGTTTCTAAAAATGTTGTTTTTATTACCACTTGAGTTATAAGTTAATTAGGAATACTCTTTTTCAACGCTTAATATACCGTACATTTTATACAAATTAATATTGTAATTTCTGTGTTCTGTATTTCCAATCCATGTAAATATTTTTAATTATTGAAAAAATCCACCAGTATTATCAAAACTATTTCTCAAATCAATAGAGCCAATATACTTATACAGTATTCTTATTAACTTGCATAGTTTTTAGTATATAGGTCAAAGAAGACACTGCAAATACTTTCTAGTGACTTCATGGCGGAGCTGTTGATCTGCATCCCAAAGCTGCAATAATCTCAATGTGAAAGATAGGTACAGTAAAGTACTCGCTGACGGAAACGTTGCAATATATTCGCAATTATTTGCTCCAAGTTTTGCGTTATCATGCAATGAAGTACATTTTCTGTTGTCAACTTTTGATGTAGTTAGGAGATGTACTTATTTCCGGGGAATATTATTTGAACATTCAGAATGACTACCTTTTTATTTGTGTATCAACAAAGAAGGTGGAGCAACTATTTACACAGGCGCATTCTTATGTTTTTCATTACATACTATATCCAAATAAAAGCTGAAGAAATAAAAAATAAAAAGGCTAAAGCATGACGTTTGGAGGAACTTTTTCTAGAAAGGGATAGAACTATATCACTAGGAACTTAGTGAAATGAATGGAACTCTACTTTTATAATTAATATATATATATATATGTTCATATATATTTTATATTATTTATAAAATTGTAAAGGATAGTCGAGAAGTCGCTCCGCAGCCATTATTTAGACTATATTTCACTATAGAAGCAAATGCGGGTGGCAGGATTGACTGCGCGCCCAGCTTATAATTATTGTGTTCACTTAACTGTCAAGGTAAGCACTCACTCCAAAGTGCAAATCCTAGCAACGCAGAGCGGATTACCTGCTAAAAACCGCTTTCGAAGGAAGGAAGGAATATCAGAAATGTAGGAGTACCAACTTTCTCCTGTGCGGGGCACATCAAACATATATTAAAGGAAAAATGAAATACTTAAACTCCTTATAAAAAAATCATAAAATACCAAATCCGAGTGTGAAGGAATCATGATGACCCATTACAATCAAAAGAAATTTGTTAATTGTTAATTCATAACACATGTTTTATTGAGTTACATGAGTTAATCTACTAGCTCAATTCCAAAAAAGAAATAGTTGTCTAGTCTACTCTAAGTAAAACGTTATATATGAAACTCGCCTAATGAATGAACAAATTTGTCGGTCCTGGCGGTGCATTGGTAACCATACTTGCCTCCTACACCCAAGATCGCGGATTCAAACCCGGCCAGGACCGATGGATTTTTTCGGACGTAAAAATCCTAAGAATAGCTTCCTTCGGAAAGGAAGTAAAGTCGTGGGTCCCGTGTCGTACATTTACGGCACGATAAAGAACCTCGAGCCTGAAAAAAAGAGTTCTCTGAGCGAAATTTGTCGGCCGTTCCATGCCCTGAATTGAATGAGACGCTGATGACCTGAGATGTTAAAGAGCGTCCGTTAAAATAAAATAAAAAAATATCATGAACAAATCTGTTTGTATTCGTTAAGGCAATACTGATGAATATATTGATATATTAATTCATCTAGTGTTTTTTAAAAAATTCGGAAATTAAAGTAATCTGCCAGTAAGTGCACGTTAGCGATTGTATACAAATCTAAAATATCTCACACAAAAACAACTATATAAGTATTGATCATTCACGCAATCTTTTGTTTGCGGCATTTTAACATTAGTTGTGAGTTAAACGCACTATTTAGCATTAATAGTGCAACAGAACAAACTGACCCTCAGCAATACACCAACAAAACCATTGAAATATATAATTACGTAAACAGTTAGTCCGGTGATCTAGTGGTAATCACACTTTCTTCGTAGACCCCGCCATGGGCTCAAATCCGGCCAGGGCCGATGAATTTTTAGGGCGTAAAATTTTTAAGTATAGCTTTTTTCGGAAGAGAAGTAAAACCGTTGGTCCCTGTCGTAGATTAACGGAGTAAAAGAACTTCGAGCTTGAAAGAAGAGGCCTCTGAGAAGAATTTGTCGACCATGAATAGAATGGGATACTAATGGCGAAATTTGTTAAATAGCGTTGTTAAATAAAATAAGTATGTAAAAAATCTATTACGTACACGCTTTAAAAAGGAAGATGTCCAAAATGTGCACCATTGTTGTTGTCTCTACATTTTAGGCAACCCTATAAAAGCCGCCAATTTTGTGTAGTTCCCTTTGAGAAGTGGGGAAATTTCCTGACGGATATTAAGTTTGTGTGTATGCGTTTCCCTCCCCTTTTAATATATGTCATCTCTTTAGGAATGGAAAAAACACACGTTCTAACTGACTCCTTAAAGTGCAGGACAAACCTTAATGTTCTCGCCCCATTCCACCCAGCTCCGAGTGTCTGTTGTTATCACTTTCGTCTAAACAGGAAATACCTGGTAATTCTCCAGGGTTGCCACTGTTATTTTAATACATAAAAAATTGAACAAAAAATGTGTATATTTCCTGTTTGTAACAATCATTAAGAATGCCTGAGAGTGTCTTAATTAACAAATAAAGAATAAGCTAACAAATTATTTACTTTCATTTACATACCCTATCTCTGTTAGCACTAAACATGCACTGAAACAGATTGCAGACACGTAACCATATTGTTTTCCTCAGCAAACACGTCTTATTATTCATATCAACGTAATATAAATAAGCAACTGTACAGTTGTAATCTTAGTTCCAGGAAAACAACGCCATCTGCAGTATAACTGACATGACCTTGCTTGCTAAGCACTCGCGAATATGCCTATGTCTGTCGTGCAAGGGGCCGATACTTATATGGCTCACTCTGTACAAAAGAAAAATTATATCATTCTATGTTACCTTGGGGGTTGCGTTCTTTCATTTCACGAACACTGCTAACAAATGTTTATATGACAAAGAAGTCGCTTCACTGTCTTTGGAGCGATTATTCGCTCAACAAAATTGCAATAGCCCAAGATAAGCCACAAAGTGCTAAAAATGCTGAAGTGGAAGACATCTTTATAGCATATCTGCGTTTCAAAAGATTATATTATGGCAGCATCAGGTGCAGCTCAAGACAACACACTGCTCCTGTGCATGTTTGTTGACGTTGCCAGGAAATGAATTGACACCTGAGCCCTTCCGGTACACGAGCACTCTACTTGCGTCATCACCCTTTCACCCTCTCCCATCAGTGACCTGCCTGAATACAGTAGCGCAGGTCGTAGAAGCCAATGCGCTCACTCTGTCTCTCTTGCATGTATACATACATACGTGTGGAGTTTTAAACTCTTGCCCTTTCTTTTTCTCTCGTCTCTATTTGTAAACTTTGCTGTTCTTATTTCGTATTATATTGCTTGTGAAGTCAGCCGCATTTATATAACTCACTTTTTCTGCTGAGCTGCTGCCACCTTTTCCTAAAATTAGTAGCGAATTCCACTTTACATAGTTCTGATGACAACTGAGTATTGCTGCTGCGTATTGGAAAAATTGGGTAACGGGAGCTGACCGGGTAGCGCTGTGCAGGGTAAATGTATGTGCATATCCATTGCAGCGCATCTCAATAACAAATTTAAAGGAATACTGTGCCCTACACGCATTTAAATATTTTATTCAGATTTTATTTATATAAAACAGTACTATATTGCGCTTAGAGTGATTGTAATGAATATATGACATAATTAAATAATGTTAAGCAAATATTACAATTTATAATACAGTTAAACTTAATAATTTGAAACTGAAGGTGCTGGGAAAAAATACGAAATACAAAAGTTATATCTAAAATGAATATTTTATCAATACTCTTTCGTAATTAAGATTATAAAATAATAAAACTGTATATATTTGAACAAATATTTACAGTATTTATTTTTACATTAAGGAGAATAGCCTCTCTCGTTCTGTCCATGACGCCGTGACTGTAGCAAATGTAGAACTAATTTCCATTGCCTTTTGGGCACAAATTGGACTAAAACTGAATTCGCTTAAATCACAGGCTATAGTCTTGGGACATAAAGGTGCTGAACGTAAAATAAACTCAAACGATGAGCCGCCCACCACGATAAACCAAAATGTGATTAATTACACCAGCATGGCTAAAAACATAGACTCCAATCTAGAACGATACAACCAGGTGACCCCTACATGCAATAAAACCTTTTCTTTGATTCACACATTAAAACATGTAGCAAAAAAGATAAAAAAAGAATCTCTTTCAAGCGCTTGTTTTGATTATTGCGATGTCTTGTACTTTTAATCTGAATATTGGGCTTATCGACAGATTACAATGCGTTCATAATGCCTGTGTTAGTTCTGTTTGATCATGTGACACCCTACGCAATCAACTGCTATGGCTACCTCTAAAAGAACATAAGACCTTATCCTTGTACCCTCAATCCTCAGTATATCGCTTCTCGCTTCGTACTTCTCGCTTCCCTACCTCGAACCCGGAATATGACTTTACTATCTATCCTTCGTCACGGAACACATTTCTACTCAACCTCCTTCAGCGTGTCAGTTTCCAGAATCTGGAACTCCCTTCCTCCTGAAGTAATAGATTAAAAAAATAAAGCAATTTAAACGAGGTTAAATTGTCATCTCAACTCTAGGAAGCATAACAGTTAGTCTCTCACTTCTTCTTACTACTCCATTTATTCTTCTCCTCTTTCTCCTTACTCCCCTCTTGTGCTCGAGAAAAATTATTAAAGAACAAGTGGAATTACAATTTAACTTTATCAACTTATAACTTTATTAAAATATGTAATATTTACATGCAGTTTATATCTTTAATTTAACTCTTTATGCATTTTATATAACTATGAACATCGTATTCTGTATTTTTGCTGGTTTTCTTCGTCTAATAGAGTGGAGGGGCAACTTTTACCAGAGTAAATAAATAAATAGTACTCGAGAATATACAGTGATTGTACATTTTACTATACAGTAAATAAATTATAATTTTGTGTCTTATTGTTTTGCAAAAGTTAGCCTGTTAAGGTTGGTAAACTCTTCAAGCACGTTTAATGGCTGAAAAACTACTCCAGTCACGTTGTCTTGTCCCTCAATGTATCGATAAACTTCACGCTGATGATGATGAGGGAATCGCCATCTCTTCAGCTTTAAGCTGTTCCTCCTTCTCTTCATCAGATGGACCGTTCATCTTTCTTTTTCAAAACTTCTGCTAAAATGTCTTGGTCTGAACTCCTCCCACATACCCAAGGTGACACATTCATCAAACGTAACTCCCGCACAGTTGTTCTAGGCGTCCGGTGAAGGGATATGTTCGTCGGTTAAGGGTTCAACTTGCTCAGTTTTCTTGATAAACTGTGCCTTAAGGAAACAATTAGCTGTCGCTTTGTCAGTTACTTGAGACCACGCAGTGTGACACATTCGTGACGCATCAAGGACACATAGTATTGAATTCTGGTTTTTGTCCATGAAAAAGCCTGCCAACGTTTTTGTACAAGACGTATATTTATATTGTCTTAAGAGGGTAGAATTATGAACAGTACATTTGTCAATAAACAGTACTACGTCACTTCTTGTCGCAGATTTTCACCTCCTTCATGTTAGCCCCTACCAGTTACTGTTACTGTTCTTGTCATTTGCAAAATGTTCTCTTTATAATAATTTGTTGCATCTTGATTCACACTTCCACTTTCACTACACACAGACTTAAAAGAGAAGCTATTTCTTTCTTTTAAACCATCTAACTAGTGGTAACCATACTTGCCTCCTAAACCCAAGATCATGGGTTCAAACCCGGCCAGGATCGATGAATTTTTTTCGGGTTTAAAATCCTAAGTATGGCTTCCTTCGGAAGGGAAGTTAAGCCGTGGATCCTGTGTCGCACATTTACGACAGGTAAAATAACCTAAAGATAGAAAGATGAGGCCTCTGAGCAAAATTTGTCGGCAGTTTCACGCCCTGAATTGAATGGGACGCTGATGACCTGAGAAGTTAAGAGCGTCCATAAAACAAATAAAAAATCTAACAAACCGGTGCTATCCTTGAACTCACTTTTACCTAAACTTGCAGAAAATTCTTCAGCTTTCGCGCGAATAAGGGGATGACTTAAAGGAATGTTTTTATCCCGTGCTTGCTTAAACCGCTTTAACACGTGCTCATCGACAAGAGGATCTTTCCGGTTGTCTCACTCTTTTTCGACACTTTCCATTTTCACATGAGGCATTGCTTAACATTTTCTCCTTGTTCTTTACATAGGCTCTCAAAGTATACTAAACACTTGGTTTGCTAAAAGGCATAGTGATATTGATTTGCAACACACTGAAACTTGTCCTTACACGCTGGATGGAAATCCCTAGTGCAACTCGTGCAACTGCTGCTGCAGACCCGAGCGACAGCGGAGAGAGCCGAACTTATTCCCTCCACGCGCTTGTGTAATTGTTTTCACTTCACAGTAATAGGCATACGATTGCTGTCTTTTGTACAAGAGGTGCGAGAACATTTAAGATTTCGGGGTGTGCTATAGAGATATGCTTTTCTAGATGTTTATTGCACTCAAATTCCCTATCCCATTCCATACATACGAACTGCTTTGATGCACTCATTATTGCGATACACTCATTTTTACACGTACAATTTAAAAGCAGTGTTTTCACGCTTTAATGCCAAATAACATATTACAGAGTACCCTATTGCAACCTAGAAACCAAGAAATACTCTTCCAGGAATAAAATACTACTAGAAAACCGAATCCAGACAGCAACATTTTAATCATATCGGTGCCGGAAAATTTCTCAGGTTCCCTTAACATAGTTAAGTACTGTGGTTAATGTGTGTGTTGATAGTCACTTTTCATATATTGCTGCAGTGTGTTTAACTGCATAAGTGATTGATACCAAAACTGAAAATCTATGTAAGACTATTTTGAATTTGATAAAAAACTGTAAACTTTAATTTTTGTAAAAATGTATTACTTTTCAAAACAGTATTTACTTATCAAATAATACATAGGTCAACTTTAATTGCATTCTTTTAAATTATATTAGCTATGCAAATAATTTGTTTTGTTTGGCAGTAAATTAAAAAAATCTCTCTTAATTTTTTTCTCTCCCAGATTTTATGTTTTATGGACCCCCCATTCTCACATCTTTAATAAATTAACTAAGCAATGGCCCCTACTTTGATGCACTCACTATTACATAAATATTACACAACTGCAAAATGTGCATCCCCACCATTTCCTCTCTATTGGGACTTAGGAGCTCGGTTCTTTCCGCTGTCTTTCGGGGCTGCAGCAACAGTTGCACGAGTTGCACTAGTGATTTCCGTCCTGTGTGTAAGGGAAAGTCGCAAGAAGCTCAAGTGACAACTAAAGACTCACGTGTTAAACAATAGCGGAGCGGGTGGGGAAGGCCATAGCTGGGCAAAGTCCACATTCCAGCCCCGACTACTGCGTTCCGACGAATCAACCTTGGACTAATGACGTCTTTTACAGTAACACACATAACGAAGATTAATATCTTAAATTTCTGCATTTAGACTAATTTTCCACTGCTATTTCTGAACAAAAACTATGTGCAATTTTTTACATTGCTTTAATACAAAATTCAAGGAAGTGAGCAAAATCTTGGAATTAACAACGATTTCGAATTATAAACGAAACGTTCGAATTATCTGAGTATCACTGTATATAGTAATAATAAAAATAGCTTAAAACATATCATACTTTTATGTACTGCATAGTACTTTAAACCAATTCCATACTGTTTTCAGTCTTTGAATCCTAAGAGGAACTTTCTAAAATTTGCATAGACGTTAAAGATATGCATTTTTGTGCTACTGGCAATATTGCCATAAGTTTTGACAAAAGACATTTGGGAACATTTAAACTGCAATGTATAACCAATTATTATAATGGAACATTGCTTTCAATAATATTAAACAGGCTACATTAAATTTTGCGCGAATCTTGGTTAATACTTTTCCGAGACGAAAGAAACCTATAGTGCTCACTGTTTAAGTTGTATGCAGTGCTGAGACTAGTACAGTGAGGTTATTTGAGTTACAGCATAACTAACGAAAAACTATTAGCACATAATTTACACATAATTAAAGCAACGAATAGCATATGATGAAAACTGACATCTAACTGTTCGAGAAATTTCCGATAAGTGTGGGATTATGTCACTGATATGCGTAATGTTACAGCATAGTTCGCCCTTAGAATGTTGACAAAGAACAGGCAGGCAGTCGGACCGCAATCTGTTAGGAATTCTTGGATAGCACAAACGAGGAGGAAATTTTTCAGTAGAATAATCACTAGTAAGTCCAAATTCCATATTCAGCATGACCCAAAATATCTCGTCCGGTCAAAGTGCTGACATTCAGAACGAATTCCCGCCAGACGTCTAGGAAGAGGCGTGAACCAAATTATGGATTATCCAACATGATACTCGTCCTGCTTGTTCCCGACATTTGTGCAAAAATTATATGAACGTTCTTCCCCATTCTCTTCCGAAGGCGGACATTCCTTTTATTTCCAAATTTGAAATCCAATTTGAAAGGGTGAAATGTTGGCTGAATTGAAGAAATAAAACTAAAATCGAAGACACAGGTTCGCGAAATTGTGAAAAACGCATTTCAGAACTATTTTGAGATACTGAATTATCCTTGGAAAAAATGTTACAACAGAGAATTAAATTATTTCTTGAAAGACGAACATTCAGTAAATTATTCTTGTGCATAAATTTAAGAAAAATATTCCGATACTTTTAAATATAACTTTTATTTAGTGGACATTTAAGTTGTTTTGGTACAAAATTGACTGCAAAATGACAGTTTTTAAGCTAAACATTTTAAAAAATAATATTTTCCAAATAAAGTTTAAATGCAACGCCTCCTGCACGTAGATTATAATTCAATTACATTTTTGGTCTTATAATCAATAAAATATTACATTAAAATTAGCATATTAAATATTTTATTTTAAATTCAGAATGTCCTGTTAGTTTTTCTGTGAATTACATTATGGGATTCTACGTTTATTTCTTAATGAGTTCCTACTCTTGCCTAACTTCTCCGACTCACTGCAGCAGAAATTCCCCGTGGCTATTCAGTATGGGTTGTTGAATTAGGTTTACTGTGGCATCGCAGGAGGTGATACCTGATATGGAACTATACATTTGTAAAGGACTTTGGAAAGGAAGAATTATAGGCCTAAGGAATTAAGATTAATGAAGGACGCTCCTGGTAGGATTCGAACCATAGACCTCCCGTTCACGAGTCTGTCCGAGCGACTTCGGCCACTCGTGTCAGTCTCAACCACTGTAAAGGAATTAGAAACGCGTACTCTCATTACAACAAAACAAGGGTTCTAGTCAATGCAGGTATTCCGCAGCATTACGCGTAATGTTTGCACGCGGATGCCGCACTGATCAATGTTTGGTTATCGAAACACAAGCTGCCGCATTTTATTGGTGGGAAAAATTACCAGATAGAGGATAGATCTCTATCCTGTTTACGTTTGTGATGTTTATTTTTTACGCTGTAGGCAAATCTGTAGTCATTTTTATTTGTTCAGGGTAGTAGAATTCCGTAAACCTGATCAGAGTGTATCTCATGATTCGTTAGGCACCAAACAAGTGAGCCCTACATCGCAGGCGTCCTTTATTCTTCCCATTCTACTCTCACGCCCTTCCGAGCTCCCCAGCTGTGACTTATAAACCCATTAGAGGAAATCTGCAGTAGTTTTCCGCTTGTTTGAAGCGTTAAATACATAGCCGCGCGCTATCAGTCGTTACGCTTGCCTTTTGCTTTCTTTCTTCCATCTGTTCACCTTCCTGTGCCTGCCGCATTTTGAAATACGAGAACCCTTTCAAACTCTTTACTTAAAATCAGCGAGGATGTTCCGAGATATTTAACACCAATGATGATAGTAAATAATACTGCTTTTACAATGCTCTTTTTGTTTATTGCTACTTCTTTAAACACAAAGTAGGGTATTTTGCCTTTTTTTCCCTGGGAGTTTCCCTTTTCCACCGTTTCGTTCCATAAATTTTTTTTATATTATTTTTGCTCTCTCATATCTACCCCCTCGCCCTCCCTTCCTTCCTCCTTCCCTCCCTCTACATTTAATTCATACTATCGTTTCATTCAAGCTTTTTAGTTTGCAGGCTTATTATTTATTTCCACTCGCTTTCCTCCTAATGAAAGCATACCCAAATTCAGAACCGCGAGTCTATGGAGGTCGGTTATTGCCCTGGACACGTTGGTTTGTAAAAGGACAGCAGTTATTGTTTACACGTTAGACAATACCGACTTTTGATAATTACCGGTAAGGGGAGAACGCGCCTATTTATAGAGTCGAAAAATATGAACAAAAATGTTCACCAAATATGAAATATATATGTATATCAGTATAACATGAAAATTATTTATTTTTAAAAATGCTAATGTATCCAAATTGAAAGGAAAACATTAAGATTTAAATATTTTCATTTATATACATTCAAACGTTAAAATATACAGTACACTTTTGTCAATACACTTCAAGTATTCTGGTGTTTTCTGGTCAGAGATTGTGTCCTCTGTCAGTGAGAATGCTTTTGTTCAATGATCTGCATCTTATGATGAGAACTAAATTCGTTCTACATTTAGTAGTTTTTTGTTCTCTGGAATAGATTTTGTCTTACCTTCTAGTCTGTTACTAACTTCAGTAACTTCAATACTTTCTGGACACCAGTTGTTCTTAAATTTACCTTGCTGTTCTGCTACCACATTTTTTTTAAAACATATTTCCCAACTTTCCGTTTTCTAACTTATTAAGTGGTATATTTTCGATACCATAGCTTCACATAGTTCCTCGACTATTGCGATAAGCAATGACAATTATCTCTATCTCTTCCTGTGTGACACTGTCACCTGAATGAAAATTTTAAATATGTATAAGCTTACACGATTCTTATCATTGTTATAAACCCAAACACTCATATCTTAACATGTATAAACTGTTTCCCAGATAACGAAATTCAAAATTCTGATGTCATTCTTATGTCAAGTGTCACATTTGTTATAAAGCGCATGCATTTTATACGAGAACATATATGAAGCAAACAAAGTAAGTTTTATTAGTTAGGCATTATTGAAATACATTTTGAAGATATTTTACAAATAATGTAGGTTAGTTTTTTTATTGTTTTATTTACGGACGCTCTTTAACATCTCAGGTCATCAGCGTCCCATTCAACTCAGGGCGTGAAACGGCCGATAAATTTTGCTCAGAGGCCTCTTTTTCATGCCTTGAGGTTCTTTTTCATGCCGTAAATGTACGACACGGGACCCGCGGCTTTACTACTCTTCCGAAGGAAGCCATACTTAGGATTTTTACACCCGAAAAAATTCATCGGTCCTGGCCGGGTTCTAACCCGCGACATGTAGGTTCGTATTTGTATAATAGTAATGTATGTGTTTTCCATTAGAATGAATTTAAACGGTACACACTTAATAAATAAATAAATACATTTGCTTACCTCCTTATTACATTATTTGCATATCACAAATTTTCAATCAGTTACATAGCACTTGAAACTTGAGCGCCATCTCCTCGTTTTTTCCGCTCTTAAGACCAGCCATGTTAAATTAATACAGGGAGCAGGATGCAGAATGAATGTCTTAACTGTATACTATTAGCCAAAATGTACCACAGCTGTTGAAGAATTGCGTGGTATTTTCTTACAAGCGAAGCTAAAGTTTTTGCACAACGTTAAGAAATGATTTTCAAAGGTTTCTAATTTTTTTAAAAAATGCACTTTTTTTGGAAAATTCACTCAAAATACAACTACATATTTTTGGTCCTGTATGTGACAATTAAAAAAACACATCAAAATTCCGACCTACAGTCTGAAAAATTTATTGACATGCCGGAACAACACCAGAGAATGCAGCAAATGAATAAGAGGAATACGTGAGTTGAAACTAGAAGTTCTTAATCCCATTTGTGTTTTCGTAAATGTCGATCAATTCACTGAAGAATGTAAAATAAAATCTTGAAAAAACTTAACAACGGTAAAAGACTATTTAAAATAAATTTCAAAAAATAAATTCAAAAGCATGAAAGTCTATTAAAATTTGTTAAAAATATGAAACATTATAAAAATGTGAAAAATGAAGTTGTGCTTAATGTATTTTACACATATTAAAACATCAACGCTATGGTTCTAAGTTCTGTGCTATTAATGGTAAAACATAAAAATTCATATTTTTCTTCTCTCATGCACTCAGTAATATATTAATACAAACATAACTCGATGTGTGTTTGTTTAAATATTGATAGTTTTGTTACGTATTTTACAAAACTGTAGTTTTTACCCACTAGTTGGTATAAAGTTTATCCACCAAACACATTTCAGGCCTAAATGGAAAGGAAAGAGATTCTGCATGAAACAATCGTAAAATTATTCTTATTTAATACATAGGTATTGGACAGACTGGCCATGAGAAGTCCGCTTTTTTTAGTATTGTTTTTTAAAACAACGATTTCTTATAAGTATGACAAATGACTGAGATGCAAGAAATTCTTCTGTTACAAAATATCTCCACTATTGAAACACAATGTTCAATTTTTAATTTCCTGTGAAAAATGTAATTGATTTTTCCTCGTCGGATCAGGGAAATATTTCCTGCTTCCAGAGCCCTCTGTGTATAACTGCATCGGTTATTTATGAGCGAGAACTCATTTATCATTCGCCGTCCGCTTCACAATATTTGCTGTTGGTCATAACATTGATTCTCGGTAGTTTCTGTGTAGTAGGAATGGTACATTGCACATTCTTATCAAAATGCTTTTTCCTATCCCTGCAACAACGCCTCTATCCTTAAAGCACAATAGAAAAGGTAGTAAGGAGGACACTAATTCGCAACGTGGAAATGTATCGGATATGACATCGAACATTCTGTATCAAATATGCAGCTTCATGCAGATGAAATTGCACTCAGCATTAGCAACAAGATTTGAGTTTATGAAAAGAAAATTTTTCACACAAGTTCTGTGTTAGGCTAAGGTTTCTGTAATTAGAGTCAGTTAGGAAAAATTCGAACTGTGTGCAAGAATACATTCCATAAAATTTGCTCTATTAGTGTGATTAACCCAGTCATGAGTATTGAAAGGTTTCGAGTCCCCTTTAGGAGACAAGATTTCTGCATTGGAGGTGCCTTAGAAGGCTCTAGGATATGTAGACTCAGATTCGCAGTTGGGGTCGGAGAAGGCACGGTGGCTCAGCTAGTAAGTATATCGGCACCGTAAGTCCAAAATCCATGGTTCGAATACCGGCATTTCAATAATGTAACTTTATAGTATATGCAGGCACTTTTGACCTTAAAGAAATATAAAACTCTAGGCAAAATTAAAAACTTTAAGTTAAAAAAATTAAAAATAAGTAAAATAATCTCTAAAGATGTTCAGTATGTTAATAAATTAAATTTTGAAGCCATGAATGAACATTTTTAGTTTTTATTTATTTTAAAATGTAGCACAATGCTCTGATCATGGAATTATGTATTATTTTTGTCATATCTTTTCTTATATAGGATAATTATTCTTTTTTGCTCATATCATTCTTCATTTTCTTTTGTGATGTTGCAAATAAAACTTATTTACTACCGATATATTTATGTAACAGACAAATTTTGTTATTGCTAACACGTGGTAAAATATCATGTCAATATCTTGCATAATTTTTTTGGAAAAATTATTTTTAATGCTAGAAAATGCTGAAAAATACTTACGGAAAAAATCATGATTAAATTTTAAGATGCATATTTTTAGTAACCGAAGAGCCTCATACATTTAAAAATGTCCTGCACCATAACTAGAACTCTCTTCAGTTTTAGCAGCTTCTTCCCTTATTTTAGTTACCTTTACAGATTTCAAGTGTTTATGTGCACTGAAAGATAATATATCATAAACAGATTTATGTAATAGATATCTGCCACATCCAACTGCTGTAAATTAAGCCCATTTAAACACATTGCAGTCATTTAAAGGGATTAAGAATAAGGGCACTTAGAAGTGGAATAGCTATGTAAAACTTGGCACAGTTATTTTTTTATCCAGCAAATATTATGATGGCAAATTTGAAAAATGTGAAAATTACAGGTTTCAGCCCAAAATTCAGTGACGCATCTCCTTAAATCAACTAATTTTATTTAAAGTTTGTGAAAGAAATAAATATCCCGAAGATAGATCACTATAAACACCACACATTTTGTTATAAAAATGGAACCTAAAATAGAACTGTTTCAAATTTTCTCATAATGATTCTTACAGTTATTTTGCAGTCTCTGACGCTGTACTCGAAAGCATAGAAAAATCCCAAGCTCTTCGACACGGAGATAATGAAGAGCAATATATAAAGTGACATTTATACATCTTTGATATACGTGACTTCCATTAGAAATGTTGCTTGTTTGATTACCATACGCAGACAAAGGACTTACAAGGAATATCCCCGCTACCACTTGACAAACTGTGCCAGAAAGCTACACTTCATTAAAAAGTGGCGAAAAAGTCTACTGTGCTGAATATTTATATTAAACAGTTGAAGTTTTATAGAGAATTATACACTATACTGAAACTGCATTGGTGTTCTTGCTTCCTTTGTAAACTGAGCTTTACTTCCGTTATTATTTTTTTCTTACTTTGCTTGGGCAACTGCCGTAATTATTGCAGGCATTACTCTGAATCTCAACGCACGACATGAATGACGAGGTTGTTAAGGCACGGACTCGTGAGTGGAAGTGTGAGGTTCGTTTCCCGCAGGACTATACTTCCTAAACGACTCCCCCCCAGATTTTCCTTAGTCATCATAAATGGTAAACACTGAAGAACTACCCTGCGCTTAGGAGGAACGCTTTCTATTTTAAAAACATTTTCCCAATATTTTTAATTCCTCTCAGCGTACACGATGCCTTAACAGTAAAAAGTCGCGTTTCACACTATTAAAAAAAAATTTCAAATCTCACTTCACTGCATGGGCTCTCTAAGGACCACTTTGATAATCAGTTCTTCATCACCAATTACAAGAAACGATTTGAATCTTTACAGCAAGGAGTGAAACTCATTTATATCACATCTGTAATTCAATACATGCCGCATTAATTCGGGTATCTTTGACAACAGTTTTTCCCATTTGCTAAGGCATTTCCTTCAAAGCACTTTTTTGAGAAGGTATCCCTGATCAATCCTCTCATCCAAAACTTCCTTCTGCAGATATCTCCCTTGAGAGGCATAGGTGCCAAAGGACCGACAGTATGACTGAGGTGCCAAAATATCTATCTCTGTCCAATCCTATTCTATATCCGAACTACGCCACGGGTGGTCGATTTTTTTTTTTTTTTTTTTTGAATGGTTTATTTATGGACGCTCTTTAACAGCTCAGGTCATCAGCGTCCCATTCAATTCAGAGCGTGAAACGGCCGACTAATTTTGCTCAGAGGCCTCTCTTTCAGGGTTGAGGTTCTTTTTCGTGCAGTAAATGTACGACACGGGACCCACGGCTTTACTTCCCTTCCTAAGGAAGACATAGGATTTCCTGGCCGGGTTCGGACCCGTGATCTTGGGTTAGGAGGCAAGTATGGTAACCACTACACCACCAGGACCGACACTGGTGGCCGAGGTCGTTAAGGCACGGACTCGTCAGCGGGAGGTCTGGGGTTCGAATCCCACCAGGACCGTCCTCCCTGACTGGGTTTTTTTTTTTTCCAGGTTTTCCTCACTCTTAATAGCTGTCAAATACCGAGGAGGTACCTAAACTTAGGCCTGTAACGCTTCGTTCCTTAAAAAAAAATCCTTTCACAATATATAATTTCATTTCATGTATCATCAGTGTCACCGGCTGTGGGCGTTAAACACTACTCAATATATATACCCGAACTTAAAATAACATTGAAAAGAGGAATTTTCTTTGTATGTCATAAGTAACGATTTTTATCTTACACATGAGTCAGTTATACCCTCAGCCTTCACACTCTCTTTGCCTTGTCCTGTGTCTTCTACATCTTCAATATCCAAAGAACTTATAATCCTGAAAATCATTCTTTTATGCCACCCTCAGTATTTAAATGTACCCTTATTTATATTCGAAAATGTGTTTAGTAGCCTACGCTTCCTACTAATCTCAAGTGCTTTATCTTAGCTACCTCGATTATTTAAAAGTCATCTTGTTAACTTTTCATTCCTCAATATAAGACTGGCGAAGCCGTAAAATCAAGAAATTTTCTTACTTTTTCTACTTCTGTTTGCTCATTCATAAACATGTTGACATTTTAAATACCCAAAGTTTAATTTATAACTTTTAAAATCTTATATAGGGAAAGGGCAGGCTTTATTAAAATACACTTTTCGTTTCCCACTAAGGTAGGTTTCATTTCGGTTTGGGCAATTTCGTCGATATTGTGAATTTTTAAAAATAAACACATTATCTTCGGGAATGGTGACATTATATAAATTTTAAATGAGCTTCTCTTTTGGCATTTTCTTTGCTTTTAACTCTTCCCCAGTGTTGCTAATAACGTATTAACATCAAAGTTCATTCTTATTGCTAACTGTACAATGTAAATACTGAAAAATGTGTACATTTATTATTTGGAGCTAGGTAAATATATATTTAAAATAATAACGGGTTTTTCGCTGTTGGCAGACTGGATGACTTCTGATGTAAACAGCGTTGCATCTTTAGCTCTGAGCAAGCTATTTCCATGCACCTCCTTTGTCAGTGCGTAAGGTTATGACAGTAAACACTCATAGCCCCGAGGCTGTTGAGCTGTTGAAAAGCTTGTAAGAAGAGCAGGATTCCTTTTTTTAGATAGGTCAGAAACCAAGCCCTCGGCCCCCCTCGCCGTGTTACGTCACTGCATCCACAACACTGAGTCCAGCCGACTGCGGATCAATAGACGGGCAAGCTGCAAGGAGCTGCTCCGGGCAACCAACCGGGGGTTGCACTTCCTTAAAATGGGCCACGGGGGGCATCTTTTACCCTTCCTTGGGCAAAATATTTTGGACGCATTATTTTCTCGCATCTTTCCTACTTTAGGTACTGTTTATATTAATACAGAAATAATGTCAGAACAAAGATAAACACGAAGTTCTTTCGTTATGTTTGTTTCTATTTGTAGTCTTAAACAGTCTTAAAAGGAAACAACTGAGAAAATAATTTATTTTTCATAATATTCATCAATTTACACATAGATGTCTAGCAGTAAAGTTAAATAGACTTCATTTCGAAATTTTCAAAATATTATGGTGTCATTTTTAATCGAAAAATTGACCTTACAATCAACAAATAGAGAAAATATCGATATTTCAGAATAATCCTTGCACACGAAACGTTCTTTTGTTGAGAATGTTTACATATCTTCTATTAAGACCGTCCATCGAAATTTGTGTCTATTATCAGACTGTGATTTTAAATTACTTTTGACTAGAACAAGAAATGAACACATGTTCTGTCTGTACCAATATAAAAGCTCACGTTTCCCCAAGTGAATGGAGTTTGACAACATTTTATGTTCACAAGTAAAAAAATATTCTGTCAAAAGAAACTAATTTGAAATTTTCGTCTTTTTAATTTACAAATCCAACTACTTAAATTTTATTAAAATAAATATAAATGCCAGTAGTGTCTAAATATAAATGCAAAGAGGACTTTCAAACGATAAATATTCTTAATATCTGTTTTAGTCATTTACTTTTTGTTATGTACATAAGTTACAAAACCGTGTTTACAATGCGGTTTTTCTTATTTTGTGACGATGTATAGTTTGTTTATTTTCCGTTTATTATGTAAATTTGAAACTAAACACAATTTTAAGCTATAAATAGCTATATAGCTGTGAGGTTTGAGCATTTTGTAAAGATATAAAAATTCCACAAGTTAATGTACTTTTTTATCTTAAACAAACAAAACAAAAAAGCAGTCATTTAATTGCTTATGTGGTAGTTTTGCAAATAACATTAGGATCAAAAATATCTGAAATATGTGTAAATCTAAATATTTAGCAAAACTAATAGTCAAATGTGATAGATAACAAAGTCTTGAGCTCCTTATCATGACTGATTACTCTAACTGTAGTTTTTGTTTTTTGCTTGTATCAGCAGCACTAAAATATTCTTCACTTATTATCAACAGTTTTTTTAATCAAAGACAACAAAACAATTAATCAGGAACACACAGAATTTTATTTCACTGTAGCCTAGAGTTGGAATTTATTCCCCCCCCCCCCTCTCTCTCTTTAATTAGGGAGATAGAACGCTCTTTTTGGACACCATTTTTCAATATCTCACTTTTTATGACTGAAAATGTATGTTTTCTTGCATTTTATTTGTGGGAAATGAACTCAGTAAATGTGCCAGTACATAATTCGTGACTTCGATGTTCATTACCTGCAGTGGTCATTCGTTTCTCCTCTTGCTCTATACTCTCCCTCTAAGAAGTTTGTCGGTCCTGGTGGTGCAGTGGTAACCATACTTGCCTCCTAAACCCAAGATCGCGGGTTCGAACCCGGCCAGGACCGATGGATTTTTTCGGGCGTTGAAAATTCTAAGTGTGGCTACCTTCGGAATGGAAGTAAACCCATGGGTCCCGTGTCGTACATTTGCAGCACGATAAAAAACCTCAAGTCTGAAAGAGAGGCCTCTGAGCAAAATTTGTCGGCCCTTTCACACCCAGAGTTGAATGGGACGCTGATGACCTGAGATGTTAAAAAGCGTCCATAAATAAATCAATCCATCTAATAAGTTTCTTTTTCCATCTAAACTATTAAGAATAGGTTAAATAAACATGTTCCGATTTCAGTCGTTTCTTAATTTCATCTTACTTAGAACATACCAAACCCCCTTTTTATCTACGGGAAGATGTAACAAGATTTTCCTTGAACAATGATTTCGATCCAGTTTGCTGATATAAGAACTGCGCAATAAAAATAATCATACTTTTTTGACACCTTATCTTAACTTATGGTTATCAATGTGAAGATGTAATGCACCTATCCTAGCGTTTCTGCTAGTCTTCAAAAACAAACCGGAAACCATTTTTTGACAGGCCTTTCAGACTCGTCTCCGCAACGTTCGCCACTGTTACTGATGATGGAAATTGCCTCCCACGATCTTCAATTTGGAGAAAAGGAAAAAGACTCACGGGTCTAAACCTGCACTGTAGGGAGGATGAGGAATACACCTGCTATTGACTGGTGAGATATTCAGCAAGAGCTTTTCCGATGTGCGGCGTCCATTATCGTGGTGCAGCATCTAGTTCGTTGTACAGAAATATGGCCTTGTAGAGTTTTTGGAACACTTCAGTTTGTTTGCAAGTTGGTAATAATGAGATGACCTTAACTTTTCCAACAGAAGCAATCACTTTTGCTTTTTCTAATGTTGGTGATGATGGAGTTTTGCAAACGCATCTTTTCTGCTTGCTCTCGGGATCGAAATGTTGTCAGCATTTTTCATAACCTTTGAAAGATACTCTGCATCTTCCTAATATCATCTTCAACTATATGCAGACCTTCGTGCGAATTTTCTTTTGTTCGGGAACCCACTGTACACAAACACATCTTGTGTGTAACTTTTCAGTTATCAAAGTGTGGGCGACTTTCAATAAATTTTTCAAAATTCCTGAAAGTGTTCTGAATGTTATTCGGCGATCCTCTCCCCTAATGACTGCTACGGTGTTAATGGTTTCTTCCGTTAAAGCACAAACTACAGTGACCGGTGAGTGAGTTAGGCAATTGATTGATTCGTTTTATTTACGGACGCTCTTTAACATCTCAGGTCATCAGCGTCCCATTCAATTCAGGGCGTGAAACGGCCGACAAATTTTGCTTAGAGGTCTCTACTTTCAGGCTTGAGGTACTTTTACATGTCGTAAATGTACGACACGGGACCCACGGCTTTACTTCCCTTCCGAAGGAAGCCATACTCGGAATTTTTATGCCCAAAACTCGATCTGAGATGAAAGCAGAATTTCATAGCAGCATATTGTAGATCACCTCTATTTTGTTGAGGGCGGAACTAAATATGTCTTAACTTACACCTCTCCAAAGTGCAACAATGGTACCATTACGAACAAACCTAACAAAATATTGTAAAGTTAAATGTTAGCACAAGAAACTATGCCTGTAAAAATTATGAGCATTCTTTATTGAACAGGCTTCATAGGATCTTCACAGTTTTGTGTAATTATTTAATTTTTTTTCTTGAATTGATAACATATAAGATTTTGTCTGATTACTTGACAGTATTTTTATTATCCAAGATTCTGAGCCATAGAGCAAAGCGATATCGACTATTACTTTATGAAAATGTTGTATCTTTCATAGCTTTTACGTAGTATTTTGCTTAAAATTATTTTTATGATTTCGCACTTTTATTAAATTTTACTATTTTATTATCTACATCAAAATTCATCAGAAGGATAGGTTGCTTCTCAAATAATTGAAAATATTGGCTTGTTTCTATGATGATGTTTTTATTATTAATTTACATCTTAAGTCTTTTACTTAGTAAACTATAATTTCAGACTTTTTTCACTGAAATTTCAAAATTAAATATTTTATAATATGGTATAGTAAAAATATAAATTTTCAGTTCGTTCTCAGTTCTTGCTATAACAACTTAATCGTCTACATGCAAAAACGTTTTAATATAGGTATCCTACTAAATAAATTCCCACATTTGTTTTGACGTTCAATTGGGACAAAAATCTTGAACCATGTACAAATTAAAAATTGCTCTGTTAGCAATTAACGTGTATTTGCATTTTACAAATTAGCACCGACGCATATAAAAAGTATTATTTATTATAAACAATAAGTCATGATGGACATTCCAATATTAGAATGCTGCGAATCTTAAAATAGATTTGAATTTTCGCACGTTTTACGTCATTCGAATTGTTCGAATTAATCTAAATAATAATAAAATGTTTAGAAATGTTAGTCTTAACTCCAATGACGTTAAAAAAAAACACTGTTGCACTTTTGGTGGTATTTGGATCATTGATATCACCTATATGCAGCCCTAGGTGTCACACTGTTTCAGGATTTCGGAATTTTCTACTAATGAGACTATTGTTAGAAAAAAATGTTCGGCACATTAGGTATCTTAGTTTGCTCAGTGCGTGTTCGAATCCTAGTTTTTTAAATAAAAATTCATTAAAAGTACCAAACATATATTTTTAGACTGCCCTGTAAGTGTACATTGTTTAGTGTTTTTATTAACTCTAATAATGTGACAGATATAAATCAACAGTGGGTCATAAAATATTAATGACGCTAACCGAATCAAGTAAAATGTTTAAACATGAATACCCATTTGGGTGATAATTTCATTTATCATTTAACTGTTAAAGTTTAGGTACTTTTGGATTTTGTTAGTTTTTGTTCCATGTTTAGTGTTTATCTGCATTAACTCTTGAAATAATCTTTCTACACATTCTTTCATTTATAAAAAACTGTAAAACTTTTGTTATTGAAAAAAAATTTAAAAAATTAATTTTTCATCGTAAGATTCGGGTTAATTACAATAATTATTGAAAAATGAAAAAAAAAATATTAAAACACAAATAACATAACAAAAATTTGACACAAGACAGTCACAATGGTAAAATGAAACATTTAATCTCATGAACTGCTATGTCCGGAATGCCCGTTTGCACACTAACGGAGGAAGAGTTCAAATTGGTTGCCATCCCGTTAATGCAACAATTTCCCACTTTCCTTTTTCGGTACGCACACTATAGGAGTTGTCCTATAGAACACGACTTTTGAATCACTCTATATATGAATCTCCTCATGCAGCTTTCTAGAAATGAATTCTGCAGGCTTTTCTCTGGGCCACCATAAAATGAAGGAATTCAATTAAAAAGAAACAAATATTTTGGTAGCGCTTGGAAGGTGAATTTAAGTTTGAAGATTAAATCAATTATAAAACATTGAATTCTTGTCACAGATTAATTAATTGCACACCATTGACAGTAATGATAAATATTAAAAATCATGTAAGACGAAATTTATTTTTAAATTTATCAACTTTTTTCCAATAAGTTTTTTTTTTAATTTTAAAAATTGGATTTGTTTCATTTTGAATATATATTATTTAATTAGTATTCAAGATTTTCCTAAAGCATGAAAAAATTAACGGAATGTTTTGCTGTAAAACAAGTAGGCCCCTTTTATGTTAATTTGCCCCAAATGTTGGTAAAAAGAGCACCTTAGATTAGGTTCCAGGTATTTACTATATCATTTACAAGCGGATTTAGAGACGCATGTCTAGAATAGCGTATTAAGTATATATTTAATGTAAAATACTTTTGTCTAGAGAATAGCAACATTTATTAATTCATTACATGTTTTAATCAGTTGTCAACAGGATCGTTGAATAATGTCACTAAACATGGATTTAGCTATTTAGATTTAGACACAGGATTAACACTTCATAAACAGCACAAAGCCAAGCTGGGAGTCGAAACCGCAACGCATGCGGTCAGTAGCCACTTGCCTTGGCACGCGCCTCCATGACCGAGTAGTATTTGCACTAATTAATCTTGTAATGGCACCTGGTGTCTGGATGAAGACTGACAAAACAACAGACGGATATTCTATACCTACAGATATCGATCAAGTCAATTCTAATACCATGCGCATTGTTTTCATGGCACAGTATTTACAGCCCATGTATTGTTCAGCAGAGGAAGTACCCCTCTCATGAAGATTAATATTTGAAGCTTTGCAGACATACAGGCATCCTGACAAGTATTGTTTGTTATAATAATGAAAAGAAATATTACCAGAATGTGTATTTGCCATTTTTAAATCTTAAAACATACTGCAATAGCTTAATTTTCATAGCAGAGTTGGTTGGAGCATATATCTTGATCAGCGCGAATGCAAAGGTTGCATACTAGAATCTGTTTAGTGTTCAGCTAAAATTATTTCTATAGTTTTTCTCAAATATTCTGTTTATAAATTACACAAGTATGATGATTTAAATTAATAATTTAATTATTTTTACTCTATTAGATAAAAAATATAATTCAGTTAAAATCTTATTCTATCTCTAATCTATTCTCTCAAAGAAGCAACAACAATACAATGTCTTTGTTTCCTTAAGAATAATGCATGAAATATAACCCAATTAAATTCAAACTGATTAGGATTAAGTCTTTGAAAAAACAGTTCTAGGCGATATTCCACTAAAAATAATCTAATATAATACAAGTGTATGCAGTGGTAACTTGTAGTCATAGCATACACTTGTACTTTATTCCTCCATACTTACAAGTATACAAGTGATATTTACTTATTTTGTTCTACACACATATTAATAATAGCCATGCTCTTAAAAACAGTTCTGGGCGGTATTCCATTAAAATATGGCCTAACACTGTACAAGTGTATGGAGTTGTAACTTGTAGTTATTAGTATAATAGCATACACTTGTATTTTACCTGAACATTTAATTGTTTTATTCAACATTAATAAAACTAACAGCCATGCAATTGTAATATACTTCTTTTCGTACGTAAGAATATTGGTAACTTCAAATACTAGTGCATGAAATTTATTTTTAATAATTAAGGGAATAGGTTGATCAAAATATATGATCCCAATAATAGAAAAAGTAATGATAATAACAGGCTTGAATATAAAGGAAGAACAATTCAATATTTTAAGGGCAATTAATATAGGAATATTTTTGAAATATCATTTTCATTTCAGGAAAATTAGTTTTACATTCGTTTTAAAATTCTCATAAAACGCCACCAAAATAATTTCTTTTCTTGCTTCATTCTCTGTTAAAATTAAACATTAGTCTTTTTGACAGATTTCACAATTTTTGCTTATAACGAAACGTGATTGCCACACAATACATAAAACGCGTATGTAAACGTATATTATCCAATGAATTAATAAATAAATGATCGAGCACAATCGGAAACATCGATTCATGTGCCATGTCTCGAGTAAAATTGATGCTGTGATGTAGGCGCAAGTAGAAAATCTATGATTTATCATCTCAAAATTGAAATTATGTTTAAATATTGAAAAATACATAATAAATTATTTCAATGGTGTTTATTTAAGAGAAAAACGTCACATCAATATAATCGGAATGCTAATACTCGTATTCAAACTATACATTAAAAATACGAATTTATTACTAAGGATTAGACATAACCTAATTCAAGGTATGGTGTCATTTGGCAAACACCTATTTGTCCTTATTGCTCTTATATGACTCATTTGTAACTCGATCTCTCTCGTCAGTTCTGGTGGTGTAGTGGTAACCATACTTGATTTCTAAACCCAAGGTCGCGGGTTCGAACCCGGCCATGACCGATGGATTTTTTTCGGGCGTAAAAATCCTAAGTATGCCTTCCTTCGGAAGGGAAGTAAAGCCGTGGGTCCCGTGTCATACATATACGGTACGATAAAGAACCTCAAGCCTGAAAGAAGAGACCTCTGAGCAAAATTTGTCGGCCGTTTCACGCCCTGGGACGCTGATAACCCGAGATGTAAAAATGCGTCCGAAAAAAAAAAATTGTAACACTTAACAAATACTTTACATTTTTTGTGGGACAAAAAGTTATAATTAAAAGATTTGGAGCTCCATGTCGTGGGAAATAAATGATGGTTTCACGGAATATCAGCCGTGCGTTGTGTGATTGTCTGTCGGCTAATCCGACTCCGTGGATTGAGGAATATAATGATTAATAGATTAATTATTTTAAAAATCATATTAAGAATTCGGTTGTTAACGGGTTGAGGAAGGGAACTCAAAAATTATTAATATCACATTGTGTTTCGCATCTCAAAAGTACCCCAACTTTCATTGACATAAGAAAACAGGAGATATCTTACGCATTTACCGTTTTATCGCTCCCTTAAGGAAAGAAAGGTGGCAGGATTTACAATTAAAATACCCGCATGGTTCTAGAGATCATTTCAGATTGATTGAACTCTTGAAGTTGCTCTCGTGCCATGGGTGAAATTACAACAGTTCTTGCAGTGACGAATGTTGAACTATTCTATCCAGTATTATAATCATTTGACGCATCTCTAAGCTTGTAAAATGTCCAACTTAGGTAGGTATTTACCTTAAGTAATTTCCAAACATTTCTGGTCTTATGTAACTTTTCCTTGAACCGGTTTGTTTTTTTATCATCCACCCATACTTTATATCAAAGCCTCTTTCAGAAATCATTGAATGAAGTAGTAACAGAAGTTCCTGATTTTGTAGACGACACTACCCGGCCATATTGCAAGAAATATCACGAACTTCTTTGCTGGATTTCAATTGGATGGCTCACATTAAAATATCCTTTGCTCTACCCTCCAAAATCGTTCATATAAAGTTGTTTCTAGATATCTTCTAGAGCTATGATATCATCCAAGTTTATTATGTTAACTAATGCATTCTGTCTTTTTTCTAGGTAAGTGATTCTACACGTTGATGGAGATCTTGCTCAGAAAGTCTTTACCATCACAAAAGGTAGGACAACTGTTTGGTTAAAACTTTCACGACAAGATTTGTTGGTTAGAAGTTCGGTAATGCAAGAAGTTATAATTACCATTGTTGTTACAAAACAAAGCTAACTATGAAAAAGATAATAAAATGCGATAATCGGACCCTCTTACTGCTAAACTAACGACAAGCTCTTTTAAAACGTTACTGTAATTTTTAAATTTAGTAAATTTAAAAACTAAATGTTTGGTTATGGTATGCGCTTAAATTCTTTGCCCAACTTGGTACATATTGATACTTTTGCTGTCATGCTTCCAAGACATACATTCTCCAAGGCAATACGGAAACGACGTGATTAGAAAAATAATTTCAAGCACATTGCAAAGTTTAAGCTTTATTGCATATATTGATTTTTATAACATCTGTTCGTTACTGATCATATGAAATCTGAAGTAAAGTTGTTCATATTTTCTCGGATATCAATTGTGTGGGTCCTTTCTGGATGAACATTATCGTACTTTGCTGGTAAGTAATCTTAATAGCATCTATTTTATTACCATTTTCAGGATACCTGCGCAGGAAGTCCAATTGTAAAGCAAAACTCAGATGTTATCATTGGATAGATATGGTAGCAAGTATAATTTGTGGTAGTCATTTTAGAAAACTGCTATATTTAAATTGTTTCCTATGCTTAACAAGGATATATACTAAAATTAATTTTAATTAAAGGGAATAAGTGAATTAAGGACCTAGTATTACATAGGTATTGTTCTATTAGCGAGTAAATTTGCTAGATAATTATCTTTATAAAAGTCTTACCATAAATATTGTCAGAACTTTTGATGGTGACTGTACTTCGTGTAGAGAACAGCACATTCCTGCAGCGTGAAGTGAGACATGATTCATTGTTAGCTAAGCTGCAGAAGCAAGAAACTATTTGAGTATCTTTCATATGGACAAGGGTGATCATGAAAATCGTGTAGTTATGTACTGCATAAAGTAGACAAATCAGTAGGTGAATTTTACAAAATTCTCCAGAAACTCAAAATATCCAAGAGAGTTGTATCCTGCATAGAGACTGCAAATGTGAAAGATTGCCCCAGACAAGGAAAACAATAACAATTGGTTAAATCAGTGGCAGTCCATGCACTCAGAAAGTTGGTAAGGAGACAGTCAATGATAGCCTGTGAACTAAAAACATACTAATTTATATATCTCGCATGTTAAACACTGACCTGGAACGACATGCGTACAACTGATGCAAAATACACCTCCTCACAAATGAACTGAAACTCTAGAGATTCATAAAACCAAAGCACCTCTCAAGCGGTATGCAGCTATTGGGTGCCAACAAATCCTTTTCACTGATGAAAGGCTATCAGTGACTTTCAATTCTCAAAATTTTATGAGAAGCCAGCAAAAAGAGTCCAAAGATCTAGAAGAGCCTCATTCTGTGTCATTGATGGTGAGGTGTAAGTTATGATGACACAACTGAGCTTCATTTCTGCAAGAAAGAGGTAAAAAAAATCATCAGCCAAAGTGTACCAGAAGACAGTGCTGGAGAGACTGATCGGAAACCTCAACAACCGTCGGTTCATCAGGATTTGGTCCCAGTTCTTCAGGCTCAGCTGATCCAGCAGTGGCTTGTGCCACATTTCAGTTCCAACTCTTGACTGCCTCCTGGTAGTCTGAGACTAAACCCTCTTGAGTACAAATTTTTTCTGTGCTTCATAAAATGCCTTAAAAGAAAAAATATTCAAATGTTGTCAGTTTGAAGTGCTCTCTTGTGAAGGCAGCAGCAGAACTTCCTGCTGATGTGCTGCATAATGCAGTTGATAAGACTTGGGGACTCCGTGCATGCTAATAGGTGGTCATTTTGAATAATGAAATGTTGTTTGTGTTAATTAAGTATCCATTAAAATATCATAATATTGTATCGGATGTCATTATTGAAAATTATTGATGGTATTTATGGTAAGAATATATTCAAGAATATGTTCGACACTCAAAATATTCCCCCTTGAAAAAATATTGCAAGCCATAGGAAACCGCTTCCTATTCATGGTGTTTGCCAAAATGACAGCCAGAAGATTAATTGAACATAAAGAAGCACCAGGGTTCACGCTATCTACTCTGGACCCAAAGTTCGAGAGTGAACGTTGATGGATATTTCAGGACATAAAATTTTGGAAAATGAGTCTTCCGGGAGGAACTCTGTGCAGGTTTGAGACATAAATTTACCTCCATAGGGTCCCTGGGAAAATTTTCGGCGTTTCACTTTCAAATACACTGGCAAAGCTACTATGGGTTGGCCACTTATCCCTCTGTTATTTGTAGGTAAGAGTAAATAAATTCGAAAAGTGCGGAATGGCCCAGCGCAAACGCTTGAGAAGGGATTCAGAGTTCAAAAGCCTGAGGACCGGCTATCCTGACCTTGGATTTTTTCCTGATTTCCCCTGGTCGCTTAGGCGGATGTTTGGATGGATATTTCCTTTCCACGAATTTTTCTTTACATTTCATATCAGTTCATTCCGTTGGTTCCGTTACAGGGTAGAAAGTGGCGTGAAATACTGTGATAGTGAGTTGTACTTTGGAAAGGTTTCTCTTTGGAAAGATATCTGACATGGAAGCGACCCTTCTAAGGAGTCTGAACTAATCAATTATTCCTAACAAAACCATTCTAAAACAAAAAAAATCAAAACATATAAACACAAAAGCATATATCTTCCCAATTTAAAATAATAGGTTAAAATAAGTAAAGTCCGGGATTCACCCGCACTCTAAACTTTTTCCACCCAATTTTTCAATTATAAAAAACAAAAAAGCCCATTGGACAAAACTTTTTGAGCACCTTGTAGTTCGGCGTTGTGTGCACTTTAAGAACTGTGTCTACGTCTAAGCCTCACCGCCGGTGAATGCTGGCCGTCCGTTGTCTCCCTCACCATATCCCTTCCCCACCGGAGGTGTAGGCACAAACGGCCAACCATTGAGAAAGGCTGCCCTAGCCACCATATTCCACCTGAGATTTCAGGTAATTAATGTTTCCTTGCTATTTTTTTGTGTGTTTTTTACTTATCTTCAAGTCTCATATACTCAAAAGATGTGTCGGTCCTGGTGGTGTAAGTAGTAACCATACTTGCCTTCTAAACCGAAGGTCGCGGGTTCAAACCCGGCCAGGATCGATGGATTTTTTCGAGCGTAAAAATCTTAAGTATGGCTTCCTTCGGAAGGGAAGTAAAGCCGTGGGTACCGTGTCGTACATTTACGGCAGAAAAAGAACCTCAAACCTGAAAGAACAGGCTTCTGAGCAAAATTTGTCGGCCGTTTTACGCCCGTTAAAGAGCGTCCTTAAATAAAACGAAGCATCGAAAGATGTATTCTATTTTAAACTTACTTTTAAATTTACTTTTAATGTATATATATGTATATATATACATATGAAAGAAAGGTTCACTTTTGGTTTACATTATTACGGCAGATTTAGCGATTTTTGCATGAAAAAAATATTATACCGAAATATGCCAATTTTCACAAAACATTAATTTTTACACATAGTTGTAATTGTGGTATAAACATATTTAAATATTAAAAGTTTGAGATCAATTGTTCTAATTTTCCTTTAGAATTGTCCACTGCAAGAGTTTGGCAGGAAGCTTGTAGTGATCATATTGTAAATATTTTATCTTCAGGTCATTGATTTGCTTAAATTATCAAAATTTTAAATGTATATGTCAAAATGTAAGAGTAAATCACAAACATTTCCTATAACTGCTCGAAAAAGTCTTATAAATGTTATATTAATACATGTAGAAAAACAATACAAGATTATAATATTTTATACCACACTTTACGATTCAATATTCGGTTAGAACATTTGAAAGTAAAGATTCCATTTTTCTCAAGACAAACGACATATTGAAAATATTAGCAATATACTTAGAAAACAATATGTTGTACTTTATTTATTTTTCCAATATTTAATTGTAACTTAATGCAATATAAATTTCAGTTGGAAATTTGCTTGAAATTGGAGTTAATTCTCGCAGTGCATAAGGATAGATACAGTTATTTGGTTCGTGCAGAGAGTGTTGTTTTCCAGACATACTTTTTTGATTATAACTGAAACATGTAGCTGAAAGCTGTGGTGCATATAGAGTACATTTAGATAACAAGGTACATGCATGCAAATTTTGCATTTATTTTATGTAATACAAACTCATCTGCATACACTTGACACACATTGCCATGACGATCGGCAATATACAAACAGTTGAAAGTGGTTGGTACCATCTTGCTGGCTCCATGCGTGCTGTACTACCATATGAAATAGTACGGTAATTTGTAATTCTGAACAGGGCGACAATCTTGTTCCCCATGTGTCAGCTACAGGATTATTCAAATTCAAGGGCTACTGTGCAAAGTCCAGTGGCTAAAAGAAAAGTAAAAAACAGAGATGAATAGGAATTATGTCGCTATACGAACTGCAGTTGTTTTGCTCTGTTTAATTCAAAGCTACGGTTAAAATATTCTAGTATCAATATTGTGCCTTTTTCTGTACACTTATTGCTAGACATTAAATTAAATTAAATTGTTATACACTTAATAGAAACATGCATATGTTTATGCAATCCTAGCATTAAAACACTCTTCTTATGATGCTATAAATCGTGCACAATTAACCTAATTCCGACACCGGTGCTAGAAAAGGTTACCTAGCAACTAGTATTCCATTATTTCATGAAGTCATCACAACGCCATTTCAAACAACGTACCTGAAAGATAAAACTAAAATCGTCACCCTAACAAGCATACCAACATTCTAACATGAGAACCACTTTATTAAACAAATGTTTCGGAACTACAAAAATTATATAAGTTATTACTCTTCATAAATTAACTTCCATTATTTTGGAAACATTAAAAAAGAAATTAATTAATCAATCAATCAATCACATTGCAATTTCATTTCAAAACGTCAATTTTAAACCATTAGTAATCTGTATTATACAAACAGAAATAAAAAATCTTACAAAAGATAAAACGTCGATATTTTCCCATACATTTAACTTCCGAAAACACACATTAGAGCGTCTAAAGCATACAAATCTTCGACTGGAAAAAATAAAAAAATCAAGGAATTTAAATTTAAATTACTGACCACAGTAATAATCAATAAACGTGACATTACATATTTATCAGCTTTTAAAAGTATGCCAACAAGATTTTTTCAATAGTTGAACTAAAATGTTTCTTTTTTCACCATGTCATAGTCCTTTTCGGATACAATTTTCAATTTTTGAGGAATTAACAAACCTTCAGCTACCTCCGTTTCCTTTATAATTTATTCTGGAATCATATTCATATTTTCAGTACCAAACATTGCGGAATTAGCATCCATTTGCATTCTTCAAAACAAAATAACATCGCTATAGAAACAAGTACTAAGAAACCATGCAATATAATACGTCGTATCTACTACGTCATCACATCACATTTTGCAAATTGAATACTTTTTAAAAATAATTCAGTGCTAAAATTACATAAATCGTTGTATGTAACACTTGTATAATATTCATTCTGAACACTCGTGAAAATCAGCGAGCGAGCGAAGTGAATAAGCTAAATATTCTCTTGTGACACAATATCTGATGAATGAATATGTTGAACGCCCGTTTTTGCTACAGAGGCACCATAGGCGATGGACACTGAGGATACATGAGATGAAATGATATATTGGGAAAGGATTTATTTTTAAGGAAGGAATCGTTCCAGGCCTAAGTTTATGGTACCTCCCCGGCATTTGCCATTTATGAACACTGAGGAAAACCTGGAAAAAACCTCATTTAGGGAGGACAGTCCTGGCGGGATTCGAACCCCAGACCTTCCGCTCACGAGTCCGCGCCTTAACGACCTCGGTCACATTTGGTGGTACAATATCTAATATTATATATTAATTAAGTAAATACTATTATTAAACACTTACTTAATTACATTTATAGGATAATATTGCTTTATTGCTAGTTATTATATGAAAATTGACACAATATAAAAATCTCACATTATTTAATACACATTTATATCTTGAATATTAGTGCGTTTATGATTGACGAAGCTTTATGCACTAACGTTGGGGAATTACCATATCGGACAGCTCGTGCGGTCTGCAAACAATTCCTAACATTGCCTTTTGGCGCCTGTCTTAACATTAGAAGCTTTTCAGGAAATAACCTTTTCCTCGAGCTATTCCGTTAAGAGGTTTCGGCTATTCTTCATCTCACTGCGAAAGGACAGGCTCTCCTAAAAGAATTGTCTTGTCGTTTTGTGGGTCTTCCAGTCCTCAAGAACTTTTCCTAAAGGATATCATATCTTGTTTTAGTGGTTAGTTCATGCATTTCATTAATTTTCAACAACTCTATAAGTATTTACTTTCTATTCATTTAAGTTCCAAGTATAGATAGCCTTACGTTATTTGTTAATGTAAAAAAAAAACAAAAAAAAAAAAACACTCAATAATAAAAGTTTCCAGGTGGTATAGTAAATGAATGTGGTTATGTGGTTATAGTTTTTGTATTGTAACCCAAAAATGTGTGCCATTTTATAAATTTTGCACCATCGATGCACTTTCAGTTGTCATATTTTGAAAAAACACAAACTTATAGTTAATTCATAATTAATTAATAATTAAAAACCTTAACCGTATGATGAAAACCCAAAAGTTGGTAAGTCAAAACTGGACACATTCTTAAAATTTAAAACACCTAACGCTTCATCCTTTCAATTCTACAGTAAGCTTATTTGAGTAACGGGCCGTTTGAGCGCGGCTGCTTATTGGAGAAATGCAGCCGCTGCAACCGTAAAATGGGAGAGAGTGTCATCGCGCATAAAAAAAAATTTAAGCATAAAATGATATTGTATTTAAAAATGATAATAATAAACAATAACCTAGGTTATAAAATATGCTGAAAACACCGCCTCTCAGCGGCAAAACATTGCCGACAACAGCTGAGAAAATTCTTGTATTTCATTTATTATTCTTCCTTAAGAACACGGTGGTTTGGAACACGTTTCTGATCACGTAACACAAGTTGACAAACACTTTCTGTACGTGAGACACGATCACCAGGACATTTTCTTACGAATCGCTTTACCAATTCTTTGTAAAAAGCAATGTTCAAATATGTATCGTACATGAAAACGCATTGTTCAAGACTATGTAGTGAACATTACTAACGAAGAACAATTAGAACACAATTTACACACAATGAAAGCACTACAATCAAGCTTTTCAAAGCCTCCACCAAACTAATTACAAGCTGATACCTGCACAAGCATGGATCGGTTTTCACATCTCGCTTCTCCCATAAGCAGTCACATTCTGCCGGCCCACAACTCTAATAACCTCACTATATGTTCATATATTGTACATTATTGGCCATGGTAAAGTGTACTTGCGCTTAAGCCATATAAATAAATAAAATAATTAAGAACCGAAGTGTTGAGGACCTTAAAGTTCTCCTCATCAGGGACCCATTACTACTCAAGTCATTCTCCCCTAATGAGGAAGACTGCAGGGCCCTCTAAATGTCGACTCTTAATTGTTTTATTAATTTACTTGTAATAAGCCGAAACATTTTAACATGATAAACTCTGGTCACGAAAGGTTATGTCGGAATATAAAATACGGTTTATATAATGAGCAGTATTAAAAAACTGGCTCATTGCCAACTCATTCTATAATATCAATAAATATTGTAGTACAACTATTAATGTAGTATTTTTATTTTGTTATAATTTGTTCCATTTGACTTTTATCTGTAACCATAGGTTTATTGTTTCATTGAAAACTTTTGATTGATTGTTTAATTGATAGGAACAAACTCTTATACACTACTATTTATAAATAAACATACAAAATAAGTGCATGTTTTAGTTAAATGGAAGTATCGATATACTACTTGTAATTGTTTAAAACGGTTTGTAGTTTTGCTTAAACGTAACGAACAGTTGATTGAATTATTTAGTGATCATTCAAAACATACACATTATTAAATATAACTTAAAATTTAAAGCGCTATAATTTTTAATGCTCATAACATACAATCAGGTTCAGTGTGCGTAATGCTATTGTATTTTATAAAAGGTCGGCCTTGGTAGTCTAGGGTAGCACTCTCCTCTCTAGGCTCAAGGTTTACTCGTCCAAACCCGGCTGGGAAGACGGGAATTAAGCTGTATAGTTCGTGTCATAGATTATAAAGAACTGCAGATCTGAAAAAAAGAAGTCACTAAATAAAATTATCGGGCGTTTAACCCGTTTACTTCCCTGCCAGATGACACTAGAGACAATGAGCTTACCCCCTGTCTGTCAGTAAATAAGCGTTACTGGAAATTCCCCTGGGTAAACACAGCCTCCCTCAAGAGAACATGTCCTGGGGTAGAACGAGAGATGCTTAAAAAATTTATAAAATGGAATAAACAGATACAGCTAGAATGCTGTATTTTTCCTTTATAAAAATAAGACATAAATATAATGATTTATCACAATTAGGAATACCTTCATCAATTAATGTAACCTTATAATGATTAGTGGGGTCTTAGAGAAGTCGTAATCTATATAACTTTTTGTAAACATAGACTTATTTCAATATCAGCAAAATTAGCATCACAAAAATAGGACGTATAATAAATCATCATGCAATCAGACATAATATACAACATAAATATTGTTAGTTCACCAGAGGCACAATAAAATGATATTTTCATGTAAACATATAATATAAATAAATAAATTAAAATAATTATAGAACTAATATTTAAGGTACACAAAATAAATGCTTCTTTATAATACACAGCATTAATTTTAACTTTTTCTCATTTGTCACTTAAATAAATTTTCACAATGGGTTTTAGTTTCCAGAATACCGAAGCCCAACATTCATGTGTTGCGCAAAAAATATGGTGTATTGGCACATCAAATTCTAGTAAAATACAAAAGATCATTGATTACAGTATTATTCGTCCTTATTTATTCCCTAAATAATAGCGAAAAACATGCAAAGCTTATTCAAAATACCAAATGCTGCATAAAACTAAAAAGTATCAAATTTGTAGCAAATCACGTTTTAGCTTCTCATCACAAAATTGACACATTTATTTTTTGAACTTAAACATTGATAATGATTAAAAGCTATATGAATTATTATATTTTAACATGATTTATATGTATGTATATATAAAACTTAAGTTTGAACTTAGTACCTGAACATTAAAGCATCATGACAAAATTAACCAAAATAAAAAATAAAAATTACTTGTATAAAGTGTATTTCTGAGATTCTAAATGTTGACAAACAAACTTTTTTGTCCTCAGATAAAATTCGAAGTATAGCTGTATATGAAGCACATAAAAGATTTTTAAAATATTGTGGAATAGAAGATAAAATTAGGGCAACTGATTTCCATGCCTCTTTTTCTGCTTCTGACACTAAAACGTCACCTTGGTGTAATATACGTTGCTATTCTCTGTCTCAAGAAAGCTGAATTGCGCGTCAAAAACAAATGCACGTGTTTGTTGACCAAAGCACAAACACAGTATTTCTCCTCCCTTGCAATGTAGTTCGCAAAATATCCGCCCAGTTCAATTTGTTATTTAGGTTATAAATCAATAAAATGATCATTAAATATATACCAGTGTTTTTCAAGCAATAGTACATTTAACTGTGTGTCAAACTACTGTACTGATAATAAGACACTGTTTACATTGGCGCATTAATACAGAGGTGTTTGCTTCATGCCCTACTGTCTCCACCTCTGTCCATGTCCAGTCGTACTGATCTTCCTTTTCCTATTTCTTGCCATTCTACCCCAGTATTAGCTTGGTAGGACATGTTTGTTTACAGTACATGTCAGCTTTCGGTAAACAGAGTACAGGAGAATTTATTTTTCAAATTTCTGGAATTAAATGACATTTTTGTTTAAGGTTGAAAAGAAGTAAAAATATAATAACCGGTCTCTTTTCTAGACGTTATTTACTGTTCTTTCCTTTTTGTCACGGAATCTTCATTCCATTTATCTTCTTTTACTACTGTTACTCCAAGCGTCGAAGATTTGCCTGCGAAATAATAGATGATCAAAGTTAGGATATTATGACAACTTCATGAGTGTTAAAAGAATTTTTATATTCCTACTTTGGACCGCTCACGAGTCTGAAAAGTAAGGTTTTCACGAATTAAATTTTTGAATATTTACAAAATGAGTCTTTTTGTTTTATACCATACGTAGACAAAGTTACTTGAAAGAGTTTAAATGACAAATTTTATCATTTTAAAATGAAGTAACGGTTTATTAACAAAAATTATGTATTCAAATGGTTTCAGTTTCTCTATGAACTGAAGGTATTTGAGCTTACGCCAATATTTTTACAAGTGTTGCCATAAATGATGAAACAATGAAGCATAACTTTACCACTGATCTCAAAGTGAATTAAATACAAATAAAATTACTTGGCCTGTTATGCTTCGAACCTTAAATTTGTTACCGTAATTGTGCAAATAAAATGAAATATCGGGTCAACATTCATGCGTTTATTTTGTCATTAATTTTCCTTTATTCATTTTGTTTTCTAGCTCTCTAGCACGCTTGATTTTAATATTTGTTTCAGCATGTATGTTGATATATGCTTTTTAACCATTTGCAATTTTAAATCTTCATTTCTGTTGAAAACTCGGTGCGATAGGACGGTTATACAGTCCCTACTAAGCTGCAGGATATAAATGAAACAAAAGAAGGGTACCAGAAGCATTATGCTGTTGTTTTGCAGCTCTGACCTTCACTTGACCAGCTCTTTGTTCCGGAAAGTAATTTTCGCCCAGCGCATTAATTGTCCATAACTTCATCGTTCCAATACCCAGCAAATATTAATTTATAACCAGTGAACCTTGCAGCATTTGTTACGCGTTGACCAGGTAATTTCTCCATCAAGTAGATTTCTAATCGCTGTTGGTTACTCTGTTTATTAAGGCAGTAGTTTACAGCATTCCATTCATTCAAAGGCTTAATAAGCATACAATGCAATCTGAAAGGTAATTTCCCTCTAATGTCTCTTCTAATTTCCGATGTATTTGTATACTTAAAGCTTTTATTTTCAGTTTCCAATCCCAAAACTACCTTCAGTAATAAATTTTTGGTAATTTAATTGAAGTTAATGAATGTTTGTTTTTTTTTTGGTCTCGAAATAATTATCTAATGGCAATAGCACGTAAGCTCAATTAAATTACATAAGGAAAACTATAAACAAGGGAGGGATTCGGTAAGATTATTGAGATATGTGAACGATGCCATTGTTTTATACTTTTGTGAACAGGAAAATGCATGAAAATAGGCTTCCTAGATCCCTGGTCGAATCGAAGCAGAGATTATAGGAATAAAAAAAGAACGTAGGAGAAAAAAACTATCAGTTATTAGTTGTTGAGCATCATGCTTTAAAACCATTAAGTTCCGTGTGCAATTGTCTACTTTATTTCGTAGGTTGTGTTTATTTAAGAATATTTAAGATCATTTTATACTTCACCAAGTTACTCTTTACTTTTAAAAATAATTTGATTGCATAAACAAAACTAGAGAGAGCTAGAAGGCTACTGGGAGTGGGACCGAATGGTCTTCGTGACATACATATTCCCTTCCTTGGACTGAAGCGCACAGTGCAGAAGGAATAGGTTCGCACTTGTTATAATCAGAAGTGTAGATATACGAATATCAAAAACATTGCCCTAATCTCAAACAAAGTATGAGGGACATTCAAATGTAATGCAACACTGAGTTAGTTTTATTTCAGTTTCAAATCGGCTAAATTGTTTCTAGATTCTTTGTCTACATGTTGCTACTATTCGTTCACAAAACCTTCTTGCAAATCTATCTGCCACCTACAGTGCAGTTGCTTTTAATTGAAACATGGAGAGTAGAAAGTGATAGCACTATATTCCGCACGGCAGCAGGTAATTCTTAAACTCCTAATCTCAAAAACATTAAAGAACGTGTGCATCCTACACACTATTTCTCCTGTATCTAATAGCACAGGTTTCCCTCGTTTACCAACACCTGTTTGTAACAATACGAAAGCCAGAAGAACACCATGGCTAAACATATCAAATATTTCACTGCCAAAAATTGCAATGGTCACAACACGTCACTGAGAGAGAGAGAGAGAGTGTAGGATGACTATGACTGTGCTTCTCAGCCCTTTTGACCGTCATTAGCTCACCCTCCTTCTAGACAGCAAAAATGGTCAAGTTTCAACTCAAACAAAACAGCCTGTAGATATCAGTCCCTGTACGCTGTCGCGGTACCTCTCTGAGATAATTTCTCATTCATCTTTGTACTAAACTATGATCTCGTCACCGTCAAATTTTCTCCTACAGATTGCATCTTTTACAGGACCAAAATCGTGGAAATTAGAAGTTGCAAGATCCGGGCTGTACGGTGAGTAGGGATCTCTCTTTCTGGCCGGCAGCTTTATGTGTTATTGTGAAGCGTTTTGTAAGAAAGAATCTTTCGGAATTGCTTCTTCAACTCCGGAAGTTGTATATACCTATATACTTCTAGGTTTATTTACAAGGAAATACTTTTATCATAATAGCTACGTTTAGAGTCACTGAAAAATGCAGTTATTACTTTGCACATGCTGTTCAATGTTTCCCCCCTGAAAAGCTTTGTGATACCACTTGATGGATTATCTTTTGGTCTCAGGCTAAAGTGATAAACTGGACAAGAAAGTCTCATATTCTCATCTCTGAGCAGATGATGAATATCTGTTCCTTATGATTAGAGTTAGCACAGATCTTGAAATTCTAACTGGCATGACCGCTCGAAGCGTGAATGACAAGACTAATTGTTGTTTTATTTACCACCACCTCTCTATGCACATTTCTCAAACGCTACTGAATGTTAGAGGTGATTTTATTTTTCGCCAAAAGAAATTCATTTACTGCTCTTTTTTATAACACACTTCATTTAGAAAGTTAACTGCATCATTGTGATCTAAAGGAAGAAAATGAAACTACATGAAATTGGACTGGATTGTTAGGGACAGAGAAAGCTATTTCGATACTTAAGCGTTGCTCAATGACTGGCCCTCTGTGCCTACTGTACTTCCAGGAGGGAAGATTGATAGGGAGAGACACGGGTCGTAAGGTACAGATTTAGACGGGGTACGAGGTACCTAACATTATTTCCATAGAACTCCCCGACACTGCTAAGCCCCCTCCTCCTCTAAGGAGTTCGAACACCTTAGAAGGTTGCTTCCACATGAGACGTCAAAGCAGAGGCACTTACAAAGTGCAAGCCACCGTCACACCGCACCAGCCCACTTCACCCTGGTACTTTTGATCCTGCAGCAGAACCAATGGAAAGAAATGATATGAAATGGTAGAAAGGAAGTTTCACGAAAAGTAAAGATCTATCCCAGCATTAGCCTAAGGGACCAGAGGAAAACGCAAAAGAAAAAAAAAACCAAGGCCAAGATGCCGGCCCCATGAATACGATAACACCATGAAATAGGATGCAAAGGTTCTGAGACACTACTCATGAAATATTGTGTTCTATTCTTTATTGATTGTCCTTTGTATAATTTATTAGAACCTAAGTTAAGACAACATTTTTTTTTCGTTGGCTCACTGGTTGTACATAATTATTAAACAGATATAGAAAATGTATTGGCATATAATATACCCATAACACCTTAAGTCCAATAAAATACAGGTAAGTCAAACAAGCATCAACCACTCGAGCGCTGTTCGCACTCACGATCAACAAAGACAAAGCTAGTAAGAGCGTTCATTAATTTTGAGACATTTTTAATTACAAAATGAGCGTTTATTGGCTTATAAATAGGATTTCAAAAACATTTTCCATGTTAAAGATTCAATTCGATAAATTACTAGACAATAAATACCCCGTAAGGGTAAAGTTTGGGATAAGAAGCGAGGAATACAGGTAAATAGGAATTCTCACAGAGGAAACATTGGTCATTCAGGTAGTAAAAAGGCAGAAACGAAAGGCATTAAAACATTTAAATATAGCACATCTCGTATATAGTAAAAAAAGGCATTTAAAGTTTTAAACAACAATATTATTTACAAAGACAAAACACAAAGCTGCCAGATTCACCCTTTTAATGCTCTTTTTATAATTTGTTACACATAATCACAAGGTGTTTAACCAAATTAACACTGACATTTTGTTGTTTGTTAGATAACGTGTTTTTCAGAACAGAAAAAGAACGCTCAATATCCACTGTGGTAACTAACAAATGTCTTGAGTTTGGTACTTGAATCCTTACTTGTTTTCGGCATAGAGTCAAATTATGAGCTAAAACTGAAATGCAAGATCTTTACTAAACAACTGACTTTTATTCTCAATGTTTATGGGAAGTGAGAGCCTATACCTTATCGTATCTAACAGAGGAGGTCTCCAGAAATTCTTCAATAATGCTTTAAATAGGAATTTTAGTGAAAATTTACAACTATCAGGTAGAAACCCATTTTAAACCTGAACACGTTGTTAGAACATTTCCTTTAGACGAGATGAAATGCGCCGCAAACATTATGTATAACAAATGCTTTTAATTTCTGCCAAACAAATATTAGATTACAATAACAGAAAAATTGCAAAAAGAAACAAACAATTGTAAAAAGGCAGAAAAACATAGAATAGTGTAAAATAAGCAGCAAAGTACAAAAAAGCCAAAAATAAAACGTTTCCATACTGTTTCATATCTGTATACATAAATCTTTTCTAACGATCAGCAATTAAAAAAAAACATTTTTCCATAAACTCGGTTCCAGTTATTAAATAAAAAAAAGTCTGCAAAATCCATTGGACTCATTTCACAACCAACGAGCTTTCTTATGGTTTTATTCTTAAATAATTAAAATTATACATTTAAGCTATTTGGATGTAATAACGTTTTGAGTAATACATTTGCATTGTTGACACTGAATAGTGACCAATACATTCAATAAATTTTCCTCATTCCTCGTCTCTTTCATCAAATTATCCTGTTCTGCCCTTTCAGTAATCCTCTGTTACCTTCCCCATAATCTGTTAATGTTGTTTCAGTGACAAGAATTGATTTATCATGTCAGTAGTGCTCATGGATAAAGTGGAAGGAAAAGTTTCTCTCGATAGTCACACAATGGTCCTTGAGAATAAAGAAGGAAGCTTATTAAAAAAAGAAAAGTTAGAAAACGAGCACAAACTTCATTGAAACCACAGAAATGCTACACACAATAGAAATAAACCGCTTAAGGGAAAACATTACAAAAAGAAGTGTAGATCAAATAAAATATGAAGAGGTGGAAGTAAACAAAATCATACAAAAAATCAGTCAGGATGATTTAACATTTAAAACTGATAGGAAATAAACAAAAGAAACACCGCGAAGATTATGCGCAACACTCATCAGCACGATTCGGTATAAAACCTAGTGATATTGTATTTGAAGTCAGCTTTCATAAAAAACATCAGGTTATAAAGAAGGTGCAGTGTTCCTAACAGTAAATAGTTCTGTTTCTAAACAAGATAAAGTTCTGTTGTAAACGCTAAAGGTAGGATAACAGACAACCTTCACAATATCAGCAAGGAATGAGATCTATAGATACCATAGATCTATTGTAATGTATCTAGTTTTAAAATAAACTAAGAGTGCTCTAAAAGTTTTTGTCTTGATCAAGAAAACACATGATTTAGGGGAAATATTTTTTTATTCTTCAACATTTCACTTGTAAATCAATACATTTAGTCCAACGACTTTCCAACTTTTCAACATTTTCTCACTAAAATAAGATTTGTAAAACTGTGAAGGTTTTTCTCAGCTTCAACCGCACCCTTTGACGCGAATCTTCGTCCACCCAGTCATTTCTTCAAGTTCGGGAATAAAAGTAATCGCTGGGAGCCAATCTGGCGAATGTGGCGAATGTGGAAGCACTTGGAAGGAAGAGTCATGCAGTTTTGCAGCACAATCCTAGACGTAAGAAGGCGCACTTTCACGATGAAAGATAGCTTTCTTTTTCGCAAGTTTAGCCTGAGTAGCATCCATCAGTTGAAACTTAATAATCTCGGTGATATTTCTGCCCTTCTGGAGGTAGTCTATGAGCACCACACCACGAGAAACCCAGAAAATATTATCCATGACTTTTCCTGCATTTGGAACCGTTTTTACTTTCTTTGGTGCACTTTCAGTTGTTGCCACCCACTGTTTGGACTGCTCCTTTGTCTCTGGCATGTAGTGATGAATTCATGTTTCATTTATGTTATGAAACGTCGGATAAAATCACTTTAATTGCGTTTAAACAAGTCTAATCTTGGGAAATATTTATTCGAATGTGTTTTTGGTTCATTGTTAACAAACGCGGCATTCATCGAGCAGAAAGCTTTCTCATACCCAAAACTTCGTGTAAAATGTAATGGACACGGTCTATCGAGGTTTTTGCAATGTCACTTAACTGGCGTACATTCAATCGGCAATCATTCAATACGGACGGCAATGTGAATTATTGTGACAAGCTCGTCGGTCATAGCAATTTTGGAAGGCCCTGAGTTCTCTTTATCTTGAATAGATGTACTATCACACTTAAATTCTGCAGCCCACTATTTAACCGTCGAAGACAACCGGAAAGACTCCTTTAATATGGAATCTAACGCCTGTTGTATTTCTATTGGGGTTACCCTCTTAAAAAGCACTTGATCATAAGTCCTATTTCAGTTTTACCCATTTTGTAGAAAATGTTAACGCTAGTTTGTTTACACGATCATCACATACAAGCGACTGCACTTACGCGTCTGAAACTTTACAGCGCACCATCTAAAGAATGATACTTAACAACTATCATAGTAATTTGCCTATCTTCGTGATATCTCTGAGTCAGGGGCAGAACTTTTAGAACCCCTCCTATGTACACTCCGCGTGCTACGAAATACAGGTAACTCATATAATATGACAGTTTTTAAACTGGTCTCATTTCTGTTTGATGGTAGATAACGAACATGTTAATTTTGGTAAACTCGCGGTGTGCAGTTTTATTGTGCGAGGGAGTAACAAACAAACATAATTGATAAGAGCCGTACACCATTAGTGACAGGTGAAAAATCTCATCCAGTTACAATGGACACGCTTACTAAACAGTTGGAATCACAAGGAATAAGCTGGTATCAAAAACACTGTCTGTGTAGTCATCACTTTGTCCACAAATTTTTTCCCTGCACGCAGTAATCATTCGTTAATTTAATGACATCCATTGATAACTGCTGTATGTAATGATAGACCTTATGTTATTGAACATATAAACACTTGTCAAACATTTTAGCACGACAAAGTTTATGTACTGGAAACTTGTATTCTGCTTGATAGTTTAGCACAAAAGAACAATAACCTTGTCCTATTTCACTATCTTTTTCTTCACAATTACCTTCCTAAATCTGTCGAAGATAATCCATTGTCGCTCGCAATAATTAGAAGTAAATTGCAATTATTGGACTTTCACTGTTTTCCACAAACCGTTAGTGACGCACGAGCAATGAATACGTAGATGGCAGCACCTGATCACGCGATGTATCCAGAAGCCTTCTTTGTAAGTTTATTGTGTTGTTTCTAATTTTGACTTATATTACTTTAAATGTAGATTAATTACAATTATTGTCTGCCTACATAAAAGAGGCATATCTGTTGTGGACTTTGTTGTATCACTGAGTCACAGTACATAACCTAAGGACACCTATTATAACAAGGCTTTACAACAGTTTACAAGGCTATTATATCAAGGCTTTACAACAAGGCTGTGAAATAAACTCTCCCGTTATGCAATGAATTTTATAAAGGTCCGGTAAAGATGAAAAAGAGTACAGCTATCACAATATATGCAACATACATCTTTGTGTTAGGGGCTTAATGAATTATAAGGAAGAATGAAACCTCGACGCAATTGTTTTTGTAAACGTTCTCTACACAGATAGTGAATGCTGAAGTCATTGATGACTTGAATGACATACTCTTATTTTCTGAGTTTGTCTGGCCTCAGACTAGATGAAGCGTCTTTGGTATCCTCTGTTCAAATCTCATAATCGTTGGAAGGAAACAGACGTACCAAGCTGACATCATCACTACCCAAAGGATAGTATAAAATAGCAAGAAACAGAAATATCCAGATATACTAAAAGATACCTTGTATTGACATTTGTGTTAAAGAGTGTATTGAAAATATACAAAATTTGACATATAAAAGTCCAGTGTGGGGATCTAAAATTGTCGGTCATAGCGTTAGTTTTATACATATAAATAAATATAATTTTGCATTTGTAACCTTAGTTCATTCACGGAAAGCATATAGTTCATTCATGGAGCCAGCGGTTCAACGATTGAAAATGTTCCAACTATTTTAATGCTTGCCAATTTTTTACAAGTTCCAAAATACCAGACAGCTTTGTTTCTCTGTTTATCAAGTCCTTAACCTATTCAACCATGTCAATCTCTTCTTTACCGTCACGGGTGGCCGAGGTCGGGCGCAGACTCGTGAGCGGGAGGTCTAGGATTCGAATTCCACCAGGATCTTTCTCCCTGACTGGATATTTTCCAGGTTTTCCTCAATCCTCATGACTGGCAAATGCCGAAGAGGTACTTAGGCCTGGAACGTTTCCTTCCTTAAAAATAATATCCTTTCCCAATTCATAATTTCATCCCATGCATCATCAGTGTCCACCTCCTGTGGTGCATCAGTAGTAAAAACGGGCGTTAAACACTACTCAAAAAATTCTCTTCTTTGTTCGCCCAATCAGCTATTCCGAAATCCTTCGGATTTTCCACGACAGGATACTGTTTTCATTCTCCATTTGTTCCGTATGTCCCTACTTAAATGCGAATTCCAAAAATCTGCCTATCAGATAATACGGAGCAGGGAAGTATGTTGGTCTTAAGAACGTAATTTCTGAAGGGGGTGTTACATAAAGGAACAGGAGTGTTTCTCTAAATGCTTCCCTCAGAGCCCGGCCTGTTTCATGGAAATAATAAAAACTGTAACATTTCCCAATATATACACCCTATTGATTATCTTAATGTGCATGTTGGGTACTTTGTCTATAAAATACATTTCATATTGACGCTAATTCAATGAAGAGGAACTGGTGCATGTGCAAAAGAGTATAGCTGTTTTGTACTTATATATTCCTTAGGTCCAATCAAGAAAATAGAACATAAAGGGAAATACTTTTCTGTTCGTTTCTTGTAGATGTTTGCGTGTAGAACGAGTATATACAACACGTGTAATATACGCAGAAACGTATGCACAAAGTACTTAAAAAAGATAAGGATTCAAATTACTTATGACTAGAATAATTTCCTTTATAAAATGATAGACTCGACCTATAACTGCATATATCCTTAATCCTATATCCCTTAATTTTGGTATACAGCATTTTTCATTATTTAAGGATTTTTTTTAAAAAAATTGAGACATCCTGAAAAGAGATTTTCTTTAACGAAAACAAATTTTACTGTCATTATCTGTATCATGTTTAGATCTGAAAGAGTTTAAATAAAATTCATTTATCTGAAATGAAAGTGTTAAGAAATATACAAATATATAGGAAGTTTGGAAAATAAATACTGTACACGAGAGGAAAGAATAAACCTGCGTTTTCTAGTGATATTCTCTTACAGATAGCATCTTTCTAGTTTTGCGCGTGCGTAAACAGCGTATTCCTAGCAGCGAACATGACAGGCCTATTAGTAGTAGTTTGCATGTGCTGTAAATTCAAAATTCAGTTATTGCACTTAATTTGGGTTCGATTGTTACGATCGGAGGAGGCTATTCGCTAATTTTACCCCCCCCCCCATTCGATTGCACTTATCTTAATTTTATCCCAGAAAAACTCTTAAGAGCGACAACATGGCAAGCCTTTCCTCAAGATACCTCTTTAAAGAAAACTAAGCTTAAGTAGGTGGAAAAATTGGTTCGGCACTCAAATATGATGTTTATCAAGTTCGCATACTAATAGTAACATCTGTACATACGATCATACATTTTGCTTTCCATGTATGAACGTACCAATGTATCTATGATAGCATATCATTCTAATGTTAATTCATTGTTTGGCAGTTGTTCAAACACAAGCAATCCGAGTCACAATATAAGATGTATAAGAATCGAGTTCGTGGTGAGTTTCAATTGTCATCTCTGAAACGGAAAACAGCAAAGAAAATTCACGTGAGAGAATTTTTGCCTACATTGCCTGACACGTGCCCTTCCTATGAAACCATCGGTCCTGGTGATTTAGAAGTAGCCATACTTACCCAATAAAATGGATGAATTGATTTTATCGGGCGTAAAAACCCTAACTTTGCTTCGGAAGGGAAACAAAGCCGTGGATCCCAAGTTATGGACTTACAGTACGTAAAAGAAAAATTTTATCGGCCGTTTCATGTTCTGAATTTAATGGAACGCTGTTGACCTGAGATGTTAAAGAGTGTCCGTGAATAAAACAAACCAAAAAAACCTATGAAACCGTTCGACCTTGGATGATGAGTTAAAGCGTGGTAAAACAAGCATTGAAGACGCACCACATCCTGGAGCTCCATAATTAGCCATGAGAACATAAATCATCGATGTACATGGATATTGTTTTGAGTGACAGATGAGCGAAAGTGCGCGAGAGGCCATAGGCATTTCAATTGAGTGGATTCATTTTATCTTGTATAATGAATTACACACGAAAAAACTTTGCGCAAGCTGGGAGTGCGTCTGCTCACTTCAGAGCACATGCAAACATCGGCTGAATGGTTGGAAATGTTTAACATGAGTCCAACCGTTTTACAGCGTTTTGTGACTGTGGACTGAAAGCGGATTCACTATGATAGCTGGAAATGAATCAGTGAACTAAATAGTGAACCACACGAGGCGGACCTCCTCCTCAGGGACGCAAAAGGAATTCACTTGATTGACTACTCGGAGAACGGGAAATCATTACTGGAGAGTATTATGCCTGATTTTTGGAGATACTGAAGGCAGTTATTTTTTTCTTTTCTTTTTGAATGGTATTTAACGCCCGTTTTTACTGATGAAGTATCCCAGGCGGTGGACACTGATGATACATGAAATGAAATGATAAATTGGGGAAGAATTTTTTTAAGGATGGAAACGTTCCAGGCCTAATTTGTCATTAATGAAGACTGATGAAAACCCGAGAAAAAACTCAGTCATGGAGGACGGTCCTAGTGGGAATCGAAGCCCATATCTTCCGCTCACGAGATCGCGTCTTTCGGTCATGGTGGTGTAGTGGTAACCATACTTGCCTCCTAAACCCAAGATCGCGGGGTCGATCCCGGTCAGGACCAATGGATTTTTTTTTGGGGGGGGGCTTAAAAAGCCTAAGTATGGCTTCCTTCGGAAGGGAAGTAAAGCAGTGGGTCCCATGTTGTACATTTACGACATGTAAAAGAACTTCAAGCCTAAAAGAAGAGGCCTTTGAGCAAAATTAGTCGGTCGTTTTACGCCCTGAACTGAATGGAACGCTGATGACCTGAGATGTTAAAGAGCGTCCATAAATAAATAAATAAAAAAAAAAGAGTCCGCGTCTTAACGACCTGGGCCACCCTTGGCGGTACTGAAGACAATGATCTGGGAAAAGTGTCCCGAATTGGCCCAAAAAGGTTGTTTTACCTTCACAATGTACCAATGCATTCAAGTACGTCACTCAGGATAAATTGACCGAATTATGAATTGAAATGCTTCCGCATCCCCCTATTCACCAGATCTTGCGCCCGCGAATTACCATCTGTTATTGAATCTGAAGCCTTTTCTGGATGGACACAAATTAAGTCAAATGAAGATGTCATACAGGAGGTAAATGAGTATTTTGAGGGCCTCAAAGAACCCACTTCCTTGAGAGAATCACGAACCTGGAGAAACGGAGCAATGCGTTGAACTTCGAAGGAATTATGTCAGTAAATTGCAAGGCTAAACCTGTTTCTTTAATATCTAACTAACTCGTAACTCTTGTCTGAACATGTATTCCATTGTTCAACATTATATTTTGGAAATATCTTGCGGCACAATACAACAGAGGGAGTGGAAGCTATACAAACGAAAAAGTAAAATAAACTGAAGTAATGTAAAACAAAACTGTACGAATTAATGAGAAATGACTTAGAGTAATTGCTAAATGAGTTTATTTTTCACAGAGTAAACTTGTTTTGAAACCAAGGGAACATGTGCTGATTCAAGCTGCTAAATAAATTCTTTGAAGGAATGGTCAAGAATGTTGTTTCTGAACTGAGGTGCTCATGGGCATCGCCGTAATAAATAAAATATGTACGGACTAATAAATATTGCATGCCCAAATCTAATAATTAATGGCCAATAGCACTACTGTTAGCTACAGTTGTTGAACTTTTCTTCTGTAAAATTGAAATGTAACATGGTTTTATTTCCATTGTCTAAAAATATTATCAATTTTTTAAAATGATTGAAAGAAAGCAAATTAAGCAGAGCGTGGGTGAGATAAAGAAACATGGTTTACAAATATTTTGTTAGAAAAAGGATTTTGTGCAATTTGATGCGAATTACTAATCAAATAATCAATTCTGTCTTCATTAGTGTTAGTGTTTCATTTATTTTTAGACTGTATTTTGGGTATTTTTTTCATTTGGAAGAAATTCATTACCTATTACAACTTTAAACTTCCCTGAGTTCCATATTAGTCCATCGTGTAGAGCTATCTATTTGACTGGTATAGGTAAACCCCCTGAAAGATGATACATCAGTGAAGCTAAAACAAATGTATGCTCTAAATCTTGAATAAAACTAATAAAAGATGATAATGAATGTGTATGGTAAAAATGGAAACTAAAAGATGTTGTCTACATCTATTGATGGATTGGATATTCAGGATTGTCTGATTAAAGGCCTGTAGACAGCTGGAAGAAACTCTGTTCGAGTTTTATATTTATATTTATTCACACAAGTAACTTTGAAGTTAAAACTCTCTCAGCGATAAGACATAAAGTAGTAGATTAGCTAAAACGTTACTCGCCGCCATATTGCTCATCTAATACCGAAATTCCAAGAGTAAAAATAAATAGCCGGAAGCTCTTTTGTGCCTAATCTCTTAATTAAGAAACGTTTGTAAGACATGAACAAATTCGCTAAGTAAACGGAAGGCAGGGCATCAAAGAAATAAAGAGGAAGAAATGAAACGAGGAATAAGATAAAAGGAAGACTGGAAGGTAAAGAATTTCAAACATAGACTTTTACTTGCTTTCTTACCCTCTTCCATTTCGTTCAGTAAAGTTAAGCCGCAGGTTTTAAAAAGAAAAAAATCAAGCAAATTGGAAATGGACTACTGATTTCAATTCCTTGGCTTATATATAGGGCGATAATGGTTTTAAAGTGTTATTTATTTTACCATACGTATAACTGATAATGGAATTACAACTATTAATATATAAATCCATTCTCAAACTATGGAACCTCGTATGGATATGACGTCACGATGACGTAGCCTTAATGCTGTGTATATTCCCAGCAGTCAGATGGGCATGCAGTTATTGTATTGTTGCGTCGATCGTCTTCACCTCAACTGCAGCACATGTTTAAGATTATTTCCAATTTGGAAGTTTTTGCATCTCCTAACGTCTTAATGTGCTTAAAAATGAACAATATTCACAAACAAAGACTCGGCTTAGCACAGTATTTAGCTTCTACTTGCTTGAAAGATTGTTAAGGTCCGAGGAAGATATATCGGTACTTCAAGGACTGGCCGTTTGTGCATATGCCCCGATAGGGGCTCTTCCGGGAGGAAGGGATGGAGGAAGCACGAAGCACGGTGCGACCAGGATCTACAGCAGTGAAATATGGACGGTGACGGGGTCCCTGGTATTGTTACTAGATATAAAATATATCGACGCCAGCATAGCCCCCTCCTCGATGGAGTAGCAGTCCCCAGACGAAAGAGCTGGCGCCAAACCTCTCCCTGGCACGTTTGATTCTGTAACAGAACCTACGGAATGAAATGATATGAAATGAGAGCGGAAAATTTGTGCAAAGGAAAGATTCATTCCACTCACCCAGGGGAAACCATGGGGAGAGGGGGGTTATAGGATGGCCGTTCTCAACAGAGACTTCCCGTATGAAGCCCCAGACGTTACCGCTTGAGTCATTCCGCTCGATTTTGTTAAGAAATTAGTCTAAAACATCTGATAATGAGAACTGTAAACCTTTAATAAATTACACCATCCTTCTAAACCCGTTACCATTACTCCTCTAACGTAACAAAAACAAAATTTATAAAAAGTTATCTCTAAGTTTATAACATCATATTTTTTCGAAAGCTCAGCTGGTAGTTAGAACTAAGCTAATAAGAAAGAAAAACCTACAAAGTTACGTAGATGGTTAGACTACACTACGTGGGCTCTGTTACAGAAAAGTAGAATTTAATACATTACAGGTGTAAAGACTTGTAACTGGTAGTTATTAGTAGAACTCTGTTCCACAAAGATTTCTGCTACGCTTGTACTTTATAACTTCATACTTACAAGTGTACAGGTGATTTTTGTTGCTCTGTTCTACAGAAGTATTAGTGTTAGTTGTGTACTTGTAGCTTGTATAAATTTACAAGTGTATGAATGTTGGTAACTTCAAATTATTGTTCAAGTTAATATCTTTTTAATAGTCTGCGAAGTATTAGCAAAAGTGATGATAATGGTGAGAGTAAAAATGTATATAAAGAAAGAATAATTAAGTTTTGGGTGCAATGAAAAAGTCAGCCTAAGTCAATTGAGTACGGCTTAGGACAGATTTGGCCTTTTCTGTTTCAAATGCATCTCTTTTGAGACTATTTTCATAATTTTTGTTTATAATGAAATTATGATTTCCAAACAATATGAACATTATATAAATGTAAATGAGCAAATGAATTAATAAAATAAATGACCGAGCACAATCGGAAATCTCGATTCTTCTGCCATTTCTCGACGACTGAAATTGGTGCCCATATGTGACAGTCACCTCAAAGTGCATTGTTACGCTTGAATATTGACTGATGTAAAATAAAGTATTTCTGAGAAAATAATTCAAGACTCTTTTAGCAGAAATGGAATCCGCTCTGTACATTGAAAATACGAAAACGTTCCTAAGGAGTAGACATAACCTAATTGAAAACATGACAAGTGTGGCAAACAGCTACTATTACATGACGTCACTTGTAACATTTTTACTAATACTTTACAATTGTTGTGCATTCTTTCTTGGAACAGAAAGTTACAAGGTCCATACTTGTAATGTATTAGATTATACTTTGTAGAATAGGACCCTATTTGAAACGTAAAAACCATTGTGATTTTTTTTGGCTCATTTACGGGTGCTTTGAACATCTCAGATCATTATCGTACCATTCAAATCAGGGCGTGAAATGGCCGACAAATTTTGCTCCGAGGCATCTTTTTTTCAGGCTTGAAGTTCCTTTTCGTGTCTTAAATCTACGACACGGGACCCATGGCTTTACTTCCCTTCCGAAAGAAGCCATACTTAGATTTTTACGCCTAAAAAATCCATTGGTCTTGGCCGGGATCGACCCCCCGATCTTGGGCTTAAGAGGCAAGTATGGTTACCACTACACCACCAGAATCGACATTGTAATGGCGAAATATGGAAATAATATATTAATGGTTTGTTATTTAACTGATGATTAAATGTGATGTAAATGAAGATTAAAATATTTAAACGCTATGTATGATGTAATATCACCTATCGTGTAATAAAATTTCGCAAAAAATTAACTGTAATAAAATAACCTTAATTCGTTTATTGTTTGCATCTCGTAGCAGCAATATCTAATTTCTATACATATATTTATGTATGAGAAAATGTACAGGTTAGACTCTTTATACGCTTTTTGCGTATTTAGTAAATGTTTGCGTTATTTTGATGAAAATATATGCCACGGGAGCTAAAGATATGTTGAAAAATGTGAAAAAGAAGTTGTTTTAAAAATGTCCCTGGACAAAATCATCGACTATTTCTTCTTTAAGTAATACTCTTATTTATATTTACTTATCTATAGCAAAATAAGTGTAATTAAACTTTTCTTAATACAGTAACATCTCTTAAAACAAGTCAGGGCTCGAACAAATGAGTTATGGTGCCATAGTAAAAGAAGAACAAACTGGAGCTTTAAGAAGGCTATGCAATTCTCAGGCTACATCCTAATAAATTGGCAGTAAACAATTACATGTTAATATAAGTTTTTATATGTAAAAAACAGAAAACAAAATTTCAACATTCTACAATTAACCTAGTCTTAACTAACACAAGTTAAAATTACATTTCTCTTGCTAGAAAAATGTTCGACTAAATTTACTATCAACAACAGCTTTACAAAAAGGAATATAAAAGTAGAATAAAAATCAACATTTTCCACATTTATCAGATATACATTTTTAAAAAATGTACACATTTAATTTATAAATTTTGCGTAGGGTAGTGAATGCAATATTATATGTATGCTCCTGTAGCTGAGTTTATTGAAAAATCTCCACAAGTTACTGGTTTAAGTACAAATATAAATTCAAAATAAAAGCCTTATAAAAGGGACTTGTCTACACTTCTGTCATCAAACAATGTGAAATGTTTTAAGAGTTCAAATAAAAATCTCTAAATTTTACTTAAGAACTAAGTACTAAAAAAAGAATAAAATAAGGGATGTTGTACTCATATTCATACAATAAAATTAATTTCTCTAAAGAATATTTTAATCAGCTGAATATGATAATACGCCGTTTCCTAAAGGTTGAACTCAAATATAAAATACTATAGGAATAAAGGATGCAATCATTTCCGAAGAAAGCAGTTTGTTTCTTCTACAGGAACACAATGATAACATGACATAACACAAATATCAAATACACACAAAATGAGGGATGAGTAATGCACGCTTGGGTATGTAACATACAGAAATGCAATATGTGTATCAGTTGAAAGTGAGAGCACAAAACATCATTCTGACTATCATGATAATCCTTCAATTACAGATAGCTTCAACCGTGTGACATCACACATGGGCAAATTAATCCTTGTAATTTAGTTTTTACTACTATCTCTATAATTAATTATTGTTTTGAGTCAATGAACCCAGACTTGTTTTCAGTTCATTAATCCTTGAAGTTTTTTTTAATGATACTTTTCTTTCCCATTATTATAATTAAATTTGTCCCGTTTACTTCGCTTTGTTTTATCATCAATGTATTAAAGTTTATTCACCCAACAGCAGGTACTTTCTCATTTGTTTATTTTCATCTTTCTTCCCCCTATATGCATGTTTTACATTTTTAACTCATTAGTGTAACGTAATATTTTTTCTTGTCTTCTTCGAGCTCCTTTCTTTCCAGAATTTCTCTCTCCTTTGTCTCCTATTAACTGGTTACTGGTTGATGTTCTTTCTTTCTGCTGTATTCCTTCAGTTTCCCTTTCTTTAGTGCTTTTATTTCGTTCTCTTCTTTTATACCCTCTTCTATAAATTGCAGTTTTTGGCTCTTACTACTTCTAATTTACTCTCAGCAACAAACGCAAAATTTTGAAGCTTTATGCAGTTCGTAGGCGATATCAATATGTATGAATTTCACCTGAAAATAACATGGTTCTCAAAAATGTATAGGTGACAGTTTCTTTCCTCCTATTTTTATTTAATTTATTTAGTTTATTCATTCATATGTGTTTTCTTCGATTCGACTAAAGTGTTAGAAAAACAAAACTCCGGCCGTTTTTATTATTAGCGGCTATTTTAAACGTTCGGTTATTATTTTTGAATTTGTTATAAGTAAATATGAACTCAAAGTTAGATTTTGTTATATATTCCGTGAGTTCTCAAAATAGATCGGATCTAGATTGTGGTTTACATTGGGAGCGCGGAGGATGACTAAAATAACATAACATATTTTAATCATCTTTCTACATTGTACAATTGTTTGCTGCCTGTCCATGTCCTTCAAGCGGTTATTAACCTTCCTCCATACGTTCTTTCTATTCTCCTGACCTGCCATCCAAATGGAGGCCAGATCTATAGTTTCCAGTCCCTTAATTTGAATGCTCAATCATGTTTCCCCCATCCTTAGCTACTCGTGCCAAAGTTTGGTTCCCATGAATAATTTTCAACCATTACTTCACCATGATATTATGGTCTCGCTGTAGATTGCAAATTATTTTTTTCTACAATTCACCGTGCTCTTTCCCAACTTCAAAATTCTTTCAGAAAATATGTCCACACTGAATCTAGGTCCTCAATTTGTTTCCATCCCCAAATATTTTATTCAATATCATTAAATTTTACTATAGATGGTTTCCAGTAATGCACAATGCATGGAATTAGGAGCGCATTGTTGTAGTAGAACTCTCCAAGTATGAATTTGTGTGTTTTGTGCGCGCGCGCATTGTTAAATGTTTGTGCTTAGGTGATTTTAAGTGCTACTTATTTTTCTATCAGTGTTTGTGTAGTGGATAGCATGTACGGTCAAAATACCTATCTGAAAATTTTTGAAAAAGTATGTTTTTAAATAATGAGCAATAAATACACCTTACTACTACTACTACTACTACTACTACTACTACTACTACTACTACTACTACTACTACTACTATTACTACTACTACAGCTACTGCTACTGCTACTGCTAAGGTGAGTTCACTAGATAAGGTAAAACTAGAAAATTTCTCGTGCTGTTTTCAGGTTTTACAGACTTCCACTACTTTTTAATAACTTTACTAAGTTAATTAAATTCTACCACCAATTAATCTTCACAGTTCTGAACTGCAATTTATTGAATTCCTTAATGTTTTTCATTCAACCCCATCTATAGCCACACATGACCACTGTTTACCCGATGCTTCGAATTTTAGGATGACAAGACTTCTGTTTCCTATCCTGTGTAGGCCAATCTGGTTATGTCCAGTCTTTATACGTGACTTCCCAACTACCATTTGAGTTGTTATAATATGCTTATTTTAATAAATTATAACAAGCTCAAATTATAAAAAATTAAACCCAGTTTTTGGAATTAACTTGCAGATTGCAGTTCTTAAAATTTAATTTTGCGTTTAAACTCATGTTTTTGTCTTGACATCAGGTTTTCATTAAAATCATTAAATTATTGAAAAATTATCAGCACTCCTAGTATTATAGAATGCACAGGAATATGGATTATCCGATATTCTTTACTATTATATGTTGGTAATATAGAGAGATTGAGTTATTCCTTTTCTTGGGGACTGCAGGCGCTGCGAACCCCTCTGTTCTGATTTTGGGTGCTGAAGAAACGAACTGAGTTTCGTTTATCAGTAATGCATCATTAAACCTTCTGGTAGAAGGAAGGCGTGAGATAAAGTTGTACAGTATTTTAACGATGCTTCTGTATAATTTTGAATTTGTTAAATTATTTAAAAATATATAATTAAAATGTCCTTCATTAGATTTGCTAGATTGCCATATTTGCATGGTTTCCTTTATATTTTTATTCACTAAACAGAATACAAATTTTTAAATAAAATTTATTTTTAAGCATTTATTGGACTTAATAATGCATCATTTTAACGTAATTTTTACTTTTGTGTTCACAAAATAATCTATTTTATCGTTAATTTAACTATAAACCTTAGTTTTGTAACACTTTCCCTTTATTTTGCATTATCTCATCTCCTTCACGTTCCATTTATATTGGCTATCGAGACTATATGTGGTACTAATATATTTATCTTGCAAAAAGTTATAAGAATAATATCCTACATTAATATCAAAGCCTTTCATAATCTAAAAACTTGTAACACCATTAAGGAATTTATATTTTAATCAATTATCTTCTTTCAAAGGCAATTAAATGCAATATTTACAAACGCATACTCTGGCACTAGACAAAATCTACAAATACCATTAGCAATCTGAGCATATTATCAAGGAATTCATTACAGTAATGCCAAAATATATAATACTTAACCTAACTATATTAAAGATTTGTGTAACAATTATGATTTATTTTGACGTGTACTTTAGGCGTATCTTTGTAAAACGCAATATAATTCTATCGGAGAATTTTAAACGAACATAATCTCACTCATTTCTCTATAGTTACATTTTCGAATAAACAAACTAACTGAACTAACGAAGTTATTTATTTTGACTGTTTTCCTTTTTTCTTTGTTTATCATTTATATTATTTCTTTTGTTTCTTTATAATAATAAATTCATTCAGTTCAGTCTTACAGGCTGTTATACTCGTTTCACCATTATCTTGAGATGCTGGTAGCCACGAGAAATCGTTGACCGCCTACTTGGCTTGTGGCCAACATGTCTGACTGCAAATCCAGATGCCCCAGGTTTTGTATTCCGTAAGGTCAGTTGCCTGGGTAAGGATTTCCCGGAGTTTTTCCTTACTCTGAAAAGGTGAACGCCAGGTAATTTTGAGTGTTGTAGGGCTTAGGGTTCTTTTACACACGCAATACATAAATTGACGTTAAACGGCTGGGAAGGGGGGATAAAGCTTTGGATGCATGGAAAATGTTGTACAAACGCAAAAAGAGTCGTTATTTTTAAATATGGCTACACTTTTTAAGTTATATTAATGATCTTAGCTTCAGACAACTTCATCACTTCGGAATTTTGTTTAAATCTGAATAAAAATATTCAAAATGAGTACTCCTTTAATCTAATGCTGATTAAGATTATGTTATTTACTCCAGCAGGTATTGTTTCAAATGTGTTCTCTATATCAACTGTAATAGTTTTTATAACTACCTCAATCTGTGTGTATTTTTTTGATATGTAGTCATTAAGGAAATACAAGATGATAGCACGAGCAGGGAGTCCAAATCGGCAGACATGATCACTCAAATCCATCTAAATGGTCAGAATTACGGTTGACAAGAATTCTGCTATGGGAATGTTTATTCAGGTAACCACAGATGATATATATTCCTGTTCCATTTTGTTGGAAATTATTCTCTTCTGTGTTCATAAGCATACGATTAAGAACTATAATGAAAGCATTCATTTCACCAAATAAACACTAGCTGGAATAATGAGCTAAGCAAGTTGGCTTTTGCAGAAGATTTTGTAAAAGTGTAAGGACCATGTCATAATTATTGATCAGTAATTAATAACTTCCTATTCTGCGTTCTTGTATTACCCATGTCAAACCAATGTGTAAAATTTCTAGCGTCTGTGAAAGAGTTGGTAGCAATACAACAGAGAACTGGAGTTTATATTCTTAGAGCAGCTTTCCGGCAGCACCCCGGCCAGCAATCAGCAACGCTAACCACTAGACCAAGGAGGTGGTCAAATTCTAGGATCTACAGAATATAATTACAAACTCATTCATCTTTAGCTGTGTCGGTCCTGGTGGTCTAGTGGTAACCATACTTGCCTCCTAAACCCAAGATCGCAGGCTCAATCCCAGCAGGGCCGATGGATTTTTTCGGGCGTAAAAATCCTAAGTATGTCCTCCTCCGGAAGGGAAGCAAAGCCGTGGGTCCCGTGTCGTACATTTAAGGCACGAAAAAGAACCTCAAGCGTGAAAGAAGAGGCCACTGACCAAAATTTGTCGGCTGTTTCACTCCCTGGTTTGAATGGTACGCTGATGACCTGAGATGTTAAAGAGCGTCCATAAATAAACCAAATAAAAAAATTAACTATTTAATATAATTTGAAAACATCATCGCATGGGACCAAGGTAGTAGCTTTTAGTGGTAAAGAGCCGATTGGAACACAAATAGCTATAAATTACATTCCCATAGGAGAAATAATGAACTTAACTATTTAGCAGTTTCAATAGGTAAGGATATAATACATTCTCAATAATACCAATACACAATTAGTTGGTTATTCAGATTATTGTTTTGGTTGTTCATTTTTGATTAATTAGCCAAACGAAGACCCTATATATGTGACACAGTAAAGAACAAGGAACATACAGAAGGAAACATTACTGAACGTTCATACGGTTTTAAGCGGTGTATATCACAATACGGATTGGCGTGTTGGATTCTAATTAAAGAGTTTAGAAGAGATGGCTCTTTTATACAAGAACTCAGTGAACTACACCGAAATAATTTCAGAGTGTGTAGGGGTGTCTTAGACAGGTTATTTGAGATTGGAAACTTATGGAGATAGCCCATACGTTCAAATTTCGGCTATGCCTGTAAGTTTCTAAACAGTCAATAAGCCACTAGATAATGAAGATGCCCCTTGATAGCATAAACCACGGTAACGAAGGGAGAATTCAGAGCATATCACTCTAACGCAAAGTCCAGTAAGAGATGTTCATTTGTTTTCTGACTAGGTCCTAACAATACACTTTTAGCCTACGTTTTAAGCTGATGTTTCAATTTATACACTTAAATATTAACATATCAATCGATATAATTACAACTCTTGTGGTTGTTATTGTACTTACCAATCAGATTCGTGTCCTGAGTAAGAGTTCGGTAAATTAAATTTCAGTATCATGTTAGTAATAAGCTTATTAGCAATTGTATGTTGGTAATATATGAGAAAGAGAATTAAACTTGAAAGCATTAAGTAAATTTAATTCACAATTCTGTAGTATGTGTATCGCAGCACTTCATATTAAAAAAAAATAACAGCATGACAAGAATTGAATCCGCGACCTGTGGAACATCAGCTTATGCATTACGTCACACAAGCAGTTAAAGAGCTGCTTATATAAGAGACCACATTTATATTTATTCAGTCGATCTTGGCTACATAATGCAAGAAGACAGATGTTCAGTGTCGCACTGTCAAATGATTAGTTCGAGATTTGAGGGACTTTTATGGCACTAAATCTTGAAAACGCTGATAACGAGCTACAGAAAATTGACATTTATATGGTATCAAGAAAAATTTAAATACATTCTAAACCAGTTTTTCACCCGGATTGGCTTTAACACCAACTTATCAGCATCTTATTCCAAAATGTTTAACACCATAAAACTGCATTGTGTTTCGTTGTGGACCATAGATTGTCTATCCATAATTGCTTATATACGACAACTCTATACTCTCTGAAACTATTTCGGTGTATTTCATTAACACTTTGTATATGTGGCGGGTTATACTCTAACGGATAAACAGAGAAACGAATATATTCGGAAAAAATAGTAATTTTAAAGCCCATAATAAAATTGCAGACTGTACGACAGATTGGTATGAGCAATGATGATTATCTTACAGGAATTGAATTAGTTCTGGATCGAAAACGGCCTGCTTAGAAATGGATCGACTTGGAGCTGGAGTAGATAATTATCATGGCTGATGCTGTATGCTTATTCTGATTTTCCGTTGTATTTACCTATATTAAATAAGCAACATTCTGGCCTCCATTTTTGGAGCCTTAATTGCATCGCAGGTCTTTTGTATAGATGACAGCTCATATGTATTTTGATTTATGGTCGAACAGGTCTCGATCGCCCAAACCGCAGCAGTTGGATCAGCGATATATCGATAATATTCAATAGCTGCCCGCTCGTTGTCTCTCTGATATTGAAACAGATATTTATAGAAATTCGGAGGGCATGGGGTGGAGCACCTGTCAGACAGACATTCCGGTCCCGCGGTACGCCCCTGCTGCTTTTTCCACGAAAGCGGAATCAATATATTGACAGAGTAATAGAGTCTCTGAGGCAGGCAGGCAACTGGCCCGCTGGTCGTTGTTGCGACATGCTCTAGAGAGTTCCAAATCCCTTATCGCATTACTCTACAAGCACCTTGCTTCCTTCCTCACAGACAATTTAGAGCACAAGCCGTTTAACGCTGATGACGTCACTGGGCATTTTATTGTTATATTTCATTATATTCCAATCTCGCTACATAGCAATTAGAGCATACTACCCTCTACCTGACCCGACAATGCCTGAGAATAAGCTTCTTTACAATCCAAAGCAATTACTTACCATCATCCTAAACTAGTGAAACAATTTCAGCATGTCCCAAAATGCATGAGATTGAATTTTATCAAGGCTCAGAATTTTTGAGACGTGTTCTAATGTAATGTAGAAAGTATTGAGCTTAAACTCTACCATGAATTGACTTCCCACATGTTCCAAAGATTCCAGCTCTTAATTTCAATATGACCCAAAAATATCTAGCATGAATAACAATATCCGAAATACATTTCATCATGACTCAAAAATTACTGAGACAGAATTCCACCACGATGAAAAAAATTCATGGCATTAAATTCTAACACAATTCAAAATTCACGGGAGTAAACTTCACAATAGCAAAACTTCTTAAACCGAGTTGCACCATGAGCCAAATATCCTAAGACTAAATTCCAACAAGATCCATAAATACCAAGTGCTGAATTATAAAAATACGCAAATGTATGACATTTAAAATACTCAATTTGATATAAACAATGATAGCAGTAGAGGTAAATTTCCTAATAATACCAATAGTAGTAGGAGGTGTATCTTTTATTATAAAATTCTATATATACATTACAAATATATTTTATGCATGGACCATACATGCTTAAATATGACACACAATATGAAAGAGGAACAAGTAATAATAAAAAGTTAATATTAATAATTACAAATAAACATTTTTAATTTTTTTAAAATAAGAACAACGGTGTTTACCGATATATGAATTGAAATATGACATTATTTATAATTAAACTAGTTATTGCATTCTAACCAGAAAATAAATTGTTTCTAGCTTCGCGCACTTTGGCTAGGAAGATGCCCATGTTCAACCAATCAGTGTGGTTCGTAAACAGGTCTCAGCATGCCATTCGACCTCAAAGTGTCTTAAAATTTTTCTGAAAAAAGCGTTTTTCTCAGGTGTTCTCAGTGGGTACATTCGGTCAGAATATGTACCCATTCCTTATCCCCACCACAAAATGGACAGATTCTCCTACCGGAACTATCAGTTATTTTTTGAGCCTTCCAACTTCCCGGTTTAAACCAGCCATTCCTGATCTTGCGTATTTCTCTAGAACGAGAAATGTATAGATATCTCTTTACCTCTGGTTAGTTTAATTTCACTCGATAGGCTCAAGGATATTTTTGTGTTACATTCTGCCTGCTGATATCCTCTTGTTTTAACCTTCTTCCATATATTTTTATTATTTGAATTTCCTCGTTTCCATATTGAACCCAGTCCAATTCCTTGAGTCTCCTTTTCAACTCTGCAGCCGAAGACGTAACAGCAAATTGACAGTATTTAAACAAATGAAAACCCCAGTGATTTCGAAATTCTGCGCAAGGAAGATTCATTCTCAGAAAAGATACTGACGCTGCTAACGATAGTATGAACGGATGTAAAGCATATAGCTGTTTGTATCGTAGAGCAGAAACAGGCAATCGTCAGATTTGTGTGATCTGAGATTGTGAAACCTTGTGAAGTTCATAGAACTGTTGTAATGGTATGGAAATCTGCATTGTTGAGAGAAGAGAGTATGAGTTTAAAAGCGGAGAAACATCAACCGCTCTGGTCGTCCCTGGCGAGACTGGGAACGAAAACTGGGAGCCTTGCTACGAGCCTTGAAGAAACAAGGATTCCATAGATTGGCAACAAGCTTATCCTCCATGCAAGATGGAGTTCAAGTCTCAAACTCCTTCGGAAAGGTCCTATTGCCTCTTCTGGGATATGAAAGGTCCAATTGTAGAGCACTATAATGAAACGCTGAATAGTAATCGAAACAGCACAATTCCGGTGAAGAGCCTGAGATCAGCATTGAGAAACCATCACAGGAGTCTACAAGACAAGGTGATTTACTCCTTCGTGACAACGCACGCCCTCACATGGTCGCTACAACTTTTATCACTATTCGAAGATTGAGATTTTAGATCTTGTAGGCATTCCCCCATACCTCAAAATGACAGGAATGTGCACTCCTGGAGGATGCATTGTGAGGAAGTAATGCTGATTTCAAAGAAGTTGTGCAATTTTGGTTTCAGGCACAACCAAAATAATTTTCCTGACTAACTAAAGAACTTTGTAACTTGTGAAACGGAGTAGGAAGCGTGTTATTATGTAGGTAAATAAATTATTTATATCTTTAACATAAATTTGTATTTCAAATATTAAATTTGCTGCTACTTTTACAACTCTCGTTTAATATCCATCTATTTTCTCTCATTTCTCAGAAATTCTGACGTATTATTATTCTGTGATCAATTCTCTGGTACAAAGTAGTAGTTTTAGTGTAGTGATATTTAATTATAAGTATTTTTTTAGAAATATAAACATTATTTTTCATTATTTTCGGGAGCTATAAAACAGTTTGCACCCAAGCAGATCGTAGAAATGGTACGGACCAGTGTAAAATTTAACCACAAGTCTCAATCCCAAAATGGCTTGTGACAATGTGGGATTCGATACAGTAGAGTTTTTGTTTGATTATATTAACAATTCAGTCCCAAAACTTTTGGATCATATTGCAACTCAGTCTAGTTTTCAGGTTTTATGTTAAAAATGTAACAATTTCAAAGTTACAATATAAAACTCTCTAGAGGGCTTTACAGTTACGAATACATAGGTATGTACTCAATCAGATAGCAGTTTGCTCTAGGGAGCACCAAAGGCATTTTTTAAAAATATGGCATAGTAAGGGAGCAGGTAATTTTTTCTCCTTCTTATGTTATATTCTAACGACGTTCGGTGAACAGAACTAGTAACTTCCTTGAGGCGCTATCATCTCCACAGATTTATTTTTCTCCAAATGTTTTTCCTTTTGCTCTGCGTATTTGACATGCCCCTCTTTAATATATGCTCGAGATATTGGAGTTTTTCTCTTCGTCTCTTGTTCTTCTTTTAGCATTTGACTTAAGCTCAATGCATGCCCGAGTTATCTTTACAAGACGTTCACCATTTCTTTGTTTGCTTATTTCCACTCTAATAACTATTTATATAACTTTGAATGGAAGCCATCATTTATGGTTCAGGTGATTTATTATAAAATCCTTGACAAGTTTTGAAAATATTGAAATGAAATTTTAATTCTTCTTCTCATGAATAGTATTACTTGTAAGGGGCGTTTATCTTTTCATCTTTATGGTCAGCTTTCCATCTTAAATGGTTTACAAAGTCTTCATTTTTTCATTCTAACTTGAAACTTCACTTGACTGAATTAATTGAGACGATGTATGCAAACGGTGTCTTAAAGAACATGTTTACAACAGATTTCCTGAAAGAAATGGAAATCTGCAAAGAGGTAAAGTTAAACTCAAAGGGCGGTTGGTAACTATGTTATCGAAGCGTTTGCTTCAGCCGGAGTTGAATGTGTTTCACGGTGGTGCACTTTCTGCCAGCAAACCGCAAGTCACGATCATCCTAAGTGGCTATGCAGTAATTATTGTTATTGTTGGTATTAGTGGTGGTGGTGGCGGGGCTTTAATAAATATGAAAGAAAGTAATTAAGTAAAATCAAAGAAGAATTTCTGAATCAAAATATGCAATAAAAACATGCAGTCACACACTATTACGTTTGGTTTTTCATTATATCTTTCCCATTTGGTTTGTTTACTTTTTATTTTGTAGATTCATAAAACACAAGGAGTCATATAAACTTTAACAAGCACATTTACGTCTGTATTACATAAGATACTGAAATAGATTTAATTCGGTTAGACTATCACCGCATTTATACTTCCTATTCTATTCGCTATTACTACTTATTAAAATATGTGATAGTGGTCAATAAACTATTTAATTACTGTACTTTAAACGGTCACGAAAGTTGTAACACTATATAAAATAGCAGATAAGAGTGTAGTTCTAAACCTCTCCCCCCCTTAGCCATAAAACGACCAAAACTTGCCGGTCGTTGCTTCTAGAACATTTAGGACACACATTATCCTTTCGACTTGCACAAGTAGGCGATAGAGAACGGTCTCCTTTAGCACGCATTGTGTCAGGTCATTTACCCCTGGGTGCCTGATCGCTGCGGCAGTTGCTATCATGACATCAAAAGCTCTACAATGCATACCAACACACTTCCGTCACATCTGCGGTTGAGCGTTCAAAAAATATTTCTGATTCACTTGCTTCTCTCTAGAGTGGCATTTCTGCAAGTGAAATTTGGCACCTATCTGGTATGTTCCTGAAAGGTATTCGTTTGTGATGCAGATGCCTGGAGTCATTGACACTGGCTTGACAACAGCTGTCATTGACCTTTGACCATATGGCGTTTGCTTTTAACCTATTAGAAGCAAAAACCACGCCCTGCAACTGCTTTGAACTGCTTTGAAATGCTTTCATAATTCAATTAGAGCTGTTAAAGAATGAAATTGTGATTTGTTGCATAAAGGAAAGAAGCTAAACGTCGGATATTGTTATAAAACATTTATTCAGACCATAAAAACGATTTTTCTAAAACTAAACATTTATTCATTTTCTCGTAATATTGGCATGATAGATGAACTTAAAGCACAGTACTTTGTACCGTCATGTTGATATCAAGCTACATTTTGTTTCTTTGTTCGTTTAATATTTTAGACATTTTAAAATGTTATGCATATAAATATTTTAGATTATCAGTACACGCTTTCTGCAAACCATAAACTACTTATTTTGAAGTGGAACGATAATTTGAACTATTGTGTCAATGTTAAAACTCTCAGATTTTAAGGATGTGTTCCAGAATTTTCAAATTATTTCATTTAATTTAGTTGCCAGGAAAAATGTTGAATGTAGTTGTCTTTCCGACTTTCACTCTGATATATATTTGATAGAGTTTCTAGCTCAAATGCACGTAAAATCATTGGTAGGCCGATTGAAATTAATAAATAACTATAGTTTGTACATGGGATATGAAATAAAGAAAAATTTGTTCTAAATCAAAGTATACATGACAAGAGTACTAGACGAAAAGCAAATCTATATAGATTGGCTTTAATACTTTCCTGCCATAAAAATAAGATTATTATGAATGCATTTTAGTACAAAATGCTCTTCTCTCTAGCTTAAAAATCTTAATAAAACAATGATAAATCCTTTGCATCTGCTCTTAGAAAATTCCTATATAAAAAGGCCCATTGTTCTGTAAAGGAATATATGAGTATCAATATATTATACTGAGTTAAAAACACTGCAATAATTTTATATCAATGCATATGCAACTTGTATAGTAAAATTATGTGAATAAGTAACGGCTGTTTCTGCTTCTCTGTTTTTGTTGTCTGGTTGAGTTGTTCTAGGTATTGTTTTTAATTTTAATTGCAACTATTTATGTAGATGTACACAATATTTTTGATTTGTAGATTGTGTGCTACTGTGGTAATTGTATATGACAAGTTCTATGTTCATAAGTTTCTGTGACTGCTTCGCAAACTCACTGAATGCTCCAGGAACTAATCTAAGCTAAACCAAACAGATTCAGACTGCCATATTTGTAATATTACGATATCAGAGCTTACCGACTACATTAAATATGGCGACTTACTATTACGAAGTATATACTGATACAATGCTAAATAATAAAGGACATGATTAATATATCTAAACTATTACATATATCTTGTGTGGATCTATATATCTAAACTATTACATATATCTTGCGTGATTTTCAGCAGAGCACAAGAAAATTAAGGTGTATCAATCATGTTTTGAAACTTTAGCCAGAAGAATAGTGTATGATTTTGTAGCACCCTTCTTCTCATTTTAAAAGCTTACTACTATAACTTTTTTATATTGGTATACGAGGTCTGTTCAAAAAGTATCACGAATTTTGTGTTTTTTCAAAAAGTATTTATTTATTCATGAATATCTATTTTGTCCCCTTCAAAGTAATCCCCACCAGATATTATACACTTGTACCAACTCTTTTTCCAATCCTCGAATCATTTTAAAAATCGTTTTTTGTGATCTTGTTCAGCTCCTCCTTCGATGCCTTGTCGGTCCTGGTAGTGTAGCGGTTACCATACTTGCCTCCTAAACCCAAAACCAAATGGGTTCGAATCCGGTCAGGACCGATGGATTTTTTCGGGCGTAAAAATCCTAAGTATGGCTTCCTTCGGAAGGGAAGTAAAGCCGTGGGTCCCGTGTCGTACATTTGCGGCACGAAAAAGAACCTCAAGCCTGAAAGAGAGGCCTCTGAGCAAAATTTGTCGGCCGTTTCACTCCCTGAGTTGAATGGGACGCTGATGACCTGAGAGGTTAAAGAGCGTCCATAAATAAATCAATCAATCAAAAATCCTTCGATGCCGTCTTTATCTCCTCAATCGTGGCGTAGCGTCGTCCTTTCATGGGCCTCTTCAGTTTTGGGAACAAAAAAGGTCACAATGGGCCGGGTCTGGGGAGTACGGTGGCTGCGGCATTATAAGTGTGATGTTTTTGCCCAAAAATTCGCGCACAAGCAACGGCGTGTGAGCAAGGGCGTTATCATGGTGCAAAAGCCAATTTTTGTTCTCCCACAAATCCGGGCGTTTCTGGCGGATTGCTTCGCGCAAATTGCGCATAACTTGCAGGTAATATTCCTTATTGACCGTTCTACCCTGTGGCAAGAACTCGTGATGCACCACGCCCCTGCAATCGAAGAAAATTGTAAGCAAAACCTTTCCATTCGACCGAACTTGGCGCGCTTTTTTCGGTCTTGGCTCGTGTGGCAGCATCCATTGGGATGATTAAGCTTTAGTTTCCACGTCAAAAACATAAATCCATGATTCGTCACCAGTTATGACCCTCTGGAATAAATTTGGGTCGTCGCGGACAGAGTTCAACAGCTCCTTAGCAACGTTAATGCGATGATGTTTTTGGTCGAAATAGAGCAACTTTGGAACGAATTTTGCGGCGACCCGTCTCATGCCCAAATCAATGGTAAAAATCGAATGGCACGAGCCAATCGATATGTTTAGGTCCTCAGAAACTTCTCTAACGTGATTCGACGATTGGCCAATACTATTTTCTTCACTTCTTCATTGTTTTCGTCTGTTGTTGACGAGCTCGGGCGTCCGTGACGCTCTTCGTCGTTCACATCTTCTTGACCCTCTGAGAACATTTTGTACCACCGATAAACGTTGCTTTGGTCCGAGGTAGCTTCACCACATGCCACAGTCAACATTCGGAATGCATCCGCGCACTTAATTTTGTTTTCACATAAAATTTAATACAGATTCTTTGTTCCATTTGTTGGAATAGGTAAAAATCGAAGACGAGCCAAAACACGTGCAAGCAAAATAGCTGTCAACAATTAACTGAACATTCAAAATGGCCGAGCTTGTCAACATAAGTGAGGGACATGAGTACCAACATAACGCCACAAAACAACCGAAAATCGAATATACGTAGCACGCGGAAATTCAAAATTCGCGATACTTTTTGAAGAGACCTCGTATTTCTCAAATCTAACAAACATAGAGACTTAAAACCGTACACCTATCGTCATCTAAATAAACTATATACCCATTCACCACTTCAAAATTAAAAAAAATATTTTGGAGCGCGATACTGACCTAAACTGCAGGAAGATCGTAGTATATTCCTACCGCAATACGGCAATGATACTGTCCGCTAGCGAAGCGCTATTGCCAGTTAGTTAATGGTCCAAGGTCAAGTGAATTCCCCAATGCAGTGGACAGTTCTCTTTGCAACGTCCATGCATTTCTATACAATATTTATGCAATTGTTTAGAAAAAAACGCATATTTAACATTTTCTCTTGGCCTTCCAGACCGAGTTTTATTCCAGGATTTTCCACAAGAAGAATTATTCTATTACTGGTATTTTATTTAATTGTTATGAAAGTATTATTATTATTATTATTATTATTATTGTTGTTGTTGTTATTTGTCTATAATTTACCTTAAATGTGACTGAAATGTTTACGTCACAAATTCATAAAAGTATTTCATGTAATTTCACATATAAGTGATATTGTACATGATGCCACGGTAATAAAAACAGGCGTTAAATGCTATTAAAATTTCCTACTTTTTCTTGTTGTTATGGGCTACAAGCTACCTAAGCATCTATTTTGTACCGAGGCCGGTTATTCTTGGGATGATAAAGGCTACAGCAACACAGATTGAAGTTACCAAGTCCCCTGGTACATTTACTAGCCTGCAATGCATTTAAAGTGTAGGTGCCACCAGGGACTCAAGCAATTTTAGGTAGTATAAGAAATAGTTGCCTGATACATCTACTTGCCCGCAACGCAATCCAGGTGAAGAAGCTGCCTATAAAGTACGGCGAACTGTATGCTCCAATGTGGAGTTGATTTAGTCCGAAACTGTGTTTGGTAATGGTGATGCTAATGCTAGAGGCCTTGTCGTTGACTCTTGTTTATTCCTGAAAATATAGCTACTAGAATATGTTTGTTCTTTTAGCATCTTCAAAACATTTAAATTTTCTGATTTTATCATGGAAATAAAATATAGAAGCTTATACCAGTAGAGTCTAAAAGAAACTGAATTCTGCCCGACTCCGTTCCATTTAGGTAACTTCCCTGCCTTGACTTTGTGGAGTACCTCATTTGTGGCAAGGAAAGAATTGGGTTCTATATCACGACAACGCTCCAGCACGCCGGGGGCCTCAGGTGGGCGAATTCCTCGCAAAGCATGATATATCTGTTCTTACTCATCCCCCGTATTTTACGGATCTTGCTCCTGCTAATTACTACATGATTCCGAAGATCAAAATGTTGCTCAAGGGGCGTAAGTTTGCTTCGGTCGAAGAGATGAACACGTATGCTATGAGCGTTCTGCGGGAAATACCGAATACAGCAGGACTTCTTCGAAAAGTGGTAGAAGTGTGAGGCTACCCAAGGGGCTGTCTCTGAAGGCGGTTTTGTGTAAATGATTCCATATCTTCTGTGATTAAATTTCTACACATGTACGGTTTCTTTTTTATTTTACTAGTATAAATATAATATAATATGGTACAAATGTACTCGTAGACCGCGGTGATCGTCGCGTCAAATGGTTTTCCAAACATTTCGCATCGTTTATTGAGTTTTTCACTGAGATGACTCTGCAGAATACCGTTGCTGTCTTGTATTTATACCTAGATGACTGGGGCTAATGCGCTACTACGCTTCTAATTGGATGTAGCCTGGTCATTCAGGGGGATTTATTTTAGAAGCCTTTTTCCAAGTGAAGTCTAGAGGGTTGCTATTGTCTCTGTTTATGTAATTTCTTTCTTTAAATATTTAAATACATTTTCTAATGATTCTCTAGTGAAAATAGCAATAGTTTCTAAACTTTTTATGTTGTGTTTGTCCAGATACACAATGACATGTTCTGCTATTGCTGATTTCTCCGTTGATTTAACTTGAAACTCCGGAAGTGTTCTTTCCAGCTTATGAGAATTAATCTATCACTTGGTCCTATACATGGTTTACCACAGTCACATGCTATCTTATAAATTCTTTGATTTAGGAGGGGGTTATGGTAGTCTTTAACAGAACGTAAAAATAATTATTTTCAACCAGAAATATAACGAGCAATGATGTGTTTGTCCAGAATTTTTCCTATTCTTGACATAACGAAGTACAGCGAGTCTGTTTATGCTAGTGGTGGGGACGTCTATAACTAGCTCTTTGTCTTTTTGAATTCTATTCATGTCGCTATGAAAACACCGATTGACATTGTATATGTACCAACATTTTGGTAAATGTTGAGGATAGCAAATATTCTGCAACTGAGAAGTTCAACAAAGAATGAGTGAAATATTGGAGAACCATTAAGCCATAATGCAGTCATCACTAGAATTTTGAGAATACTATAAACAGATTTATTAATTTATCCATACACTTTCAAAATAGATTAGCTACTGAAACTAAACTTTTATTTACACTCGTTGCAAAGATGTTCTTTGGTTAATGTCTCTTCGCAAAACAAAACAAAAAGACTCATTTTCTCTGTAGAACCCGGATCTCTCCTTCTGTGATCTTTAAGTAGCTGAAAAGACTTCAAAGAGTCATTGAATCGTCTCCGAGAAAGATTCCTCAGAAAGTGGAAGAAGCAATCTTTGTTTCGACCCAAAGGTTCTTATTGTACAAGATGCATGTCGCTAGTTTGAAAACAACTGAGTACCACAAGTGTTTTCCATGTCAGACTTTCTTTCGGAATTTGAGTTATATTTTACCCATAAAGAAATTCGATGAGGATGGTACTGAAGTCTAAACAAAATTTACCTATGTTTCGGGAATATCTTTTTTGCCAGAGCTAAGAAATTTTGAATAAATAATGCGTGTGTCTTGTCCCTTGTACGGAAAAGCTCCTTTTTGATACATACATTCTGTAATCTTTGCGTGTGTCTGACAAAGTAGTTTGATTCCAGATTTCTGACAGATTTAGTTTACGTTCTTTTTACGGTACTAACAGACATTTCCTGGCAGAGAAGTACCAGTTATCCTAGCTGATATATCGATTCTTTCATTGGCTAAATGTACCATTGTGACCATGAATCCATTACGTTTGCCAGTTTTTAAGGAATTTGTCTGAAATTTAGTAAAACTACATAAAATATGTAAAAACATTTGAAAATAGTATTTGTTTAATTTTAGCTATATTTTTATTAATACATTATTAAATAATCTAAATCATAATATTACGCAAAAAGAATTTCACTGTTTTATGTATAGGTTATCCAGTTTACAACAATTTTACGCTGATGATCTGAGATGTTAAAGAGCGTGCTTAAATAAAACGAAAAAGTTTACAAGAATCAATACATTCTGCTTGATGTATACTTTTAAAATGTTTGAGAGTTAAGTAAAAGTTAAAATAATGGAAAATAATATCACTCTTACATTATATTTATCGACTTTTTCTTACTTGTAATACAGCATGATCTGTTTGGGTATGTATAATATGAAAACACTATACAACATTTACTACTAAACTTTACATTTGGAAACTTGGTGTATATAACATTGAAAGGTGGGAGACTTCTCAGAACGCTACCTGACCTCCATTGCGCACTGTACACAACTAATAACGGTGATGCAATTCAGCCCATGCCCGTTGTAATTTTTTGGAAAGCTTGAGTATTTTTAATTTCTTTAGAAAATTACCACCTCCCTAACCAGGGGGAGTGCACCTTTTCTGGAATACAATGTTTATATTGTTCTCTTTATCAAGTTGTGGCAACAGAAACAAGTGCAACATATCCAAATAAGATTCATAGAGATCGCCGTTGATTTGCAGTATTCATTTCACTCACCTATTTGCCATTATGCATTGTTGATTTTCATTCTTTCCATGTACGAAAACTCCCATCTTTTAAACAAAATATTACTAGCAAGAAATGTCTGCTTCTATAATATAAACTTTTATAATTATATTTAATATTATCCATATGCTATAAAATCAAGCTGTTTATTTGAAAACGTCATCAAGTCAATATAATTTTATATAGAAATTGTAGAAATGATAAATGAAAGGTTATCAAATAGAAACGGTCTGAAATAAAATCTACAACCCTTATTTTAAAATCACTATGCTAAATTCGGTGAATCCTCAGCTCTTGTCCCTCCCCCCACCAGTAGCAGCTGTTTTTTTCTCCCTATTTTGAGTCTCTTCCAGGCTCTTTTGAATACATTTCCACACTGGCTTTGTTTTTGCGCTGCATGCTCACGTTGCCTCACTCCCCATATTGAATTTCGCTACCTATGATATGACAGCCATATCAGTCATTTTTCTAGCCAAAAATCTCTGGAGCATTGAACCCATATTATAACGTGTAAGCAGCTTTCATTAGCATTTTCAGGTTTATTCCAATGTATCTCTGAAGGAACTCGTGGTGAAAGGAAAAGGCTGCCAGTATCATTTATATTTTGAAAGAAAATGTGCATTAGTATTTAGAATATAGAATAAACTATAAAAAATGTGAGCTCAAACGTTTTTAGATGTAAAAAACACGTGAAAATTTTTATCAGACTGTTTCATTAGTTCATTAATGCCATACATAATGCAAGCATGTGCCAATAGACTGTATACCCTTAACTAAAGTAAATATGAGAACTTTTTTGTTTTATGTATCTACCATAATTCATTGCGCAGGTCATAAATCTATATCTTGGCGGAATTGCGATCCACAGGAGGGATCTATAGATCTTCCTCCACATGGAGTTTCCGTTCCTTTTAACGAAAGTGATCACATAAGTGAGAGGGGAGTCGTCGCAGAAATTTTATATCTAAGGGAGCTTCCGGTTTCCTTTCGCTCTTTGGGCTGACTGGTGATTAATGCCCACAAAAAGCGATAAAGATAGGCGAAGAAAAATTTCCTTCTTTAGAGGTTATTGCACGCCCTATATCGACACACTATCGAAATTGAAAATAAAGACAAGTTTACTCCTGTTTTGGACACACATTACAGTAGTTTAACCGAAAAAAGAAGTAGATGCATAAGGTGTGGAGTTTGTATGTAGTAGTTGGTGTGCTTATTTTTATTATTAGAGCTAACTTTTTCCGAACCCATCAGTTAAATTTGGCGTACACTATCCTTATAAAGCCTATACGTATCAAATAGTGGTAATAAACATTTACATAGTCACTTAAAAATATAAGTACAAAGTAAAAGAGAACCTGCAAATGAGCAGCTAATTTGAAATAACATTATGGTCTGCATTTCTTAAAAAAATAATAGCATTGTAACAGTCGTTGTTACTGCTGATGCATCGTACGCAGTGGACATTGATAATACGTTAAATGAAATAAAAATTGGGAAAGGATTTTTTTTAGAAATAAACTGTTCAATGTTTATTTTATTTGGTTTACTTACGGACGTTATTTAACGTCTAAGGTCATCAGCGCCCCATTTACTTTAGGATGTGAAACGACCGATAAATTTTGCTCAGAGGCCTCTTCTTGAGGTCGTTTTATGTGCCGTAAACACGGGGCCCACGGCTTTACTTTATTCCGAAGGAAGCCATACTCAGGATTTTTACACCGAAAAAAATATATCGACCTGACCGGGTTTGAACCCGCGATCTTGAGTCTACGGGGCATTCCAGACCTAAATTTAGTGCACCTACCTCCGGCATTTTGTCTGTTAAGAGAACTGAGGGAAAAAAAATTAGTCAGGGAGGACGGTCTTGGCGGCGACCGGACCCCATAAAGTCTACATGTATGATAAAGTATTATTATTATATATGTTTTAATAAAATATATTGTAGTGCGATTAAATAGATTAAACATCATCGTATAAACTCCTTTAAAAACGAATTTCTCCCATCTGGTACAATTTTTTAGGTGTAATGTTAATTCTTGCTAATTGCCGTTAATTCTATATTTGTCTTACATTTATGTAATATTTATATACAAATCGTCGTCTTATTTTTATGGATGTATGACATACCTTACATGCAATGGTTTCTCCATCCGTACAAAACTGCTTAGTTTACGGAATATTGTGTTACTATACATCTTCACTCATGACATATTTGCAAATTTATTTCAGTTCACAACATATTTACAAATTTATTATGTTCAGAGCTAAAACACTCCTTCACTATCAATATGTCAGCATAAGCCTGACGTAAGTTTAAGTAAATGGCGTCAGAGAGGTGGCTGCAATGTAGAAGACTGCTGTTGTTTACATCGGAAAGCTAGGCACAGATCAGAGTCAGCTACACTGGGTGGTTGATGCTGAAGGATGCTTGATAGCAAAGGTTCCATCACTAATAATGTTCCAGATATAAAATAACTATTAGCTTACAGGCTGTTGATGCATCCATTAACCGATTGCTATACTACAGCGAATGTGCACATCGAGCGGCGACTGGTCTTGAATAGGTATTGTGTCTGTGCGTCTGTAACTTGCTCCAAACTGTTTTAAAAGTCTATTTTCCTTATAAAATCTTAACAATAATTTATGGCCATTATTGCATTATTAAATATGCGTTATATAAATATATAGAACATTTTAAGAATGTTCTGTGAAACAAATTTTTGAAAAAGGGCGCAAAAAGAGATACATTTTGCAACGTACAATTAATTAGCTAAGATAAAGATTTAATCCAGTTAAATTAATTAATTTATATCGCTTAATATCTCGTGATACAATTATGTAAAAGGATGTAGATTGTTCGAGAATCGGAAATCTTGACTGGAAAGATGAAAACTTTCATGTAATAAAAGCGACTTTCTGGTGCTATAAGTAAGGTTATTTACTCAATAGCTAAGGTACCTTTCTTTTCGTCAAGTAAAAATGTCCTTGAAAAAGAATATGGTGAATAGCTTTCACCTTGAGCAACCGTCCCTTGAAAAAGAGAAATTCTCGCTCCCTTAAAAATGTCTCTAGCTAACATACAATGAATCAAAGCTAGCCAATGAGTTCTCGGGTTTCAAGATGTCTTTTCGAGAAACTTCCGGCTACAAGAGGTTAAGCCAATAGAAAATAAATTTGGTGACGCATCTGCTATGTTTAGAATTTTAAATTCCCGTAGAAGACGCGTAGAAAGTATAGTAAAAGCATTTTTGAAGGCTTTTTCGTTCAGTTTGACTTGAGAGACGAGAATAGACAATTAGCTTCGAGAGACGAGAATATACTGTTCGCTTCGGGAAGTGAGATAGGGCTGTTCAATTTAGATAAAGAGAAATGAAACGCTAAAATTCTATTTGTTTGGAAGATATTGATAGTGTAATTTTGAATATGCGATGCGAACGACTGTAGAATTTGTAAGTACAGGGTCAGTAAATATTTAAAACTCTCCATACCCTTGCCAATGGTAAGAAAGTCTCGTCTAAGGAAAAGGAGAATAAAGTGAACAGTGAAGTGTAAACAACGTAATTAATGGCGAAACTTTAATCAGCAGCTTCCACAGTGTCTGTTCAGTGATCTTCTTATCCCTTCCTCCCCTGGTAAAATTCCAGAAAAGCCTCACAGTAATTTCAGCATCCCTGAGACGATCGCGGCAGCAGGAGGGCTCAACGCGGACTTCGTTCTCGGCAGTGATTGCTATGTCAACAGTAAACATCTCACCATCCTTCATCAATCAGTCACAAACTTGACACCTCTTAATAAACTCCTGCAAATTTGACTTCCCAACGTGCAGCTAACATTTGAATAAAAGTCTTCTAATAAACGCTCTCAATTTACATATACTCTTTTATTAGAAACTAGTGAAACACCACTGTAATTGTCTGTGTTAGATTAATATTCTAATTAAAGCATGAGAAATTTTTATAAAGATAAGATATTAACATGTAATTTAAAAAACAGGTTTTAATGTTACTCTTTACAATGTAAAATTGTGTAACACTATCCTGGTTTTAAATGAACGTCTGTCCTTCCAAATACTTCTTATATATCAGTCCAGCAGTTATGTCTTTCTCAGAAGCCCAGAGACAGAGTAATCTCAGGATTAGAGATCTGTATTGAGGAAGAAATGTGAACTGGAAATGTTGTAAGACTTCGTTATTATTAAACACCACGTGAGTCTTGTCTATTGTTATTTGGCAGCAAAACAACGCCAACTCCTCATCAGCTTTTGATGCTTTTGTGGAGAATCAGTAACCACTGCGTAAACTGCAGGTTACCTTTAGACTCTGCAGCTAAGATTTCAAATTTGTTCACACATATCAGTCTATATTTCATTTGGTTATACACATCTGTAGTTAGTAAGGAAAATAATATTTGTATACTTAATATCGCAGAGCAGATGAACGTTCGTAACTTGTATTATGGAAAACCTTTACCTGCCATATACAAAGTCCGTCACGTAGGAGCTGCGTAAACTAAGCAAATTCCTCACCTAGTACAGCAATTTTAAGAAATGGGTTATGGTATTACCATGTGGTATTAGGGAAACAAAGTTATAATTCTTACAATCTATAAAGTATCACAAAAAGAAACCACATTTTTTATAATTATTATATTGAGATTAAACCACAAAAATTATGGTATACTCTTAATTAAATTAAATATATGACCACTGATAGACAAAGATTTACTGTGTGGGTATTTTTAAACATTTCTAAATGTAGCCATGTTTATGAACTGAGCCCTTGGTATCATCTTTACATTCACTAAAATTAGAGAGAATTAGCAGAAAGTTTCGAGTTATATTACGTATTAATTAAAATGTTTATACGTTTCAATAAAACAAAAACATGTTACTATTTATAAAATACAACTTATTAAACAAATACACAGAATAAACTATAAACAATTGAAAGTTTTATGGATTTTCATTGGCTTTGAAATTTAATTTAAATGTTATTTTAGTAAAAATATGTAATGAATACTTTTCTGAAGGTTATCAGAGCGCTCTTACATACAAATATAATTAATATTCCACATTTTCTATCCTCACAACGATGATTTTGTTGAATATAAAACATATATGTCATTATAAATACACTACATATGCTGAATTAATTTGTTCTTTTATTTTAAAACATTTTAAAGGAAATTAAACGCAAGAGTGCTTTTAAAATTCCGTTTTTCACATATACCCCTACTCATAATGGTAAATTTCTCCTAATTTTCAGAAACTCTTGTTCTTTTTTATTTAAATGGTATAGGCCGAATTTTGTTGTGAAGAAACAAATATTGGTGCCGCTAGAAAGAATTTTAAATATTGGATTTCAGGTAAACCCGTACTCCTATTAATAGCCCGATTTCTCCGATTTTCGAAAGCTATATTTTTATTTTATATAAATTGTATATACAGAGTTTTGTTGGAAAAAATAAATATTAATGCCACTAGGGCGATTTTTAAATTTTGGGTTTTAGGTAAAACCCCCTCCTAGAAGTCCCATTTCACCGATTTTTCGGAAACTATTTTTATTCTTTTATTTCAATGGAATATACCGAGTTTCTCTTAAAAAGTTAAATTGCGATTTTAAAATTTAGCTTTAACCTCCACTCGTTTTTTTCAGGTATAGCCCTTACTCCTAATTGTCCGATTGTCATGATTTTCAAAAAATACTTTCATAAATTTATTTCAAAGAAATCTACTGTATTTCGTTGAGAGTATGGCTGCAATAGATTCATTCCCTAGGATTTCGCTAAAAAGCTAAGGTAAAATAAAGATAGTAAAAAATTATTTCTAGAAAAACGGGGTTGGAAGGAAACGCTCTTGTTTCTAATGTTGGAAAAAAGTAATCCTTTTGTGTAAAGAAGAAAGTAAAAGAAAAAGGAACAGCTAACGGCTTGTTCTAGTGAATGCATAATGTACATAGCTTTAATAACAAAAGTAATTTTGGGTGCAAGGCATTTTTCTCCCACAATTAACTAGCCTAGAGGTACTTCCCTGCCACTATATGTGTTTCAGCAAATAGCATCCGCTCACCGATATGTGCCTGTTGGTAGAACATTCCCACAATCAGAAGCCATACCACTGCACCAGCTTTTATTTCTATTGACTTACCCTGGCAATGTTTACCCTGCTAGTTCAGAGACTCTTTACAGTTGTACTTTCAATACTTTTTCCGCCAGTACACGAAGTTCTTACAACGTGATTTATTTTGGAAACAGACGTCTAATCAAATTTATTTTCATAATTTTTAGATGTGATTTTAGTCATTTGCGTATATTTTAATAATAATTAGATGCGTATAGACGTAATAGCCTTCATGTGTTATTGCTTTCCCAATGGAAAGGTGAGGGTTTTCAGGTTTGGATTATATAATTGGCAGGTTTAATATTTAAAATAATTCAAATACTGAAAATATCAATGCAAAGCATCTTATCAGTTGTACACATAAGATCCTAATTAATAGTTATTGTGCTACAAAGGTCAAACGTCCAAACTATTAATACCGTTTGTAATGCAATGTTGTGTAAAAGGTTCTAAGCTCCGCTAGATGTAGCTGGTGTCGGTTTTTTATATCCTTTAACTTACTTAGGTTTGCAGTGATGTACTTCCTATAAAGGCTTCACTGGTGTCGACTGTTCGCTGAGATTATTCTGTGCGATAAACGCACTATCTAAGCGTCCGTTATACTCACCTATCAAAAAAAAAAAAAAATCCCTACCACAGCAATTTTTTTGGTACTTTATAAACTTAAACTTTATTTTGAGTGGAGTTCTGAATATGCACCATCGCTAAATGTAGTTAATTATTTTCTTGAATGCCTTAACTGGAGTTTGAATGCCTGGCCCCTTCTCATCTCCACGTTATAGGCTAACAATGCGTTTATCTCACTTGGTACGAGCGTAAACGTTAAAAGATGTTTCATTGCTTTATTGCTTCACTTCCCTTTGAACATTGGAGCTCTTCCTGCTTGTAACGAACAACAATGGTTATTTTCTCATTTTATCACTAAGTACAGTTGAATTCGTGCCTTTGAGTTCTGAAGACTTTGCCAGGACTGTCGCCCTGATTGATGATGGACGCAACGTCATAGATGAGCCTTATATCATGGTGCAAGAGGCTGTGAAACGGTTCCGAGAAACGCAGAGTTATTCCAGAAGGCCTGGATTTGGCATAAAAAGGAGAATTATATCCAGAGATGATCGTTTTTTCTTCTCCCAGGTTGTAAGAAACCGCCATACAACAGCGGTTGAAGCTCGGAATCATTTACAATACGTGCGAAGTGTTAATGTGAAGAAGAGGCTGTTCGACTACGCCTAGGATAACAAGATTTTCTGTCACCACGACCTGCAATGTCATCAGTTCTGGGCAGAGAGCACAGAGTCGCCCTTATGCAGTTCGCTCGTCACCACGCACAATGGACTACGCAGCAGTGGAGTTCTGTGTTGTTCTGGGATGGTGTGGAGTGGTATCTCTGTGGAGTCCCTAACCTTGAGAACAGTTGTCTCAATCCTCACCGCTGTATCAACGAGGTTCTCGCCTATCAAGTCGTCCCTATGCTTCATTTGTTGGAGATGAATTCATATTCATGCACGACAATGCTCGTCCACACAGCGCACATTGTATTGCGGTATCTTAACGACGTGGGCATTGTTCGATTCGACTTTCCATTTTGCAGTCCCGACCTAAACCCTATAGAATATCTCTGGAATAAGTTAAGTAGAAGCATCCGAGGTCGTTATCCTATTCTGGAGACCTCACACTTACAGGAACTTCGGGAGGAACTCCTAGGGGAATGAAACAGTATGAACCAGAGGCATCAGAACCTTGATCGAAACCATGTTCGAGAGAATGGCGGTCCTAATTAAAGCTGGGGGGGGGGGCACACCAGATACTGAGCGTTTGTTTTGTTATTTTACAGTTATGTGCATCAATATCGCTTCCATTTCCAATGTTAGTAAAGTTTAGTGGACAAATATTGAGCATAAATGAAAAGGTTGACAAAAAATGTATATCTAAAGATCATTGTCTCAAAATTGATAAAATAAGTGTAAATTGATGTGTTACAAGAGGACGTTTGCAATTACGTTATTTATGGAATTACTTCGAAACTACATTTAATTTCATTTATAGCAACAATTGTAAATGGTCAGTTTTTTTCCCCCTTGTGAATGTAGATGACGATAAGACTTTTGGATACTGTGGGTCGATTCTTGGGGGAAATGAAAGTTCCAACCAGGAATTCTGGGGTAAAAGACATCGGTTTCAGATTGATTAACATGAAGGAGGGCTTGATCTAATAGTCACCTAAGTTCAGCTTGAAAACTCTGCGGCATTGTTGATTGACTCAGTAGAGGCCAGTGCAAAACTTCCTCAATACAGGTCACTAGCACTGAGCGCAGAACCGCGTTAGTAGGCATGAAAGAATTCACTTGGAAACCTCATGTAGCGACGAGTCTAAATAATGCAGCGGCTGATGCAAAAGATCACTACCGGCCAGTGAAAGTCCATAATAAGCTCTACATGCAATCCGTGAACTAGATGCGGAGGTTCTAGACTTGTTGTCACACTTATCGTAAACGTGATCATCGTACTGATCCAGGATAAAGTGATGACAATATATTTACTGATGATAGTTAGAGAAGAACCTAACTAAAGATTCTTGGAACACTGAATTCCTAATGCCCTGTGTGGCAAATCCTCTGTAACTCCACACATTTGGTTCCATGATCGTGCCATTACTGAAAGTGTGTCTGGAATACGTGTTTTTCAAATGACTTTCAACTTCACCGTCACATTACGTTGACACACTTCAGTCTGTCCTGCAGGGCTTTAACGTAGAGATAATTTGTTTCTACAAATACAGCTTGAGCATATATTTCGCTGCCATTTTGCACATGTCCAAATCGAATGAGAAGAGACTGTGCTGATTCCAACTTTGTGGAAAATTTCTCACATGGTTAAATGACGGACATTCATAACGAAAGAGCGCACTTTATAATCGACATGTGCATTTAAGATTGGCCTCACAGAAAGTTTATTAATACTCATCTAAGTGAGTTCATATTTGAACTCTTTAACTTGTATTGCATCGTCGGCAAAAGTCTGCTGAATATACCAAACTCTTTACGCTAAGGAATTTCCAAGCTTGTGGTAGAACTTGATGCTGCACCACTATTCAACGCGTTCTGTCACCTCCAGGGAAATAAAATGTGACAATAGAGTATTGAAACACCTCACACATCGGCCTTCCGGAAATGAAAAAGGTACCCAGCAATGCCGCACACAAAAAATGTTTTCTCCATCACTGTATTCAGTTTTTCGTCCGACAGGTTTCCCGAAAAAAAAAAAAAGGCATTGTATATTGATTTCTCGGTACACGGGTCATGTGCTAACTTAATTTAAAAGCCTTATATATAATGTGAATATAGAAAATAACAGTAGGGTTGCCAACTTTTTTGTTTGAAAATAATGGAGATTTTGTTACGACATAACGACTACTATAAGTTAATATCTTTTTCCTTGTTTTTATCTAATTTTATCATAGTACAATGCATAACAGTCATAAATGCTCTTATTTTAAATTATATTAATCTATATTCTTTGCAGCAGCCTGGAATTATTAATTATTATTTTTATTTGCATATATGGCAAAGTTATGCTCATAATTCTGCTTTCATTGTGCTCTACACTGCAGTGGTTCTTGTCATCAGACCATTTATTATTCATTAATGAATAATATCCTTCTAAGTGTGCATTCCTTGCTGGTATGCTTTTATTCACATCCTAAACATTAATGTCTTTATCCCTTCCTTCTTTAAATATAGCCGATCACTTTTTAATAGTATCACTAACGAATGAAATTTTGGAATTTAATACGTCTTTCAAAAAACAAAATTCATTATGAAGGTTACCCTCACTTATATCTTCAAACTGAGAATTAACGAGGTTAATGTTTTGAATGTCTTTAAAACTCAGTGTGTTCACAAGTTTAATGAGAGTAGAGATATGACCATTGCACTCAGAAATGTTGAAACAATTTACAATATATGAACGAAGGGACTCACAGAAATCAACATAGCTATTATGTATCTTTTTCTGACTGACAGGGTATTGTGAGTATTATTGCCACAAAACGAAAACTGTTTCTTTGACTGGTTTTTAGTGATTAATGCTTTGACTACATTGATATTTATAGTTTTCTGTTGGAAGATTGCCAATATAAGAAAAGGGATGAAGGTATGATTTAACTAAAACACTGTATCGTCACTAAAATATTTATTCATTATCTTATGAGTTTCTGATGTACTTCTATATTAACTTATTGGATCCCAGTTTTAATAGCCTAGCAACAGCTGGTCAGAGAGACGGTTGCCTTGTGTGTACATACCTTTAAAATTTTATACCGTTCAGTACCACAAACTAAAACATTACTTTAGTATTTCCCCTCTATTTGCAGACACTGTAAAGTGACTAAAACTTTAGGAAACTATCATCTCTGTATTTACACCTAAAGCATCACATGCATATTTCGTGGCATTGTGGATTATATGATGGGTTTATTTGCTTTAAATATTTTTTCATTATCACCATACAATACTTCAACACAAATTTGGTTTTCTATAATTCATACTGGTATTATCTGCACAATAAGCTGATATATTGTATTCATTTAAAGAATGACATTCTAAGCTATATTTTATTAAACTATAAATTAATTTGTCTCATCAGCTTGTTTAATAAAACCAGAAGTATGTTCTGAATGCGGTGAAAAGGTCAAAATATCTAAAGTATACGTAAAGTATTAACTGTTAGTCAAGTGCGCGGCACTTAAATATATTAAAATGTTTCGCTGTGTTTGAACGACAAGAAATTAAACGATGCACTTCTCAGTACATTTATATTTTAATATCATAGGATATACACAAGGGAGTTGTAACACAAACAACATCCTGAATAGTAAAATAAACAAAACCTACATTTTCTTTCATCCTGGACGAAATTAAATTTCATTATATATGAAGTATGTGAAAGTAGCACAAGTAAATATATATCTCAGTTGAACTATCACGTTCCACTTTGCAAAATTATCAAACAAACAAAAGAGTTTGTAAATTGCGTACAGCTGAAGAATTACACATTTTTGTCTACAGTCGTGAACAAGGAAAGGAAATAAAGAAGGAAAAAAGACAACTTTTATCATGCATCATAAGCCACACGAACAAGCTCGTGGTACAAGTTCGTACCTAGCATATCTCCGCGGAAGGAAAAAAAATGCTTCAAAAGTTTACAGAGGAAAGAGGTCCATAGCCAAGAAATAATATTATGTAAACAAGTTAGTTCTTTATTACTTTTATGACTACAGAGTCAATTGTGTATTTTGTTTGACTATATCTTCACTGAAACAATTATTATGGAAAGGATTATATTATTTTTGTGTCCTGTGTTTTGTTATCCAAATAGAAAGCCGTAAAAGATCAAATATGAAAGTTCCAAGAACACAACAGCCTTCATAAATATAGCAGAAAGAAAGAAAAAAAAAGTAAAGAACGAAAATAGAAAATAAGGAATATGTTTTCAAATACAAGAGACAAGTTTCTTAAACAGTTCCTTTTAATGTCGTTTGTTAATGGGTTAAAAGAGGTAAACAATTTAACATCTTTTGTTTTATGAAATAATTAACGTCATTTAATAATAATAATAATAATAATAATAATAATAATAATAATAATAATAATATATCGTAAAATAAAGAACATTCTATATTGATAGCCTGTTTTATCTTTGTATTAGCGTTGTATATAATTTATAATATTTAAGAATAATTAGTATATTTGTTCCTTTTATATGATAAGACTTACTGAACTTTTTTCCAAATTTAAACTAAATAAGTGTACCAGTATATACGACAGCATATTCAGCGGTGTGGCGAACTCAGTAACTAAACGAACTAATGAACGAATGAGTGTATTTTATTAAAATTAACGTACATGATACTAATTTTGCAACCCTCGTACGGGTCCATTGTGCCTTTCATAATTTACAAAAGTACATTAATTAAATAAATTAGTAAATAAGTCATGCCTAATGTAGTTAAAATAATAATGATAATAACATTAATAATAAAAATAATCTCAATATTAGTTTAATGTAAGCATCCAGAACATGGAACCTTGTCAGTAGAATAAACAAACACAATATAATCTATACATATGTATTTTTAATTTGGTTTAGTTCCCTCCGCCCCTCACCTCGATTTTCAGCCTTTTCAGACTGAGCTGTCTCACTTTCGACATGAATTTGCCTACCTGCTCCTCGTCCTTGCCTGCCAGCAGAGCCCAGCATGCCCCTTATCCTCTGTTACAGTCAGTAAAGGAAGACAGCAGGTACTTCTTCCTCTGTACCTCAGTGCCGCAACAGTTCGCTAGGATGTACGCCATGATTCTTCCACTCCACATAAAGGACAAATTCTGAGTTTATTTTCACCTGAGATTCTGATCTGCCGCCATGCTCCAAGCCTAAACCACGCGAGTCCCTGTTTAATGAGTCTGGACCATGTTTTGATGTACATCTCCATCTTCTAATCAATTTTAACCCCGTTTTCACTTCCAACGAGATCTCCCCACATTGCGTGATTGCTGTTTGCCTTTATCCTTCAAGTGGTTCTTGACCTTCCTCCATACAGTTCTCCTGTTCCCTTGACCTGCTATTCAAATATTACCCAACTCTCGATGGTTTCCAAAGCCTTTCTCACTTTGAAGGACCGCGTCTTATTCCCTACCAATCTAAGCTACTCCTTGAAGCAGATTGCTCATATTAAAAATTGATCTCCCAGAACAATTTTCAGCCAATGTTTCACCGCTCTAATTTTACATTCTATTGTCTCACTATGAGCCCTAAATTCCCTTTTAATTCCGCATTTTGCCGTACCCTTCCCTTCCCAAAATCCCTTTCAAAGAACGCGCTCTCACCATCTAGATTTTCCGTTTGCTGCGATCCCAAATTTTCACGCCATATGTCATCGTGGATTTGACCAGAGCCCCGTAAACGGTTGTCGGTAAACCTTTTGGAATCCGCTGCGTATCCCTAGCTAACTGCATACACCATGCTCTGTACAATCGCTGCGGAAATATCAGTTAATAAGCAAGCCTTTGATAGATTTGCTGATTTGTTCTGCACGCTTAGCGACGGATAAAAAGATTGTAATAAATTTATAATAGATTATAATTGTTATGTAATATACTGTCTGTGCTAAAGACATACCTTTCATTTCCATAATACTATTCAGTTTGCACATTGTGACGCGAGTAGTAAAAGCGGAGACCTTCACTCTAAATACGGCAATGACTGATTTATGCCGCGGTTTATGTATAGTATCAGTACATCGAGAAAAAACTAATTCAAAGTAGAATTTCTATATTGGAAAAGTGGTATATCATTAGGGAAAGGTTCGCCGCGAGTGGCCGAGGTCGTTAGGCGCGGACTCGTGAGCGGGAGATCTAGGGTTCGAATCCCACCAGGACCGTTCTCCCTGATTGTGATTTTCTCCAAGTTTTCCTCAGTCCTAATAAACGGCAAATACCGGGAAAGTTCTCTAAACTTTGGCCTGGAACGCTTCCTTCCTTCAAAAATCCTTTCTTAATTTATAATTTCATCTCATAGGCCAGTGCCCGCCGTGTGTAGTGCCTCAGCAGTAAAAACGAGAGTTGAACGCTATTAAAAAAGCAGGGGAAGGAAACCAGACAAATCCATTTTTTTAAATAAATTCGATTTAAATGTAACAGAGCAATTTCATGCTTTTTTATAACATAATTCCAAAGTCTTATGCTCTTTCTTGTATTTAAATATGATAAAAAAACGGCATTTCAATTTTCAAACCTCAATTTCATTTACTACACAGAGTATTCCAATTATCTTGCCCACCCAAAACAACTTATGATGTTAAAAAAAATTATGTTGAAACAATTTTTCATTTATTGTCGCTTTGATTGCATTGGTTGTCTCGCGACGTCTGTAGGTTGGACATGAATACTATAGGTGTAAGTTTGTAGGGATGAATGAAACTAATTAATGATAGGCAAATTAACTCGGAAGTCCTTGGCACCTTAAAGCTAGCCTGCATTCACCTTCTCAGGGTAAGGTAAAATTCACCTCAAAAAAACCTTACCCAGGCAACTTGACCTAACCGGGATTCGAAACCTGAACATTCGGATTAATAGTCGCAAATGTTGCCCCTAGACCACAGAGGCGGTTTTCTTAGTCTTTCCATTACATTTAAACAGAATTCATAATTCACAGTAGCTGTGATAATAATAATAATAATAATAATAATAATAATAATAATAATAATAATAATAATAATAATAATAATAATAAAGATTGAAAATCCTTCGGAAATTATGAAAATTCTAATTATTATTTAGATCACTTAAAATGTGCACTTGGTTTGTTATAGCGTGTCATTGAACATTGTAAATTACTTGATAACGAAAGCAAAGGCAGAGAAGGACAAAGGGTGAGAGTAAAATAATGCCATTGAAAATTTCAAATCATCAGGTAGAAAAACTGAAGTCAGGAGTGTATTTAAGCGAGGGTCACACCCACTCCAACTCACTACTGCTACTGCCTGGTTAAACTAGCTGATCCATATTTAAACTTTTTCATGTCCTTCAACTAGGCTCCCCCACTCCCGATGCAATTTTCTTTGGGTATCAAGTCCCAAGGAGATTGTGTCATGTGTGCTTTGCATTGGAATATAAGAAGATGAATATCTCGTAATTCTGATCACATAATCTACACTTTGAAGCTTCTTTAACAATTATCATATTGTATAAATGTTGTTAAAGTCTCACGAGACCAGTCATCAGACTCACGAAGCTCTCTGTGGATTTTAGAATAGCAATGGTATTGTCATCTTAAGCTTGCCATGTTCTTGGATATTGTTTAATATACTACATGATGTCTTTTACCTCAGTTAATTTAGTGATGTTTAAAGTTGGTTTTGGTTCTACAAACTGGGACTATGCACCTGCTTTGGCGAATGTATCTACCTGTTCATTGTCATCCACTCCAGAGTTACAAGGCCCTCCCAAGCCTCTCTAAAGCTTCAGTAATATTTGTTTTCGTATAAGGTGCAGATGGTTTTTTCAGGGTTGCCTGACTGTAGGTTCTATAGTTCCAGTAACATAGTAGAAGACTATGACCACATTCCCTGATATATATTACCTTTCCAGTTTATGCTGAAATCCATAGGTTCCAGCTCCAATTGGTCGATTGGTAACCTGGTGGTGTGGTAAGTGTGGTGTTTACCTTGGACCGTTGTGTAGGGTTCAGAGTCACCTTGCATTATGGTTGAAGCTTCGGCAACCTCGCGTACATGGAAGGAGAAGTTTCGTTTTTAGTTATAACTGACCTTTTACACTGAGAGCTAAGTAATGCATAGGCTTTCACGGCCAGTGTTATAGTTAAAACAGTTCATATCTTCCGGGCTGTTTTTCGTGGTTCATGCTTTAAATTACTACCATAGCTTTTACCAACTGCTTCGGTTGGCATCTTCAGTGCACGATGAACAACACCTAACTGGAACCAGGGATTAACTCAAGCACTAACACTTGAGACTCGCATTCAGGAGGTCCTGAGGTCAAATCTCTTTCAGCCGGCCATTCTGACGTTTTTTTTTTTTTTTTTTTTTTCCATGGTTTCTCTTAATTGCTTAGGCCAATGCTGGAATCGACATTTCGTTTCCACAAAAGTTCCCTTTCGAGTCATCTCATTTCATTACGTCAGATCTATTACAGAATGAAATGTTCTAGGTGAGATATGTTAGTACTATGTGCGTTGTGACGGTGACTTGCGCTGTGGAAAGGTTTATTCCCCAGACGTTTAGTATGGAACCGGTTTTCTGCGGAGCTCGAACTGCTGCATTAGTGCCGGAGTGCTTTATCTGGAAACAATGATAGAGACACTCTTTAGTGTCGGTCCTGTGTTGTAGTGGTAACCATACTTGCCTCCTAAACCCAAGATCGCACCTTCACTTCCGCCAGTATCGATGGATTTTTCGGGCGTATTGCTTCCTTTGGAAGAGAAGTAAAGCCGTGGATCCCATGTCGTAGATTTACGAACGTAAAAGAATCTCAAGCCTGAAAGAAGAGGCCTCTGAGCAAAATTGATCGGCCGTTTCCCGCCCTGAATTGAATGAGACGCTGATGACCTGAGATGTTAAAGAGCGTCCGTAAATAAAACAAATCAACAACAACCCCTCTCTATGTCCATTTCTCACCACCCTAGACCCTGACCATCTGATGTCTCTCTTCTCATGTCTTGTTACCGGAGGTGCCCCAACTGGGGGCGTAGGCACAAACGGCAAGGCTAAAGTATCGAAATGTCTTCCTCAGTCTCTATCAATCCAATCCAATGTATTAGTGTGCTGTTTATATAAGTCGGTCTATAGTTAATAATCAGAACGAATTATCTCATATGTTTGTTATAATATTTTGGCAGTCAGATGTTTATTCCCATTTTGTAATATTTTAATACTTACATAAGTGCGACCACTTCATAACACAATCAAACATGCAAAAGAAACGGGTGTGTATTAGAGAGGTTTGGACACAATACGGCTGCCAATCGTAAACCCATTCTAAATAGAGCGCATTGTTTCCTGAACTGATTCCCGCTTCTGTTTAAGCATATACAAATCTTTAGTGTGGTAGCCTTCAATTGACATTGTGACCCTTGCGGTGGTAAGGCAATTTTCAAATACAACCGAACATAACCTCACTCCCATGTTTATACAATTCGATGCGCATGGTTATGAGAAGATTTAATTCATGATTGTTCATTGAGGTCGCAGTCGTTTGTGTCTTTAGCATGTATTAAATTTTGGTTGCAGAAAAGCATTTATCAACGTGTTATGCATCAGACATAGAACAATTTTAAAAAAATAAATAAATCTTAAATAAATACTGTAAAATGTATATATTTTTAAACATATCTCCTCCAATCTGCCAGCAATTAAAACATATACTATGAACGTTTTACAAGCGACCAGTATCTTTAAGCTTTCTTCGTGCCAAATAACCACTAAATCCTCCACTAAGGCAGAAGCAATGCCATACACGTTCTCCTAAAGCGAAAGGCAATAAAGTAGACTCTTGACGTTTCAGTAACAGGGACCAAAGTAAATACGACAACTCTATCTCCCGACATTCACTTTTTGCAGACAGAGCTTTAGTATCTTGATATTTGGAGGAAATGTCAATAAAAACCCAGAGGCGCCTTGTAGTTATTAACACTTATCGAGGCAGTGTTACGATATATAAGTTGAGATTGGAGTAAGTGCATATTGCATAAAAATAGAAAAAAGTGCAAGATGTTCATTTACTGCTTTATAATCAGTCAATTGTGCAATTCTATGGCCAACTCCTCATTGATTGTTAAGACTTCGGTGATATAAATAACACAAAGACAAACAGTGTAAATGTCAACAACCCAACACAGAAAGATGCACGTCTTTTTATTACTGAAAGATGTTGCTCAGTGAAGATTCAATACATTCAGAGAAAATGATAATAAAAGTTACGATCATCAACTTAAAATATTTAGACTTAAGGCCTGTTGCGAATTATAACGGACCATACGAACCAGTAGAACCTACAGATGTCAGAAATGATAGGTACAGTTTGGCGATCAGAAGAAGGCAAGCGGGAGGAATGTGCTAGTTAAACGTTAAACGGTGTTGTCAGATACTCACCCCTGGTTAGAAGTCCAGCGGACGTACAAGATCTGAGTCTGATCGCTTAACGTGTGGCAACAGTGTATACCACACACACACTCTTCGTATGCAGATAAACAGTAAAAGCCTCTTTTGTACTTCAGTCCGCACTCGCCTTCTTCTGACCGCCTATTGCTCCAAAGCAATAAGAATAACCTTGTAGGTCATTAACAGCTTTTTAAAAAAAACTCAAGGAATAAACTCTTTACTTAAAATGTAATCTTATTATTGCATTTTTCCTCCAAATCAGTTCAGCAGTAAGACTTGGCCAAGGCCAATTTTTTTTGTAAATTTTTAAAAAATTTCGTCATAAATTAATTAAATATCGTAAACTATGGTTACAAACGATATAGTAATTCGTAATATTTTTCAATATCATACACTCCATATACCATTTTAACTATAAAAATTACCTTATATTTTCAACAATCATGATGAAATTAAGCTGTTAAGAATAAGGAAATAATAATTGTACGTTTGTCAAATTAACTTAAATTTGTGTAATTCAGTTTTATACAGGAGAGTTATTTAATTAGAAAAGTTGAACAAAGTAATAATTCTTTCAATTAATATTAATAATATTAATCAACCTTAAGCATACCATAAATGCGAATATTCTATTCCTTCATACTTCTCATATCTGAAACTATAAGATTTATTTTGTAAAAAAGCATTCACTATTTGCATTTGAAACATAAGGACTTGATATGGTTTACCAATAAATTCTTCGAATGAATCACCTTTTACATTCAGTGCTTCAAAAGCATAATTTATGTTGAGCTCACTTTCACCGAATTAACTCCTAGCTTCATCGTATAACTCTATATAACGTAGAAACAAATTGAATCGTTCAATAAAATTTGCAAACTATGCTAGTTTGCTGATCGTTACTTTGAGTCTCTCAAAATAATTCACCTTTACCTTCGAAAGTAATTTTGATGGTTCATAAACATGATCTAAGGCTTTAAATATATATCTTTCAACAGCAGAGCTTCTAGTTTATTAAAGTTAAACTAGCTAACGTTTTGTTGAATTCTGAACTGAAACAACATTATTAGAATCAAATATATAATAAATACAACAATTATAAAATAACTTTCAGATGTAAGGTTTTTTTTTTGTGGAATAAATAAATATTTTCGCAGAAAAAGCCAATTTTCATGACAAATTTACTGTTATTAATGACTCGCGTTTATGATAAAACCTATATATATACTTCTTGGTGCAATTCCAATTACATTTCGAGTTTATCGCGAATAACAAAACCCCGGCTCTAATTATTGCTTCCGTTGCTGCGATACACAAGTTTTGTTGAGAATATTGATGACATTAATAGTCAAACAGCTCGCAATTGTTTGCCGCTTTTGACGATGAACTTGACATCAAGTAATTAGTTCCAATAGGTCAGAGCTCTGTGAAAGAAAAGGAGTCATAATGACTATGCGATGCCTTTTGGCAGGTAACAATTAAGACCAATTTTAATTTGCACGAATAATATTCTAATTATTATGAATAATTCCAGCTTTCTAGTGCGGATAAACGTTAATGTGTTTTATATTTTGTAAAGTATTGCATATCCATCTTGTGCACATACCGACACCCCACCGGTTGCTATCAAGCAACTTACAGATCAAAGGACACCACCGCTCTATCAGGCAGCTCCAGTTTTTCTCGCGAGGTTCATTCTATGATTAATGTTCTAAATATTGCAAATGACATAGAGCATTAATAATATATACACATTAATTGTGATGAATCTTAAAGACGGAAGTAGGGTGTAGCGGTCGCTGCGGCTGGCCCAGGCCCGTGGGGGCCTTAGCGCCAACTGGAAGGAATCATATAGGTGGCTAAGTTTTCGGTACATGCTATTCCAGGAATAAAAATCGCTAAAATTACGTAAAAAGTCCATCTAAAACTACGTGCGTACGTTTATACAACCAGGAATCAAATCTGTGCATAACAGATTCCCAGCCATTTGACATAGGGAAAATATCTTTGGTGAAAATACTCTCTCCTAATGTTTGCCAGGCACTTACAAATAAGCTATGAGGGTCGCAATTAAAACAGGTAAAACAATTTATATGGGAAAATATATTTTAATTCCCTGGTTTCTATGGCTTCGCTGTTGCACATGTTATGCCTTCATAAATGACCATCGCTTACATGTATCACATTTTAACATATAATACATACTGTATGGCTCACAATAGGTTAACATTTCAGGCCCCAAATCAGCTCTACCCTAAAGTCAGTTGCTGTTTTGTTTTCTGTAGGTTAACAACTGCTTTTAATGTTCAAGTGACTTTATTGTTGTGTGTAAATTCAATTTTGTGTATTGAAATGCCATTCCATAAGTTAATTCTAAAGCATAAAATATTTATACGTATAACTTACAGAGCAGTGTATATGCAATTTGTAGAGGAATTTCCTGACTTTACATTTTCACATAGAAGTATTGTCAAGAAAATTCTTCGATTTACAGAAACAGGATAGATAAAATGTAGCATTTCTAACCGAAAACGTGCTCGAACTGAAGAAAATGTATGGCATTGGAGAAATATTAGAGCGTTATAAAAAATTCTACATGTAAATTATGTATCATAGGAAACAGCCATTTCAAAAAGCTCTGCTTATAGAGCTATTAAATCACTAACATTGAAATCTTGCATATTGTTGTATTACAGAATTAAAAGCACTTGGCTAGGTAAATCATGTGGATTTCTGTAATTGGGTTTTGTGAATATTGCTGATACGCAGTTAATTAACTTCCTCCGATGAGGATGGATTTGTTTACATGGGTATGTTTGTTTGCAAACCTAAGGCACTGGAGCGTAGAAAATCCGCGATTAATGCACGAAGAAAGCTTTGATATCTGGTGTGCTGCAACTTTAAGGCGAATATAGTGTTCATATTTTTTTAATTAATTATACATTCCCGGTGATAAAGCATGCAAATACTCGCAACATTTTTGGAACAAATATTCAATAATAAGAAACAACATGTACATTGCCAGAAAGATTCTACTCCAGCCCACAATACCCTGCCTGATTCTTTAGACACTCTTAAGGCGTTTTAATCAGAGTTTTTAATGTGAATTATAATCCTTAATTTCCTCAAATCTTCCCAGGTGCTAATATTATGTGCAGGCAACTCTAAAAATACAGCTTTTAAAAATAATCCTCGCACTGCACATAAACTGAAATTAAAAGAATATAAGAACAGAAATTAAAAAAATGACGGAAGCAGAACTTTTACATGTGAAATATTAGACGATGCCAAGATACTTTATTACCTAATCAAAGTTGTATGTCCGTTTAACATACCGGTCGATAAAACTGGATTGGTTCGGTCGATCGACCGCCGAGGCCTATGCGCATGGTTGGCAGATGGCTGACTGGGACGCAAGTACAATAAATTTTGCATTAATGTGCGATAATTTCAATATGGCCTTGGTGAGTGGTGACTGCTGTTTCTAATGCATCTAAATAGTTACTACAACTTTGCTTTGTATGCCCCAAAAGAGAAGCGTGGGGTACTGGCGAGCGCATACTTTGGCGTCAGGCAATTATCCCAGTGCGTGTAAAATCTGTTAGCTCGTGGCGACCCACTACAGCGATCACGTGATGTTGATCAGATCAGAGCGTTATAATGACTTAAGGTCATATACGCATGAATATGACAATATCGTACTTGCGTGCCAACATTGTGTTGTTCCAGCTATCAAAGTAGTTATTTCTTATCTTTATCACGTTGCCTCAGACACATAACTCAGATGTTTTCTTTCCCTTTCGATATATCTTAATAACTAACACTCAATGGTCTTAATGCCAACAAAAAAAAACAAAAAAACAAAAATTGAAGTCCATAATCAGGTCTCTCTCTCTCTCTCTTGCTGTAAATAGTATATAAAATAATAGTTTATTTGCATGAATAAAATATTTAAGAAACGAGAGAAGCAAGCTTCGTAATTTTTACGAAAGCAATAATTGTATAACACTATAAAAGACTTTCATATGCTATTTTCTATAAAGCGTATGAAAATCTTTCTATATATTATTTCGTTCGTTCGTTTGCTGTTGTTGTTAGCGAAGATGCATTTACCGCAAGAATTTTTAGCCAAGGCTGAAAAGGCTGAATTGTCTGAATTGAACTGAGAAAAGATTAAGAAAATTTCAGAAACTTTAATGTTGGCATATATTTCAGAACAGATCAGTATTATTAAAATATATTAATTCACTAATATTAACTAATTAAATTTTTTATAACTCTACAATAAAGATAAATGATGGATTCTGTATTCAGTATTGTATAAATTGTTTCCTTAATATTACCATAAGATAATATTCAGTTGATGAAAGAATTTCGGTAATGAAAACAATTTAATGACAAAAATTGATACTATGATAATTTTATGCAACCAGTAGCATTTACTAACGTCTTTGACAAACAGCAATTTTATTTCTGTATAAAATTATTTCACAGTTTTTAAAATCCCATTCCATGGACAATGAAACATTTCTTCATTTTCACGAATGCCTGGAAACTGCATGCTCCACCTGTTTTATATACAATCCACAGTCTACAAATATGCTGCAATTGAAAGAAATTTGACACCCACGAAGTTTATTTTGAAAACTAAAAGGATATCAGGGAGGCAGTTCTGGAATAACAATAACTTGACGCCATCTGTCAAGTTATTGTTCTTCGCGCAGTATGGGGAGAAGCATTGTCGAGGTGCAAAATGAGATATGCCGCTCCTTGTATTGTTTGATGATCTCCATACAGCAGCTCTTGCACCATCATTCCGCAGGGACGGCAGCTGTATTAACTCTATTTAGATACATGTTAAATCATAAACTACCAGCACTTTGGTCCCTCTTCTCTATAGTTGTTTTATCTTAAATTCACCAGATTGTGACTGCTGTTTAGTTTCCAGATTCCAATGAACTTTGTTAATAATATCCGCATTTCTCATTTGAGACAAAGTTACTTAAATTGGCACCAGTTTGCACGGATTGATAGTTAATGAGGAAATAGCTCAAAAGTCGCGTCTAGATAACTCCATCTCATCTCTCCAAACTGAACAATAAAAACCGATTGCGGATATAACTCAGATTAATCCATAATTACCATAAGTCTCTTTTTCTCCAAATACAGAGGGTGCTAAAAATGTATACGCACTTCAAGCAAAGAAAAAACTGTGTTAACATAAAAAAACTGTATTCACACAAATAGAAAAGGATGAACACTAAACATCTTAGACTTTTACAGGTACAACAGTTGCTCAAAATACCCACCATCGGCGCCAATACACTTCTGAGTACATTGAACTACTGATTGAGCAAAGTTTGCGAAAGTGTTCTCAATATTGCAGCACATACCGTTTCAATTTCTTCCCGAAGTGCTGCCAGTGTAGCTGGTTTTCTACGGTATACAACATTCTTAAGAGTTCCCCATAGATAAAAGTCCGCCGGAGTTAGATCCGGAGAACGCGGTGGAAATTCAATCGGTGCTTTGTCCTATCCAGTGCATTGGATAATGCCTTGGATCCAGTGGCAGGGCTTGTTGCTGTGCGAAATCTCCCAGATCTGCCCTTGTGAACATCGCACACGGTACCATAAGTCTCAAATTTGTCTCGAATGCGTGCAATTGTTACTCGCCTTGGCGGTCCCCATTGTCTTTGAACTTCAACAACATTCTCGGTTTTCGAATATCAATTCAAAATTGCTTTTCGCTCTTCAAGCGATAATCTTGGCTCCATTTTGTTGTAGCAATGCTAGCACAACTTAATGTGAGTCACGTCTGTTTACAGAACATCATACGATAGTCTTGGCTTCATTTGTTCATTGTTGATTTACCTGTCACGTAGCAACACTATCATAATGTATGTAAGTCACATAATACTACACATTACTGTTGTTTTTCGGTCCAACTTTGAAATATATTAAATAAATATCTACTGTGAAAGTGTGTGTACATTTTTTGGCACCCTCATTATAACGATGCTACCAAAGACGTCTTTGAATGTAAAGTATGGGTGAAAGAGCTTTTATCAATATTTTTATTTAAATCTAATTTAAAAGCCATATTCTTGCTTAATATTGTTTGTTTTTAACTTTAATCTACAGGTAAGTGTTTTTTTAGAGGATTAGCATTTTTGAAATGATTAATATAAATGGGATGGTTTTATACGTTCCAGTAACTAGAAATTATTTCCGTTTTATGGCAGTTTCTAAACTAAAGCATCTCGGGGAGAAATGCTTAGCTTCAAAGATGCTTACGATGGTTTCCTATTTCCTGTAAACACATCGTATCTATCGTTCCATGTTTCTATCATTTCGCTGAAGTATACCTAGGTCATGACCGATCTGGATAAGATAAGCACACGAGACGTAATCTAAAGATATTAGGAAAACTTAGATCACTACAAATTCTATGATCGATCATCAAGGAAACTTCTGATTAAGGAGGGATACACTGTTTACATGTGACAAGTTACTCCCTCTTGTCAAAAGTATCCTTAAGCAAGTTCGGTTATGTTTAGCTGCTTAAAATGTGTTTTGTCAGTATAAATTCACTATCCAAAAAACAATAGTTGCCCCACAATGGCACAATAAACTACAATCTTCCCTAGCGTGTAGTTTTTATAAGGCCAAAATGAATGTATTTTGTGAATTCACATATCCAAGCCTGCCAAATATTTAGAATATCAAGTAGCCACACAATGAAAGCCAAGAATCCAAACGTTTCTGCTGCTACTCACGAACAACAGCATTCCTATATGGCTTCACTCTCACTACCTCGTTGCTCTTTGACATTTGCAGTAGGAATGCCTCGTCTCCTGAGTGAAACGACGCGACGTAATGATTTTTGAGCAGGTTGTTGCATACACATCGGAAGTCTTCTGCTTGCTTTCCTTCAACAAAAATTCTCTTGTTTCCAACTTCCTCATTTACGCGAACATTCTGTTTCTGGAGCGCAAGCGCAGATCATATTCTATTTGGAATGTTCTTTGCGTGGCAATGATGCAGTTCTACATTTAGTAATATTTCACTATAAACATGTTATCTTTACCTACAGACAACAATAAACGAAATGAAGGGGAAATTAAATATCTGACGATGACCTGATCATGCTGATATCTTACAAAAGTTTGTTTACAAAACAAAACAATACAGTTCCCGCGTCATTTAAACGAAATTCTGTCCCAAGTAGTGCAACATACAGAAAGTTAAGCTATTTTAAAAACCGAAGTTTTATAATAATCTATATCTTAAGTCCTCTGGGTTTGTTACAACGAAAATATTCCTATTTCAGTTCTACTTTGGTGAAACAGTTTTTTCCCCTCTACATTGAGACAAGTATTAGATAAATTTAGGCACTAATGTATTTCTCGTATAAGGCAGATACCTTTAAAATTACTTCAGAGAAATGAAAAAATTAGTACTTTCGATTTGCACTTTTTGTAATGCTTAAATCCTCAATGCCCATTATTTATATTCAATTTTTCAGTCTTTAAAAACATCAAAATTAATTTTGCTTGTGTAACTTTATTTATACGTTTATAAAGTAGGTAATAATATCAACGTTGACTTTACGAAATTATCTCAAAGCGTTTTATTGATGTAATACCTGCTTCAATATTTCAACAATTTTAACATCATCCCGTTGATGTTTGCAGGCATGTCATAGTCATAACTCCTGGAAGTGACTCTTTGATTTATTTATGGACGCTCTTTAACATCTCAGGTCATCAGTCAAGTGACTCTAGAAGGGTGACTTAGTAGTAAGAGATAAGAGTTTGACAAAATTCAGCATAAGTTTTAATACAATGTATTAAAAGCATTAATCGTTAGCATAACCCACACAGAATTATTTTAAGATTGTCAAAAACGATGATAATAAAATGCATCGTGATAAATTTTATATAATATAAATCAAGCATGCAGCAGCAATAAAGCGAAATAAATTACAAAATAATTAATGCTCTCCAAAGCCCAAAGTGAAGGCCTTATGTGTCTTATTGCTCAAAAAAACAAGACATTAAATGTTTTAAAAATAGTGTGACTATGCAATTTCATTACAAAGACAAACTTACCTGACAAACGATGAGAAAATATTTTATTAATAAGAGCACACTTACAACAGGAAAAACTTAAAAACTAAAGGAAATGCATTATAAATATAGCACTTTCCTAATATTAAAATGTCTGGGTCCCTAAAAGTACATAGCGAAGCGGTTCCTTAAAATTAAATATAATTGAATAGCTGAAAATTATCCCCAAACCCTCGAAGCGTCTTGATTGCATCAGTTCAGAGAGAAAAATAGGAAGTGTGTGCTCAGAAAGTAACACAGAAAGTTTACTCGAAACATATCATAGCCATTTGCTTTTCATTTACCTTAATAGTTGGTCATGGTGGTGTGTAGTGGTTACCATACTTGCCTCCTACACCCAAGAACGCGGGTTCGAACCCGGCCAGGACCGATGGATTTTTTCGGGCGTAAAAATCCTAAGTATGGCTTCCTTCGGAAGGGAAGGGAAGTAAAGCCATGGGTCCCGTGTCGTACATTTACGGCACGAAAAAGAACCTCAAGCCTGAAAGAGAGGCCTCTGAGCAAAATTTGTCGGCCGTTTCACGCCCCGAGTTGAATGGGACGCTGATGACCTGAGATGTTAAAGAGCGTCCATAAATAAATTTATTAATAAAAAAATTACCTTAATAGTCAAGACGTCCCTGCCAAAAGGCGAATGTTTACAACACAAGATCATTCCCACGTCGCAAGCAAGGGAGGTAAGGCAGATGAAGCTGAAATATTGATCCAGTTAAACGGATGAGCGCAAAAACGACACAGCAATAAAAACTCGTCTCAGCACCACTGGAAATTAATATAGATATAAGGTAATTGTTGAAGGAAAGTTTCACTTGTCTAAAACAGCACCTAGATCTTTCTACATTTTGTTTTGCTTTAGGTCGATATTTCAAGGTCCGTTTCGTTGATATTTCATTACGCATCCACAAAATATGTTTTATTCTTTTCTTTATTATATTTTATTTACTACTTACATAAAAATATTACGTTTTTCTCATATTTCACCATTCTTGATGTGGTCTTTCAAAGCTCAAATAAAATACTGAGAGAAGTCAGCCGTCAAGGTCTTATTGTTCTTGTTATTTATGCCACTATATAAATATAGCCCTGTTTGTGTATGATAAATATGTGAAAAAAGTTTCTAATTTACCAATTTACCTATGCGATAGATATGTACTGTTTTTGCCTAACCATCAGGAAAATATGCAGTTTTTGCTTAGTAACCGCGGGAATTCTTTAAAAAGAGTATATATGCCAAAATTTCGTAAACTGCTTGACTTAGAGTCGTGTAAATGACCCATTGACAATCAGTTTGAAGTCAATAGGCGTTGTTCTATTTTAATAAAATGTAACTTCGTGCTATAAGTATACCTTTCAATAATTGTTTGTACCACCCCTTTATTCTAGCGGATAGCGTTGCAGAGTGCTTTCCCGTAACTGCTCAGAATTTTTTCTCAGTTATGGAGATCTGGAAAGGGGTCCATCCAACCTCGTAAAGTTAATTGGAAGCTGCCTGATGGACAGCTGGCGTTCTTCGATCTAGGGAGCCGCGTGATAGGCGACCGGCGGGATGCCAGTATGCTGATCACATGCCTCCTCCACTGCCTTTTACCAATGAAGTCATAAGACGGAGTTAGAGGAAGCAGAGGTCGCTGTAGTAGGCCAATGCTCACCATGGACTGTAGCGCCAATGAAAAAATTGTTTGAAAAGTTTATTGCCTACATTAATTATTTTGAAAAGTAACCCGTTCTTTAAATATATTGCATGAAGATTATAATATTGCTTTAGAATGTTTTATATGATTACTAAAAAAGAATTTCAGAATTGCGACGTTAAATTCCTGTCTTTATGCATTATTAATTCATAAAATCTTAAGCAGTATTTTCACTAACCTGATCTTCACACTAGATTATTTAAGAAAAAATATTTGTATGAAATTTGTATAAAAAGTAGTCATAATCGACTATGCATTGTTTGTTTTTACTAAGGCACAAAGTATCTTCAATATTTCCTTTTTAAATATACCTAATCAGCCCCTTTTAAGTAGACTTTTCTCTTGTAAAAGAAAAATCAGAGCACATTTTTTAGACGCAGCATTTTCATTACCGTAGTTCCTGAGATGCGCTGCAAATGAAAGTAAATTGCTAGAAAACACGCAAATTTCAAGTACCCTCGTTGCGTCGGTGGCAAGCAGAGAAACTGCGGCGGAGCGACAGGGAAGGAAGGAGCATAAATCGATGTTAAGGCGACCTCTGGGTATCGACGTCAAGATGGGCTGGGCCTGCACTCTTCCATGCGCATAAACGGAAACAAGTAGTTCTGGACGGAATATGTAGACTACTTGACAAAGCTAAGTAAAGTAAAAGTTTTGAACAGTTAATGTATTTTAATATAATTGGTTTGGTTAAAAAAAATATTAAAAAATGTGAACTTTAGATGTACGTTTATCCAATATTTTTAAGATTTATCACTACAAGTGAAATTATTTTATGTTTTATTACGAATATTGCACAAGTAACTGTACCAGCCTTTGAATACTAACATTAAGGTTTACATCTTAGATATCTATGAATTGTTGCGCTCCATGGATGTTTCTTGCGAGCCTTTATTTATTTCCTGTTATCCAATGTTGTTTACTATTTTTTCCAGTCATCCTAAACACATTACTTCAATTAAAACGAAATTATAACTTTCAGAAAAAAGTATATGTATGTCAATAAAACAGTTGCCACAAAATTTGAAAATAACAGCTAATGTCATTTTCTACTTACACCTGTTATGTGTTATCCTTCTATGAGGGGCTTACACAAAATATTTTCCCAACCCAATGTTTTGGTAAATTTTAGACTTACGTGAGAAATGTGGTGAGCTGGGGAAATAAAAGGCATGAACAACATTAGATCCTTGAAATTGGTGCAAAAAGGATATGCGTTCAGGATACAACACTGGTATATTTTGTTGTAGCCATGGTAAAACTATTTTTAATGCAAGGACCTGGCACTTCTTGCTAACTTGCAATCAATGTATACATATGTGTGTTAAAGAAACGTGTTCCTGGAGTTTGATCTACCTTTACATAAGTTATTTCTCTAATAGAAAATACTGCCAATATCTAAAACATTTTCCTTGCAGATTTTATTAGTCAACTGTTCGAAACCCCTGGTCCTCTCTTGCTTTAAATGGTACTCGAACCCTAGACTTTTTCATAAAATTAAACTGCTGCTCTGGGGAGGTGCTTCATTATACTCCGGCCTTATATTATACAAATGACCCAAGAAGCATTAATTACAGAACTATTAGCAGCATTATTCTTTAATGTACAGTTACAAACAATGAATAAAAATAAAACCAAAAAAAAAAAAGATACAAATTAATGATGCATATATATTCAGGAAAAGTATATTGGAATAAAATTGAAGGAGATTATATGTTCCGTAGGGAGCTTTCAAACCATAAGCCGAAAACGCAGACCAGGCAGTGTCTTCACCATGGTTTCCTTAGCAACAACACGCATTTAATATTTTGCCAGCCTATTAAAGAAGACTTTATTATGCTCTTCGTAACAACTTACTTGTGCGAAATCCCTCTCTGCGCTCATATACCTAAAACAAGCATAAACCGTTTGAAAAACGTAAAATCAGAACTCAGAATTCAAACTTCACTTATTAAGCCCAACATATTACGACTTGTAAGTGAAATGTAACATTATCCCTTTCATTCAGGAATTAAAATTAACTAATAATGTGGTACCACATATACCCATTGTTAGTTTAATATTCATGTTTATACTTTTGGTGTAATGTTATTGTTATTGTTATTACCACTGTGTAAGCACCGAGGCCGTATTGTGGGTGCGGTTGTTACTGAGATATGAGGAGGAAATTAAGTGAAATTATTTATTACTTGGCTGAATTAGGAATATTGTATCTTAGGAAATTTCTGGAATTTTGTGACTCGTTTGAGTCAGAGAGAAGGGTAGGATATCTAGCATACTACACGTAAACACTAAAGTTCTGAGTTGGCACTATTTATTCACTGTTATTATCAGAATATCGGACTGTTGTATTGGCTTGGAAATATTTCTAAGATCTCAGTTGACTTCTAGATAATGCTTATCGTTCACAATTGACTACTAACTATTCATTTTCTACAGACTTCGCGCACTCCGATTCTGATTATCTATTTTTACGCCCACATATCCCAACTAGCATTGAATATTCCTTCCTCTTACTTTCCAATTCCAACCATTGCCTCCTCACAACTCATAGCCTCGACTCTTCACTTATAACTCCTAACTCCTCATCTTACTATTTACCTTATACTAGACATGTATTGTTTGGACCCTCCCCCGCGAAATATAAATCCACAAAAACTATTGAGCTCGATTCGATTGTAACTGCTTTATTGGTCCTTCCTTAATATCTATAATTATACAGGCTCACTCCGATTCGTTCAATTTTGGAAGATTCCTATTGGTTGAGCTGAACTTATTTTCTACAATAAATCTTCTCGCGCTGTAATAATTTCAAGAATGGTCCTTCCTGCCATGAATATTCGGAAATTTTTCTGATCTGACATCCATTTTGTAGCTTTTCAGATTTACCCACAATGAAATCGCGATAGATCATGTCTCGGCCATAAATAAAAAGCATCTATTTGTTTCTAAAGTCATGTCAGAAACCTGTTGTGGTGTTTAGATTTTACTGTTAAAATGACTATAAACATATGCTGTCTGCTAAGGTTCACATTTTCACCATCATATATACATTAATTATTTACATCGATTATAACCGTATGAATTTAATTAAATGTAGCCTTTATTTTCGGCTACAGCACATACCATAAAATTGCTAATATTTAAAAAAATTGCATTTGTTTATTTATATCTTTAAATTTTGTAAACCCCCTGACGAATAACTTTAAAAAGTATATATTAAAATGTATATATATTTATATACATATAGGATACCAATTTAGGAGTTTAAACTTCGAAACTGAATTAAACCTTACAGATCCGTGATAGCGAAAGACATTTAAAGGGAATCCGATCTAGACTGAAGCCTAGGGAACGAAGTCTAACACCAAAACATTGCCTAGGCACGGTTACAGGTTTAAGGAACACTGGCTATAGATGTGGGATGTCAGCTATTTACTTTACTGATGAACACTGGGAATCATTTGTATTGCGGGTTGTTTGCGGTGCCCGAAGGAAACAGGTTTCTTACCTGCGTCAAGAGCTATAGATCCTTCTTTGCAGAAGAGACGATTCAACGTCCAAGAATACGTTACTTAAATGTTCTTTTTAACATTACAAAGACAATAATGTGTACTTTTGTTCCTTTCTGTTTATAATGTTGTAACGCTGATTTGATATTTTGACTACACATTATTGTTATTATTATTATTATTATTATTTCAAATATTGACTCTTGAGTATCAATGAGTGTTGTTGATTTGGTTTATTTACGGACGCTCTTTAACATCTCAGGTCATCTGCGTCCCATTCAATTTAGGGCCTGAAACAGCCGACAAATTTTGCTCAGAGGCCTCTTCTTTCATGTTTGAGGTTCTTTTTCGTGCCGTAAATGTACGACACGGGACCCACGGCTTTACTTCCCTTCCGAAGGAAGCCATTCTTCGAATTTTTAGGCCCGAAAACTGCTCATGAATTTTTGCAATATTTAGGTTTTGTACCTAAATTATTCATGTGTGTGCAAGGTAATTGTTACGGAATTATGCATTCATATTAATATAATTACCACTCTATCTTCGGAGAGGCTGAAATCTAATACCTCAACATAACTCATTTTAACAATTCGTGACGTGCAGAGCGGCTCAAGGAGTGGGGAGGGCCACTATGAAAAAAAATTAAATTAGCACCGTGCAATTTTCTCTCAAAACTAGGCTCACGTGGGACTTGATACTTTAGATCCATTAGGTATCCTTTAGGTATCAATATACACATTAGTGTTCCTTGGAATGTCCATGCTTTCTCAGTCGGTCCTGGTGGTGTAGTGGTTACCATACTTGTCTCCTATACCCAAGATCGCGGGTTCGAACCCGGCCAGGACCGATGGATTTTTTTCGGGCGTAAAAATCCTAAGTATGGCTTCCTTCGGAAGGGAAGTAAAGCCGTGGGTCCCGTGTCATACATTTACGGCAGGCACGGAAAAGAACTTCAAGCCTGAAAGAGAGGCCTCTGAGCAAAATTTGTCGGCCGTTTCACGCCCTGAGTTGAATGGGATGCTGATGACCTGAGATGTTAAAGAGCGTCCATAAATAAATCAATCAAACCATGCTTCCTCTGCATGTAGGCTTGAAGGAGAGACGAGAAGTAGTGACGTTAACCAGAGGAACCGGCGTAACTCTATGCGCGTGTTATTTTTCACCGGCGAAACTTACAGTTAACAACTAGCACATAGAAGAACTTAGAATAGAAGCAACTCAGATAAGATTTCTTCGGTCTTAAATGGGAGTTGAAAGAAAAGAGCGTATTAAAATGAAATAATAAGCATGCGTCTTATGCTGAGTGAAATCTTACTTAAATATCAACCAAAAGGAAGAATATAGCACTAGAAATGTTTATATCAGCATTTTGGACATAAGCAGAAACGGGAAGAAATATAGGACAGAACAATGAAAGTTGGGGAACCTAGGATGACTCCATGAAAATTGAGCACTTGCCTCTCACGTCATCTGCAGAGTAAACTGGGCCAGGTCAGGTTGGCCTGTGACATTTCACATAGCCGGCACACCCACACTTTCCGCTCTCATTCCTTCGATTGGGACCTGGGGAGTCTTCCTCTTCCACTCACGCAATAAACGTTAGGACATCTCACAGCCTCCCAGATCGTTTCTTCTATAAACAGTATAGCGTACAAAGGTTCTTTGTCACGAAAGCGAAAATGGAATTTTCATTACCCTTTAGAAATAAAGGTTTCCTCGGCATGCTTTTGATCGCAGGAGATTTTGATGTTTGCGCCTTTTGTTATCGCATGTTAACAGGCATTATAAACACTAAATAACATTAAACTGGTGACACAAAAAGTATGTTATTTTAATTAACATATATGAACACGTCGTCTCCTCTTACCAGGACTATCTCCTTGACAAGTATAAAACTCAAAGCAGAGAAAGATGTCTGGACAGCAAAATCATTCCAGGATACGACTGTTCTAAGAAGCCGTTGTTGTTTATTTTATTAGCGAACCTGCAGGTTCTTATAAGAGAATGAAATGCGAACGTGAAGGTAGCTCTGACTTGATATAAACAACACGATGTGTATGGCAGCGACGTGCGTTCGGTGTCTGAATTTCCTTTCCTGCATTGATCACAGCCCTTACTCGCTGTACTAGGTTGCTAACATCCCCACACTGTCTGCCTGTTCAAAATATAGTGTAGGTTTCAATGTTTATTAACGAGACTGTATTTGCTGTTTCGTTTATTGATTTCTGAGCACATTAACTCAGGAATTTACAAATAACTTGGAATATATAGGATGTGTACCTATATAAAAGTGTCACAAAGGTTTATCGCAGGTACAGTTGGCCAAAACTAACAAAGAAAGAACATATTTCGGAAAACAAATACATTTCAATCCTGAACTGTAGTAGTCATTATAGGAGATGCTCTATGCGGATAACACACCTTGTGATATTTCCTTCAGCTCTGCTTTACAGAGAACCACATAAGCATGCGAAAACATCTGGGCGTCTTCGGATTTGATGACAATATAACATACATAAGCTCTTGGGATATTTGTATGTTGTCGATGCTTTTTAGCTGTGTTAATCACTCGTTTTCACCACTAAGGCATCAAAGGCGGTGGACATTGGTGATACACGATATGCAATAATAAGCTGGGAAGACAAAGGGAAACCTAGAACAAACTTCTGTCATGAGAAGAAGTCCCGGCGGAAATAGAACCGCAGACTTCCGGTTTAGAAATCCTTGCCTTAACGACTTCGGCCATTCGTGTTGGTTCGATGGGTGTGATATGTCCAAAGGATTAAAGTCAGATAATCAGGAAGATCGTTCTACTGAACCTCCTGGACCTTCTAGGTTAAATTTAGTCGGAAAATGGGACGGTGCTCCGTCGTGCATGAATTACATATCTTGTACTGATTAGTTAGCTCACGCCAATGACCGCGAGTGCACTGCAGAGTTATACACAACTAACAAGAAAAGAGCGATACGGAAAGTTAGCCTACAAGTAAGAAAATAACTATATCTTGGATCATATATTTACCGGGCTAGGCTTGACCGCAATATAGAATGGGCCATATCTCAAGAGATATTTCTTTCCGTATATATATATATATATATATATATATATATATATATATATATATATATATATATTATATGTGGAACTTAATTTTAACTCTGCTGTAAAAATGTGCGACACTCCATATCGCCTGGTCCAAAAACTGCCTCACCATAGAGGCAGTAATTCTGAAACAAATATACTTTTTAGTAAAAAACGTATAGTTACGTTTCTAGTTTTAGAACGTCTAGCAATATTTGAATATTTAAGACTAGCTATAAAATACTCAAAAATGACCAATATTACTTAGAATCGGTCGCTATATTTGTGTGGTAGTCGGAAAGAGGCATGTGAAAACCTATGCAAATTGCATGCGTGAACTAAAGATGTGGCTATAAGACAGTGTCACAACCAATGGTAGATCTGCTCGTCTAAATATTATTCTGTCATCATTCCATCATCCTTTGGTCGGGTAAGGAGCTTAGCTACGTTATTTATATATAAAAATATTATCCAATCCTACTCAAATTTAAGTTTAAACAAATAAATAATGAATCGAGGTAATCTCTGAAATTATAAACGCTTCTTATTTAATTAATATCATTTTATGAGCATATTAAAAATGTTCTAACATTGAGATGTACGCCGTGTAAAGGTGACCCATCTAGAGCAGATGATGCAGTGTCCACTCTCTTCAAACTCCAAAGCTCTTCTCTCCAGAAACCGTTAAAAAATAATAAGAAGAAACACTGCGCGTTGCGCTTCTGCGCATGCTCAGAATTAATTTCCGCACGTTCAAATCTCCAACCGTCACTATGCTACAATACATGAACTAGTTCCTCCCACATTGTTAATCCCCATATGCCGCAATAGTAGACTAGTGGAAGAGAAATTTACTCTTCAAATAGGGCATTCTACCTTTTACATGTACTGCTTATTTTGAAAAAAAAATTAATAAAATGTCATTAGTACATTAATTTATCCTGGTGTATTACACTGCTTTCATTCCATCAACATTCCTCACCTGCTTCCTTTCCTTTCTCTTTCGTTTCTTACCACAAAACATTTCGGCGGCCTGAGGAGCCATTTATGTTACTGCTGTCATCTTCTGTGAGAATCTGCCTGAATTCAGAACCTCGCGCATGATGAGAGAGATCCATCGGTTGCGAGGATATGATCGATGCTGCTTGGATATACTCGTATGGGTCATCGCATGTCACCATTGAGTTCTTTTATCTCATTCATTGAATAACGCGAGGCTAGTACCAAATGGGTTGTCTGTGCATAGCCTACAGTTATCAATCTACAAATCAATATAATACATTTAACTTGTTTGCAAAGCCCATTAATTAAATAGCAAAATTATACAATAGTTGAACACATCCAGTGTGGCTTCTGTCACAGATTTACCTTGTCCTAAACAACCCATATTTTCTTTTTCTTTCTTTCTTTTTTGTACATGCCAAAAATTGACACGAGAGTGTCTTTCAAAGAACAAATTGATTTGGATACACGTTCTGCAATATTTTATATTCCGTTAATCCCACGTTTAGTCCACATTACAACAGGGTTCAAAAATAGAAGAAACCTGTTCAAAATGGCAGTAAGGGGATTTGTAAATTGTCCTCTTAAAGTTCTTGATTCTTACAAATATTGGTATGGGAATCTCTTCAGTCACTGCTGACATTATCACAGGACAACTCTGTGGACTTAGATGGGTGACGTGTCATCAGAGTATAGAAAAAAATGCAAAGACAGATAACACTGGTCAAGAAGCGAGCAAATAGTCACTTTATTGACCCTAGTTCTGTATATGGAAATAGCAAAACGTTGCAAAATCCTCAACTGAAGCATGGGCCCAGAGAAGAACGGAAGAAATAGTATGAATATCCCAGTCAATCTCTTGGGAAGTTCTAAGCCTGCAGCTTAGCTCTCACTAGATCGCTTCTGTATTTGGAGAGGATGACACAAAGTGTTTGGATTAATTGCTGAACATGGGTCGTCCAGGAAACATCTGCAGACTGTAGCACTCTTTCAAGGAGACTCATTCTATAGAATGTGTGAGCAGCACGTGTGAAGTTTTCAGCTCTTTGCAGGTTCATCACTGGGCAGTTTGGAAGATTCTTCTATAGGAGTGAAGGTTGTGGAGCTTGTTAATAATTCAGAACCACAGGAAAGTAACTAGGTATTAATTAATGACTGTAGACTTGTTAATATCTATGGAATCATAATGGAAATAGTGTATAATATTACGTCATTAAATAGGATTGAGCTTTCGCGCGTCAGAAGTGCAGACGGTGGCCGCGAGTCAACAATAAAAATGACTGAACGTACATCATCCATAGAGTGAGCGCAGATTGCCGCACGCGATGAAGTGTGGAATTCCATTGTTCTTGTTCAGAAATGTTGGCGTACGGTAAAGGAAAGAAATGCCACAACCCGTTCAATAAAGAACTGGCACTCGAAACTAATGACAACAGATGCAGAGTCGTCCAAAAGTAACCGCGTGGTGGAGAATGACGGCCATAAATCTCATCTGGCTACATCTCCTGCCTGACACCATGACGCCATAAGTATCCACATTGAAGTTTGAGATATTCCATCCGCATTCTCATATAATACTGTACACGTATACAAATTACACTCGATGTTCAATACCTAGTTGCTTTCTGCCCACCCTGTAGAACTTCTGTGAAAGATAAGGAGTAGCACAAAAAACTTTAGGATGAGATACGATAACTTTGACTTTCAATATTGCACTGAAATCGTTTCTAATCAGCACTCAGGCATTTAGAGATCCACCAGATCCTTTTCCCATACCCAAAGCATGACATATTCATAGAAAGCGTTCAGTGTCTCCGAGAAAACGTAAACCAATTCATTTTCTTGGTCTATGGCGCTACAACCAGAGAGTGAACCATGGCCTGCCGCAGAGACCTCTGCCACCTCTACTTCCATCTTACGACTTCATTGATAGAGGGCCTATCACGCAGCTTTCTAAACCAAAGGACGCCACCTCTCCATCAGGCATCTCCCCAATTATCCTCACGAGGCTGAATGAACTCCGTTCCAAACCTTCCTAACTTAGAAAAAGTCATAAGTAGGCACCAGGAATCAAACCCACGCCGTCCTAGCAAGCAGTCAGCAACCCTAACCACTAGACCAAGGAGACAGTGAAACCGATTCATTGCTCTTTCAAAATCCCATCATGAATGACATGCATATTCCTTGAAGGGTCATACAAACAGGTCTTTCAACACAGCAATTATCTCCAACCTCTTTTCTTTCTGTCTTAAATTCCGCCACCTGTTTTGGTGCTGACTTAATAAGGACAAAGATCCAGGACTCTTAAAATACAGTGCTTGACATCGGGTCTTCGTTTTGTTTTTCCCTATGCAGCTGCCCACACAACAATCAAGAAAGTGTATTGCCGCTGATACGACCGGTTAGCGTTGTTTTGGTTCGGTACAGTGAGGAGTTACTTTCATTTCTCTGTTTGCCGTGGTTCGAAGATTTAATAAAGAACAGCGCTTGTTCATTTGCTGTAGCTGTAATCAGCTGCTCAGTGTCGTGCAGAATTTCAACAACTTTTTCCAGGGGTTCATTCACCTACAGTTCGCAAAACGGTGCTTAAATTCAAAACAACAGGATCAGTGTTGGATAAGAAAATAAATCGCAGACTCCAGTGTTTACAGAGGAAAAACTGATCGATCCATAAGTAGATCCATAAGTTTCCGGCCTCGCCGATAAGGATTATCGCCTTCACAAAATCCTTATCTGGTGTCATACCTTATCTGTTAAGTAAATAATTTTAGCTGTAACTTCCGCTCCGCTGTGTTCTGTTGTTCAGATATAGTTGCATAAGGAAGGCTGTGTGTATAAGATTGCGACATTCCAGCTTTTATTAACTTTTTCACAAAAGAACAATTTACTCCAAATGAAATTAAACAGCGACTGGACGGTGTATGGGGAAGCATTCTCTCATATTCTACCGTAAAAGAATGGGCCAAACTTTTTCGAATGGGTCGAGAAAGCATTGAAGACGAAGAGTGTGCAGGTCGGCCCTTGGGGTGTTCACTCCTGAAAACATCGCTCTTGTGGAAGGAAAAATTACGGAAGACTGACGGCTCAAAGTTACAGAAATAGCAGCAAGGTTGGACCTTTCTAAAACAACTTTCTAGTTATTCATGAACATTTAAACATGAATAAGGTTAGTGTAAGATGGGTGCCTAGACTTCTTTCCTTAGTCCAAAAGCAGCAATGAGTAATCTGTTGTCAGACATTTTTGGAGCTCTGCCGTGGCAACGAGAGAGAAGTTCTGTAAACCATTGTTACAGAAATGAAACTCTATGGTCCTTTACTATGATACCTTGTCTATAAGAGAATGAGGTGGCGTAAACCTGACGAAGCACCGCCTCTAAAGGCCTAGTCACTCAGTCAACCAGAAAGATCATGGCTACAATCTTTTGGAACTATGAAGAATGCTGTTCATTGACTTCAAGGAGAGCAACACTACAGTAATATGCTTACAGACGCACAGACTACGTCCTTCCATCAAAGAGAAAAGGCAAGGAAAGCTGAGTAGTGGTGTGCGCCTTCTTTATGACAACGCGCCTGTGTACACAGTTCTTCTTGTAAAGGAAGCTGTGAAGAAATGTGGCTTCAAGGAGATCGACCATCCACCACAGCCCAGATCTAGCTCCCAATGACTATTTCCTATTCTCAAAACTCAAGAAGGACCTTCGAGGAAGGAAATTTAAGTGTGAGAAAGAAGTGATGGATGCTGTTTATGCCCATTTTGCAGACAAGACTTCTGAGTATTTTGGGGGTTGAAATGTTAATTCAAACATGTGAGAAGTGTATTGCAATAAAGGGTTACTATATTGAAAAGTTAATTATAGTTTTCGTCTTTATCATATCTAGAAAATGGTTAGGCCGGAAACTTATGGATCTATCCTCGCATTTTGCGCTCAATGGAAATCTGTTGCAAAGTTAGCAGAACGAGCGGTAGTCAGCAGTGCATCATCATATTCTGCTACAAATGCTAACATTTCAGCCCTACGAGGTTAATGAAGTGCATGACCCCCTGACTCGAGAAGGAAAATGCTCATCTGTGGCAAAGGTAAGCACATTTTCAGACTGTCCCCATCGCGCTGCGGTTGAATGTGCGCAGCTGCGGGAGAATCAGAACGAAGACCCGATGTAAGTGTATATTTGTATACATATTCTTTCCAACCGTAATGTCTTCACTTTTGTTTATACAGCTTCCCTAAGCTAACTGCCTACATACCAACAGCTCTTTGTACGTTTACTTCTTATGTGGATTGTTTCAGAATAGCCCACAATGTAAACACAACGGCGCTCTTCTAAAAGTTTACCTAATCTCTAGGAGTGCCTCTAATTAACGTACTGCCCCCTAGGTTAATGAACAGGTTTTCACTCTCTCCCCTTTCCCTACATGTACACATTTCCTCTAGGCATGCTGATGTATAGATCACTAAAAGGCTAAATAATAGCCTCTAGCAGCAATCTCGGTTAAGATCTGGTCTCGCTTCTTCCACAGGAGAGTTCGGTTACAGAAAAAAAAGCAAACCTTTGGAATATTGATATGCAATAAAAATTTAGTGCCCTGCCTTCCTAGTCGATAAGAGCATATTCAGGGATATGTTGTAACTCGGCAGGTTAATTGTAAGTTTAAATTGTCATTAAAATAAATCCAGAAGAGGTTCAAATATCCACGTTGTTGCATTACAGCTCTGCAGAAAATGCTAGCCAATGTCACAGGAAATTACAACCTTGCTATTTTGAATGATGAATGTTTTCTATACAGTATTTTAAACAGTTACTTAATAACATATTTACAGTGTTTAAAACATACTCATACCTCAGTTTTTTGTTATGTTAAACATTATCTTGAGCTCAACCCTCTTTTCGCTTCAAAACTCTTTTAATATGCCCTTATCACTCCTTTTGTTGAAATTTAATAAGTGTAAAATATATTTTCATAATCTATTTCTGCAATCGTCACATTTATCGGTTCGTAACAATCTCAACAATCGATACCAAAGATCTATTTCGTTGAATAATAATTTAGAATATATTTTAGATCTCAAATGTCATAATTAATTTGAAAGTAACTTTACTTCTCGCCGCTGGATACACCATTTTTAATTTGTTAATTGATATTACTGTCCCGGAATATTTAATTTAACAAAGGTTTGGACTTTTTTATGACTGTCGTTGCTTTTTATTTAATACCAAAGTGTTAATGAAAATTGTGGTCAATATTTACCACCTCTCTGAGCTAGTGGTTAGCGTTACTGACTGGAAGGTCCGGTTCGATTCCCGGTACCTACTTAGGAATTTTTCCGAGTAAGAAAAGTTTGGAACGGGGTCCATCATCCTCATGAGAACAACTGGGAAGCTGCCAGATAGAGAGATGGTGATCTTCGATCTCTCAAGCTTACATTATATAAAATAAGTACTATTATTGTTTTAAAATATTTTAAAATATGAACAAAAATACAAACAACGATATTTTTATGAAGTTACCAATCAGAACGAAAATAGTAATTAATATCAACTCAATAGTACAGAAATGATATTTTCATTATCTTGTTTATCATATAAGTTGAAGATAAAGATACAATTAATAAAATTAACTTCCGCCAGAGAATATGGGATGCAATATGAATAATGGTACAGACAAGAAACAATGCATGCGGAGCAGAGAAATGGGTGTTTAAAAAGAATCACATAATAAAATTGGAAACAGAATGCACAGTAGGAGGCATAATTAGGAACGAATGAGTAAATAAGAACAGAAATGAGAATGGAATCAATAATAGAAAAAAAAAAAAAAAAACTATTCTGTATAAGAAAGAATGAAAAAATATGCAAAACGTATGACACCCAGGGAATCCAAGGCAAGCAAAGAAACATAAGCTAACCGAAAAAAAGAAAAGTCAGACTGAAATGGGACATGGACTGAAATGGGACATGGACTGAAAAGAAAAAATAATTCATCATAGTTTTTTACACTATTATTAAGCGAATAAAGTTTATTTTTTTCATAGGTTAGGTTAGTTTAGGTTAGATTAACAAAATAAATAAATAAATAAATAAATAAATAAATAAATAGAAGATTATTTTCTACACTGTTCTTAATCAAATAAAGTTTACATTTTCATATATTAGGTTTTGTTAGTTTAAGCTTAAGAAAAAATAATAATACAACATAAAAAATAACTTCATAATATCTTTCATCGTATCGTAGCCAGTCGGGTTTCTACGCTGCGGTTCGGGACTGCCGGCTGCAGCTGCTTTCAGCTTGTAACGGCTAGTAAATATTGTTGGTAAATATGACAACCTGAACATTATTATGTTCAAGCATGCTTTTATAAATATAGGGTGTCCCAGAATCGCCATATTTTTTCGGAGTATGCAATGCACTTTACGATTTAAGGTTTGGGAAGAAAAGTGGATGATTTATATTATATTGAGAACACTCTAAATATACTTCCTATATGTTTTTCTTTGAGAGCAGTTCTCTTTGTTTCACTGAAATTGAACTAGGATTGATCTAAACTCCTGTAGGAATTACACCTTTTCTTTATTAGTTCCCCTTCTTACAGTGATTGCACAAATACTTTACCAATGAACTGCTAATAAATTCCTTAGATCAAGATCAATTACTACTGAAAGAAATTATATATAAATACACAAGTAGAGGAAGAAATTAGCATGTGTTAATAACAACGCGTCAATTTAATTTTAGATTTGCAGCTTATTCGGTAAAGTCTAATTTTGTCCATCTCTAAAACCCGAAAAGGTGCAACCGATTTCATTCCTGCCATGAAATTACATGAGATGATAACTTAAAAAACTTTACTGCGTTTCAGGGACACCCTGAATACTTATTTAATTCAGACACGGAGCAATAGTGTAGATACTACTACTATCAAACATTTTACTGCGTTTCAGGGACACCCTGAATACTTATTTAATTCCGACACGGAGCAATAATGCATTACTATTATTTTACAATGTGTGCAGATATGTGGCTAGTACCGCAATCTGCTATTATGACATGTTATGTTGCTTCCGATGCCACGTTAGCCTGTGCTGAGAACTTGGCTTGGGAAAACGTCTCGCTTTTCTTTCAACGAACTCTGCAGCAGAAACATTTCCGTCTCTCTCTTTTGTTTATTCTCACATACCAAGATTACACAAGTTACACAGTTATGTTCATATGCCTCGTTGGAAGGAGGAAAGTAACTGATAATATATTTATCGAAAGATGGGCCTTTTCCAGTCTCTCACGCTATAGTGTCAACCAGTCCACATCTTGATGATAGTAATAAACGTAGTAACGCGTGTTGTATTAAAGTCGCTGTTTTGGTTAGTGTACTAATATACAACGTGTCCGATAGAACCACTACAATAAGAAATATGAATATCTGCTCACTCAATTTAGTTAGAAACATAATTTTCACCTTATCTTGTGCAGAAACTCTCCAAGTTTTGTAACAATGAAAATTATGACGCTAGTGCCCCTATGACAACACATAGAGTTTTGTGAAATGGCATAATCAGCTGTTAGAAACAGGTTCTGTATTAAGGAAGAAGGGAATCGGCAAAAAAATTAAATAAATAAATAAAAACGGTGTCTACCAATAAGCATTATGAACTCTCTACGCTAATAGTGGCAGAATAACCAACTTAGATTTTATGTAAGAAACATTCACCAAGCATCGATACCTGATCACAGAACCGCAAGTGAAAACACACCACAGGAAGAATTTCAGAATATATTGCAATGGAAAACTGGCCCTGAAACTCAGATCTAGGTTACTGGAGGTCTATCACGTTCATATTCCATTACGAATGTACTACAGTTACACCGGTGCACTTTATCAAACGTGTGAAATGAGGCTTCATCTGACAATGCGACATGGCTGAGGAATCCGTTGCCAAAACTCATCATCAATGTGAGATAACATTGAATTGGCAAACTCGGCCTGTCTGGGTTTATCATTTGACTGCAGTTTCTGCACAGATCGAATTTTGTATGCTCCATGTCGCAATTTTTTACCGACAATATCCTGAACAGTAGACTTTGGAATACCCAGAACTGGCTCGTCGAATTGATTTCTGCGGGTTGCGCTGAAATACTTGCCTAAACTCAGAACCTTTTTCTAATGATATGACGTTCTGGAACATTTGTATCATATTCCGGCCTGAATTTTCTTTGCACTGCAACTGGGAACTTTAATTCCGCTAACAAGTAACAACATTTCACTTTTTGCGAATTCCGCCATTTCAACTCTATGTGTTGTCATACTTGGCACAGACAGACATGGGTTGTCTTGAGGCATAGTTCAGGAATAATGTTCCAGAATTTATTGCCATGGAAGACTCACTCTATAGTAGCCTAGATCTGAGCTACAGGCTATAGGGTATCTTGCGCTAAAATTCATTGCAGTTTCGATCATCTCAAGCAAGACTTTAGAAGGAATTAAATGAAATTGGTTATGGCTTTCTAAACTTTTAGTTAGCATAAGTCTTCTTAAATAAAGAACAGAGATTATGGCAAGGCTGGGTGTATTCTGAATCATATTTTTCAGTAGCTTAATAACCTCGCCCCATAACACAGTTCAGAGTGTCTAGTGTTATCGCTTTCGTCTAAACAGTAACACAATGCCATAAGATACGTCATAATACTATCTCATATCAACGTTTCAGCAGAAACTGTTTCTCATGTTCTGAGGGTGCCTTAATTAATAAATAATTTACTCTCGCATTCGCCCCCCGATCATTGTTAGCACTAAACATATATTGACAGAGATTTCCGAGCAGTGGAAACTTTGTTTTCCTGAATGAACTCTGATACACTGCATTCCTCATGTGCATCATGTCAACGTAGCGTAAACAGGTGGATAATTGGAATCCCAGCTCCAGAACAAAAAGACTATCGAGGCTTGTCCTGTTCTATATCAGTTCAAGGTCCATTATCAACCATCAAAAACAAAGTGCAGGACAAACACTAATAACCACGCCCCATTCCAAGATGTTCTGAACGTCTAATGTTGGTACTTTTTCTCTAAACAGTGCCACGAGATACCTGTTAATTCTCCCGCGTTGCCACCGTTGCTTTCGTACATCAAAGTTTGAGCAGAAAACACGAATATTTCCTGTTTCTCAAATTATTAAGAATATCTGAGGGTGTCTTATTAATAAATAATAAATGAATAAATTATTTACTTTCTCATCTACACCAAATCTCTTTTAGAATTAAACATGTACTAAAAGAGATTGCAGAGACGTGACAACGTTGCTTTCCTAAGCGAACTCTAACGCACTGCATTCTTCACACATAGCATAAACAAGCAGCTGCATAACTTTGGTTACAGGAAAAGGCCATCAAGACTTGTCCCGTACTATGTACTACCTTCCTGCATCTTTTAGACAAATAGAAATTCATAGGCGGGAAACTCTAGAACTGTACGATCAATCCTACAAACGAAATTCTTTTATCGAGTTATTTTGTGGGCAGTATCTTCACATTAGTGTCAAATAAATATAATTTAAGAACCCTATTTAAACAAAGTACGCTAATTAACTAATAAAATAGCAGATTTGGTTTCATTTTATTGCAATTGAAGAATTTGTCCGAAAAAGATATGTGAAGAACAGGTTTCTTTTTATACATGTAAATAAACTGTACTCCCAAGTTTAAAAGGCTCCAAGATGCACGAATTGGTGGTTAGAAAACATTCAAGAGCGCATAATTCTGATACAAATAAAGTAATATAAAAATGTTCGTCATACTTTGGTAGCTATTTCATTAAAAATTAATTACCATTAACATTGTTTGCATTAAATATAAACTTTCTTGAACTGTATATAAAACTAAAGAAGGTAGATTGGACTGGTTTGGACTTATAGCTAGAGAAGGATTTTCAGCTCTTCATCACTGCCCAAGAGCTGATCGTTTGTACCTACGCCTCCAAAGGGCATCTCCGGGAGAAAGGGATGAGGTGAAGGCGACACCTGGAAATTGTTTCCAGATAGAGCCGAGCTCCCATTCAAGTACTTCTAGTTGATCAGAATGAGCGCATCCTCACCAGATGTCACACAAGTTGCTGTCAAACCTTACATAGCACCAACCTACTCTGCTGGCATTTGTAGCCCTGTTACAGAATAAGAGAGCAGAAAATTCTTGGAATGGAAATATCCATTTCAACGACAGAAACATCACAAAGAACTGAAAGTTAAGAAGACCTGTCTCAAGGAATTGAACCCAGGACCTCTTGAAAACGAATCCCAAACGTTACCACCTGAGCTATGTAAAGACTATATATAACAGAAATTCCGTAAACATGTACAGATATTAATGTCCATCTTTTTCTTGATTTTATTCCTATCAAGCCTCATTGCATTATCTTCAGATACATACTGTAGAGCATAGTGAAGGGGATTATATATTGCAACTACTTAAAAACTGTGCAATAACTGCATAAGAGTATTAATTAACTTTTTTTCGTTATATGCAGCAATTTTCTGGATAATTATATAAATTGGCATAATACGATTTTAATACTTTTGCCAAAGTAAAACAAAATGCTAAAATTTGCACCGGTGTAGATCGATATCTATGTTTGAAGTAGTGACCTGCGTGCCACTTTTAAATAGCCGTAACATTATCTAAACGAAATCACAGAAACAGAAACAGACGGAAAATATATTTTCTTCGCACGTATAGAAAAGTAATATTTATAATATGTAGTAATTTTCATCAACCTCAATATAATAATAATAATAAATATAATAATAATAATAATAATAATAATAATAATAATAATAATAATAATAATAATAATAATAATAATAATATATCTTATGCGTAATTTGTTCTTCAAATTATTTTTTGTATATGATGTTTCACTTGAACTGTAGTAACGCAACGCAACAATCCATACGCAGGTGATTAACTTAATTGGAATGCAAATGATATCGATTCTTCGTTTTGAATCTTCTACTACTTACGGCTGCGGCTCGATAGCAGTGTTCTACTTAGTTAAACACTGTGCAACTTTCCCTCTCACTCAGCGTGCGGAGGATCGTTTTCATCCGCTGTCAAAGGCTTACCAATCTCCTGGTGGCAAGGAGAGGCGGTGTTGATTACACGCTAACAACAGCAAAATATTGCAGCATTGATAGTTGATGTTCAAGCACATAGATGGCGAAACAATCGCCCTGAAACTTGCACTTCCAAACATGTGCTTGTCAGTACTTCCTTCGCTTTTGCATCTGGCATTACTGTTCTGAAGGTGCTCTGTTTTTTAACATGGAGTGTTTAGTAAACACAGAAGAAATGAATGTGAATGAAGCCTTCTGCAGTTTCTGGTGGTTTTCGCGGTGCATGACTTCATGTAAGTAGGAGTTTATTATTGGACTGCGTGTACAGAAGCTGGCACAAGAATTTATGGTAGCTTAGAGTTTAATGGGGAATGATGATTATTGTTTTAAGGTGCAAAAGTAAGTGAGAGAGAGCAGACGTTGCCAATGTAAGCAACTAACATATAATTTACTCTTTCGATAAGTATAAATTATGTGTGTACATTGTGACTGAGTAAGAAACGAAACTTGAAGTAAACTGTGTTACCGTTAGTTCTGTATAGCAATTTATAAGGACCAATTTGATCACAACCATTGTAAATGTCTTCAGAGTTAAAACAACTGATCCCAGTATCTCTCTACGCCTCTAGACCTAAATACTATTTATCACAAATCTGGGAATATATGTATGTAAAGTTTGGTTCATAGAATAGTGGGCGCCGTTTTCCACTTTCCCATTGGTGTTGAGGGTAAAAGATATCTTCATTAATAACAGCTGTAGTTTCTATTGCTGTATAATTGAAAAAGACAAAACTTTCCTAAGGTACTGCTGCACTCTGGAAATGTATGTATAATGAAAATTATTTTATCTCAATTAAAATAATTGTTTACAAAAAATTGTCATAGAAAATGGAACAAGACGCAATCGGTTTTAACTGATTACAAAACCATACCTTACACTTTCATCAAAGCAATGTTTTGTCGGGTACACTTCCTCCTTAAGGGGGGAGGGGAACAAACAAAAATGAACATAAACTCGACTAGGTTAGTAATTCCGAAATCATGAATGTTAAAAACGTTATTCTTAGTATAAAATATAGGTTATATTTTCTGTTTTTTAAAATATCTAGTGGCACTTTTCTGTTTTAGTGCCGAAAGGTAAAACGCAAGCGTGACGTCACTATTATGTACAACTGTTATGATTAATGAAAGGCAGTAATAATGTCCCTCAACAAGCAAATAAAAGATCTTTATCTTGAAAAAAAGAATAAAAGATTATCTTGCTATGCACCTCCGCACTTTATTTCCCAGCATGTTGATCTCTATTTCTCGGTTACAGAGTTTCATAATAATCCAATTCCTAAAAGCAGCAATAAACATAGGCTATGAGAGAAGAGTGACAAATTCCAATGTATTGTTTTCAAACCAGTGTCCTTGACGAACTTAACTTTCATGTAATATTCCTTGTTATGACATCGCTAATTTGCTTCAAGATCGAAACTGAGGTCTATATCATGTTCTTTAGAACAATTCTTTTTAGAGCACAAAACTTGTCAGCCTCGGGAAATAATATACACTAGTGAATAACATCTTTTATACTATTTTTTCCATTACTAACACAAAAGTAATATTTACGAAAGCAATATTTCTCTGTAATTAACTATTATATGCATATAAAACTTCCATATGGGAGCAGAGGAAAAATTAAAGTGTTAAGTTTACCTACAATAACAGGGAAATTAATCAAAACAGTATTAGGAGGTGATGTGTCTTGTTTAAAAGCTAGTACGCCACACAGGCTCCCAAAAAAATACATTTACTTTTGTAGCTAAAATTGAACAATGGAGGAAATTGCTACGTGGTGTGATTACGTCAAAGTAAAATAAGAAATACACTAAAAACCGGAATGTAAGGGTTAATGGTGAATAAGAGGAACATTCATAAATCATATAATAAGTTACCTGAAGTAAAATATTACTTATAGACATTATTACTGGATAAAAGTAATGCTTTTCCGACGTAGCAAATGCAATACAGGTGGAAAAATGAGTAAATGGCATACATCAAACTAATACCGACAGAAGCAAGATGGCATGCATTGGGTGCTCATACATAATATAGCAGTATTCCTGGGTTTTGATCACCATGAGTGGCCGAGGTCGTTAAGGCGCGGATTCGTGAGTGAAAGATCTGGGGTTCGATTCCACGGACCGCCCTCCCTGATTGAGTTTTTTTTTCAGGTATTCCTCAGGCCTCATAAATGGCAAATGCTGGGGAGGCACCCTAAACTTAGGACTGGAAAGCCTGTGATGCCTCAGTAGTTAAATCGGGCGTTAAACACTATTCAAAAAATAAATGGGTTTTCGAACCGCAAGCTGCTAACCTCCGCCCGCAGCCTTATCCCATCCTCAAAATGCAAAAATTACCTTTTAACATCATTAAATTCATCAAATACAACAATTGAAAAAAATGAAATTAGTAATCAATTCATATACACACATACTAACCTAAACTTTAACTCAGGTAAATCCTTGAAACAGAGGATCCAGTGGTTTACTACGCCTCGCTACGGCCTAACGGCATCCACTCGTCTCCTAGTCGTAAGTATAAGAGCAACAAATACAACAATCTGAAAAATTCAAATAGTAATAAACTCATAAACACACACTAACCTAACACTAATCTCGGGTAAATCTAGAAACTGGAGGACCCAGGCTTTACTGCTTTTCATAACTATAAATGGTGTAATTGACAACTGCTTCATGGCAAATAAGCATACTAATTTCCGATACTTGTACATTCTCAGTAAAAATTGAAAAGTTCATATTGGCTCATTCAAACATCCATACTAATTTCTAACAGTTCTACACATTCCCATTATTGCACACATTCAGCTATATTGAGCCTTAGCTAATATACTAAAATTAAAAAAAATTAAGGAATAACCGCCAAAAGTCATGCATGGAGCCGCCCCGGTGGATAAAAATGAAAAAAAAATGCATTTGAACATGTTGGTACATCATAAAATTATATCAGCTGGGTAGGCAACTCTGGAAAAAAAAAAACAAAAAAAAACGTAAAATCGCTCATGCAGATGAAGAACTGTTGAGGAAAATCTGAAGCTCAGGCACAGATAATAATAATAATAATAATAATAATAATAATAATAATAATAATAATAATAATAATAATAATAATAATAATAATAATTTCTGCACTCAATTTCCTGTAATTCAAGTAGCTGTAATAATGTGTACTCTTACTTTATCATACTTTTACAACTTTATTAACTTTAGTTCAGTGTGTACCAATAAGAAACCTTGTATTATGTATATTTCTCATTGCTAAACTCGCAGCCGACTGCTGTAGATTTTATAAACGTTTTTCGGTTTATGCCTCGTGAAGCTAAAATGATAATACACCATCCAAGGTGCGTCGGTCCTGGTGGTGTAGTGGTAACCATACTTGCCTTCTAAATACAAGATCGCGGGTTCAAACTTGGCTTCCTGCGGAAGAGAAGTAAAGCCGTGGGTCCCGTGTCGTACATTTACGGCTCGAAAAAGAACTTTAAGCCTGAAAAAAAGAGATCTCTGAGCAAAATTTGTCGGCTGTTTCATGCTCTGAATTGAATGGGACGCTGATGACCTGAAATGTTAAAGAGCATCCGTAAATGAAACAAATCAACAACAACCATGCAACGTTTTGAGGTTCTTGCAGTCCTCAGAGAGGTTGATACGATCCCAACATAGAGAGTCGCTAGACGCAATTGCAGCCAAAGCGCCAACATTAAGCAATGATAAAAGTACATATTTCGTCGAAATTAAATATTAATATGAACAAATACTATATGTCAGACGAGAGCAAACACGCTTCAGACCCTTATTATTGGGAAGTATGCCCTCAGCGTATCCTTGACCGCTAAACTTTCCATTCGTTAATAAAATCCTAATTTACTCTTATAATATAAATAAATGCTTTTATGTGTTTTGTTTCTACGTATAATTTTTAAGCAACACTTTGTATTGATTACTTGAGCACGAGCACAGTGGAGATTCTGTTCTTTAAATCATAAGAAGGTGTTAATATTTCAATTTCTGTACAAATTTTTATTTATTGTGTGCTAAATTGAGGATTATTTCCTATCACGATGCCTGACAAAAGATATATTGAGTTTTTCCCAGTAGCTATCGTCTTGAGTTACGTAAATTAGTGCTTAAAAACACTTATTGGCTTGTACGCTTTAAAATTTACTTTTCGATTGGTTTAAAGTTAGATGAAGTTCTTTGGGAAATGATAATGGACTTATCATGGCATTAAAAGCGAGCTATTTTGGTTATAAACTTTAATATTATAAATGTGTACGTTATTTAATTACATTGTATTAACTGCACTATGTTCTGCCTATAATAGCCGCATCCCCATAATAATGGTGTGATATATGTAATCGTATTTCCCAACAGAAAACTGTCGCGGTAAGAAAGTATTTGCACTGAAATTATAGAGTGAATTCCACATACATTTGCTGCCGAAACTTAACTTCACTTTTAAAACTGTTATAACCATCATGGGTTTATTAATCTTTTCAGCTCTCAAGCGCATATGGTTCCAGTAATTGGAGTTTTTTGCTCTGTATGTATCGATGTTATTGATTTGACATGAGACGGATTTTAATCAGGGTTAGGGCGTCGTTCCAAAGCTAATTGCAGAAACCTGAGGGTGGAGTTTCGGATTCTGCTGCGTCAAGCTGCCTGGTTAAACTTTTAATTTAGATTTTTTTATAAGCTCAAAGAATGATGTTGAACAATTTTAACGATTCTGGTGCTCGAGCTCATATAACGCCAAATAATTTATCTCGGTACAACCCACCGACCGGAAGAATTAGTAGGTAAGCACAGGATATTAAATATTATTGTACTCCTGTATATGACAAGCTCACAATAAAATTATTTAAACATCTTATACGTACATACAGTGAGGTACATAAAATCTTCCATTCACAAGTCGGCCGTCTAGCTGCACCATTCCCTGGAGCCTCCCGCCGCATCTGACGCGGCTAAATCGCAGACCCTCAATACTTAATCTCTCTAAAAGTTGGTTTCAAAAAGTAAAAGAAATTAATTATATGCTCATTTTACTTGCTGAAGATGCTGGGAGTGTTACCATTTTGCGCGCGCGCGCACACACACACACACACACACACACACACACACAATCTATATCGTTTAAAGTCAGTCCTGTTGGTCTAGTGGTAACCATGTTTGTCTCGTAGATCTAAGATCGCGGGTTCAGTCCCAGCCAGGTCGGTCCTGGTGGTGTAGTGGTTACCATACTTGCCTCCTAAACCCAAGATCGCTGGTTCGAACCCTTGCCAGGACCGATGGATTTTTCGGGCGTAAAAATCCAAGTATGGCTTCCTTCGGAAGGGAAGTAAAGCCGTGGGTTCCGTGTCGCACATTTACGGCACGAACAAGAACCTCAAGCCTGAAAGAAGAGGCCTCTGAGCCAAAATTGTCGGCCGTTTAATGCCTTGAATTGAATGGGTCGCTGATGACCTGAGATGTTAAAGAGCGTCCTAAATAAATCAATCAATCAAAAAAAAATCCCAACCAGGATTTTTGGCATAAAATCCTAAGTATGGCTTCCTTCGGAAGGTAAGTAAAGCCGTGGGTCCTGTGTCGTCGATTTACGGCACGTAAAAAAAAACCTCAAGCCTGAAAGAAGAGGCCTCTGAGAGAACTTTATCGATCGTTTCACACCCTGAATTGAATGGGACGCTAATGGTCTGAGATGTTAAAGAGCATCCGTAAATAAACCAACAGCTACACCTCCTAAGAACCTAACATTTACACAAGCAGGTTCTTCTGCATTAATGAACCTAAATCCTGTGTGAACATGTTCTTTAATTTCACCCGTTGTGTAATGGCCAGAGTGCCAGATTGTAATTTTATAGTATTCGTGTTCGATCCTATGCACTTCAAAGGAATCTTTTTTAAGGTGTAGGTTTAGAAAGGGATTCACTTAGCTTCATGAGGATAGATGGGGGGGGGGGCGTGGAAAGGTAGCAAATCCCGGTATATCAGAAGCGAAGGGTGTTGAAATGTTGCGTAGACGTCATGGAGAGCTGGAACAAAATATACCTTGGATTATAGGTTTTCTGCAAGGAGTGGATTGTTGAGTAGCATTGAGGTGTAAATAAATCCAAACAAATATACAGAAGAAGTTTAGGTAATGTGAAAAATAAACTATAGGAGTTTAGTTATAAAAGTTGTCCTCTCACGCGCTGTTTCGGCTACTATATATGTACTGCAGCTTATAGGAACTTTCTCGTCCTTTGCCTTAGTTTTTGAACATCGCTTTCTGACTCTGTGCCTGCCGGTCTCACAGTGTTATGCGCTTATTTGTAAAGGTGACTCTGGAACAAAGTATTTCAAATACGAATCAGTTGGTCGTGCGATTGCGGAATTTATGTAGTTCACGATATTAATCTGCTGGTTCAGTGAAAAAGAGAGAAAGATAGGAAAATTAAAAAAAAGCATAAGAGAAAACGTAGAGGAGAAACTAGATGAAAATGGCGTAAATCTAGAATGTTCGCTAAAAATGACTGCCAAAATTACCGCAATAATTGGAATTTCGGATTGTAAAGAAAAACATTAGCATTGAAAATAAGCATTACCAGCCACTGAACTTAATCGTTTCAATCAGAATGTGTGTTTCCCATGCAAAATGTGGAAGGACTACGATTCCAGCTTCTTCCACTGAGCGAGTTTTCCTTCGCGGGACCGTTCTAAGTTCAGTTGGCCGCAGTTGACCGAGATTGTCTCTTTTCCACAATTGAATTCCGGCTAGGGAGCCGGAGGGGAAGTCAGTAAGACTTTAACTGTAGGAATGTATGGATGTGTTGTATAACATTGTAATATATATTCATTAGAAAGCGTAATACAGTGCACGTGTTACTTAATATGTCCCGATTCAAGTATTGTATTCCCCGAAGAGTATTTACGATTCTTTCGTGAATACAGAATCGGTTCGTGATGTATGGAGATCATTTCAAGAGATATTCCCCGATATTTAATTTTCCAAGTCAACTTTTGCTGATTTGCAAATAAATTTCGTGATACTGAAAGTATTCTTTATAAAAAATCTTACTCAGCCACAGAAGAAACGTTTCATAACGTTGGACATGCTCTGGAACGTTCTTTTAAAAATAATTTTTCTTAGCAAATGGATATTTGCTATTCCTCTGCGAACGGCTTAAAAGTACTAAAGTTAAAACACAATAAAAGTATGTAGTGCAAAAACTTAAATCGGTTGACCCTGCACCCAGGAGTAGATTTTGTGTATTCATTTTGAATAGTGTACATGACGGAAAAATTGATTCTAAACTATTTTTCTTTATGGACGAATCTTGGTTCCACCTAAACGGGTATGTCATTTCACAAAATAACCGATACTAGAGTTCAGAAAACCTAATTGCTTCACGAGGAACCCCTGTGTGATCGAAAGATAGGAGTGTGCTACGCCGTTAGTGGCGAGAGAAATAATTAATAGTGCTGGTTTTGTGCAGAATATTTTGCAACTATTTTTCCGTGAATTAATTGTGGGGGAAGGTTCGCAACTTTCGAACAGGAATCTGCAATAGCACAAACAGTCCATGTCTTCTTGCATGCAATTCATGAAATATTCACAATAGACATCACAAACAGCATACACATTATATATACCGAAAAATAACATTCGTAAAGAAATTCCATCTCTCAGAGAGATCTGCTTGGGTAATGTAAATTTTATAAATCGATCAGAAAGTCTGTAAAATGAATTGAGGCAGTTTCAGCACCCTACTTGATAATGGTGAGCAAATGTACCCTTTAAGTGTTTACGTGTTAGTAATAACTTATGCAACAATCATAGCTGCAAACTTTCTGACTCTAGTTCACCGCGGTAACAGTTTGAACCGACCGACCGGCGTTACGCTTGGATTGATCCAGCGTAATATGTCAGATTGTATACACGTTTTAGAGAGCTGAGTTAAATAATTATGGGCGCCGCCGGCAGCGGCACGCTAAGTAGCCGAGATTTATAATTTGATCGGACAATGTTTATAACAAAAAGCTCGGTCGTGAACAAGAGTAACTTGTACAATGCTAAACCAACTTGTATACATGTTACCGGAAAGCAAATGCTCATTCGCCTGCCTCTAGGCTTTTCTATATTGCTGGTTCGCAATACTGTTTCCCTCAACTCTCTCAAATATCTCTGAGACGATTATATGGAGTATATATGAGAAAGGCTAAATTCTCTCTAACCAAATGTTGCTCATTTATATTTATTAGTGCCAATTTTTGAATTATTTACATTGTTGTTATTATTATTATTATTATTATTATTATTATTCCTAGGACTTAGTTCAACTGCTCTCTTGAGACCAAAACCTATGCCATTTCAAATAGTTTGACTGTATTTTATCGACCTAGTATCTTCCGTATCATGGATAGGAATCTTGCTTTGTTTTTATACCCGTTCAATCCCCCCCCCCCCCGTTTCCTTTGGGTTAGAATTTATATATTTATTTTTCTGTGTGTTTCCTTTTTATGAAGTTATATGCCTGACGGTGAACACTCTAAAATAAAATTACTACTAACGTAAATAAAGCAATAGAGAACATAATTAAATAGCAGCCGATATGAAATATACTCCAAAAATTATGAAACATTCACTATGATACATTATTGCTGTATTGCCCATAGCATGTAGAAAAACGTAATGTATGTAAATATACTCTCCATTAACCAATTAAAAACTGGCAGATCCACTTTCCGATAAGCAAATTTCCAGCACTAAATAACGACTTAATCATAAAATACAATAACAGAGACAATGAAATGCAATCATAAATGCAGCAATTTTTTCAATAAAATCTGATAATTGTTGCTTTTCTTGCTGCAGTGTCTTGTGGTTTTCATCAGACATTCGCTACGAATATCCTTCGCTTTGTTAGTGAGATAATACAGGGTAATGCACGATCGCTTTTACTATGCCAATGTTGTATTGTAATTGTATTGGTTGTTTCAGTTGAGGGAGTCTTGCTGTAACCCGTACAGATAGGGTGGCGCAGGCGGCAATGTTTGAAATTCGCATTCGGAGGTCCCGAGTTCAAATTCCTTGGGGCCAGTTTAGACCTTGGATTTTTTTCGTAGTTTACCTTGATTGCTTAGGCGAAAGGATGGATGAATTCCCTTCTTTTCCATGAATTCCTTCGAAGGGCGTACTCCACCAGCATCGCCATGTTTTATGTGTAAATAATGTTAGGAACCCTCTTCACTGCCGTGCCTTCGGCCCACGTATCCTTGCACATGGATCTCCCTCAACTCATCCTTTCCTCCCGGAGATGTCCTCCTTGTGGCGTAGTCACAAACGGCCAGCCGTGAACAAAGTCGAAGTACCAAAATGTTCTCCTCCATTCCTAACAATTCAATTTAATTCTATATTCGAATTGACAAAGATTGTATTATAAAACATAACAATGCAACTTTAGATAACTGATAACCTTTGACATACCGTGGGATCGAATTCCATAAAAATACGAGGACTGCGCTAAACGAAGTTTGTTATAACTAGCGATGAACAAAAAATCGTAACTGTGAAATCGTATACATTGCTTTTATCCACTTGAACATTTTCAGTGGATGCTGCGTTAAGAGTTAAAATGCACGCTCTAACGAACAAAATCATTTAGGTTATTGCCTAGGCGTTTGAATAACTGCCAACAGAAAAAAAAAAAACACACTGTTTTTCAACTTTGTAAATGTTCATGGTAACTAGATGCAAAAGTGTGGTGTAATTATTTCAATTGTTGCGCTCTCAAATCCACATGATTGATGGTCGTTAATTAATGTTATTCTCCAATGCTGCTCTAAATCGCAAGTCACCTGGCCTAAGGGATCCAAAACTAGTTAACACAATTTCCTGGGTCTAGTGGTAAAAGGAACAGTGCAATCTTGTTCAACCAGGTTTCGCAGTGAAAAGAGATTTTGACCAATATAATCTATTAATAGCTCGCTTATAGTAGAAGCCTTTAATTATTTATACCCTCTTGATATACTAATAATAGATGTTGAATTACAGAAAGCAACATTTGATCTGTAATATACTGTTTTACTTGTTTTGTGAAAAGTTGAATCTTATTGATTAAAAGAAAAAAAAAATATGAATTATATAAAGACCTTTTTATCCAAGATAGTGGCATATTTTTCCAACTATTGTTACTGCCTAAGGCGTGTCATAGAGCTCTTGTGCCGAAAGAAATCAATTGTTATATTATACACTGCAATTCGGTTTATGCACCGAGAAAGAAAAGCAATTTAAATGTACCAAGTTCGTTCAATAAAATAATTTATCATTTTTCTCTATCTTTCACAATGTAAATATTTACATAACACAAATAAGTAACACATTTAACGTTCATATTTCCATTTTTGCCCTTATTATTCTGTAGTTGTGTATGTAATGATCACGGCTTACATTGTTCCAAGAATCTCGAGCAACTTCATGTCCAATAGGCAATGAGTCTGTATTCACTTATTTCTTTATGGTTCTGGATTCGTTTTTTTTTTTTTTTTTTTTTTTTTTGAGGAAAGTCGCCGGTGTGTATCTTTTTGTAGTATTAAATACGATAAAGTGATTTCCACATCCTCGAAAATAACAATTTCATTTTCTATTTTTATTACCTGACACTCAGACAATGTGTTGATTTGCAATGCACTCAAGCTACCACCACGGAATGTAGCATTCAACTTTTTCTAACTTTTGTTGATTATACTCGGTTTAGACGGCAATGAAAACGTGAGATTGTATAAATACTTACTACCTAATAATTGTGAACCATTAAGAAATCACAAATTAACGGCTCTCTTGATGATGGTTGGTCATAATATTGTGATATTACAATCTGTCCATCACGAAATATTTATGCAATGTAAATTTTGTTAGCAAAAAACATTGTATGATGCACATTTTAAAGTTGTTTTAGAATATTCGTGTTTTTAACAAACTCAGCTTTCCCTCGCTTAACTTCATACTTACTCATCCAAAGCATGACAGTTTTAGAAATTTGCATCATTAATAAATATTAAAACTGAAACCTAAACAAACTCTATCACTAATTGTTTCAAATCAACGGCATAGGATATCACAATCTAACACAAGTAACTATGTTAATAAAACATACTGCTGTAAAAGTTCGTAATATAAATAAAGTAAAACAATTGAAATGATACATTTTTTATAACTTCAGAAATAAATAACAGAGAATTAGTTCGAATCAAGGGGACGTATATTTCCTTTCTATCCTCGTTCTTGGACTAGCTTACGTGTTTTTTTTTTTTTTTTTAATCTTGATTCGAAAATAGAACGAGTTTTTGCCTTTTTTGTGACATTCCAATGTGTCATTGCTTCATTTGATATTGCTGAGATGTTCTAGGTAAGCATTTAATTCCTGTCGCAACTGTTAAGAATATTCTTTCAATAAAAACACGTAAGTAGGCCAGCAAGCCTGTACTTCACTAACAAATGTACGGAAGGTATGAGAAGGCTTCAATTATGAGTTTACAAAATGCGGTTTATATTTTATATTTTTCCAATTATTAGTGTTATAAAATGATAATTTTCTCCCACATCATTTTCAAACACGTTGAGATATTCCACCAAAAAATCACATGTTCCTGCAAAATGCTTTACAGCATTTACGCATTTGGCAGCACTCACTCCCACATATTCTAAATAACGCATTTATTTATATAAACACACGAGACATAAAAATAGATAGTGTTAAAGAATTGCTGTTTCAAAAGTTGGTTTCTCCGCGTCAAAAATGGAGAGAAATTAAGGCAATAAATAGTTTTATTTTCCCATTGCTATTTGTGGTGAGTACTTCTGTCTGTCTGGGATTCATAATTGTCATCATTAAATTTAAATAGTCAATAAATAAAGTTATTAGCTGTTACACTGACAAAATGCACAGTTCCTCGCTAACCCGTAAAGTCCTCTCTCTCAAAGGATGTAACAAGACAAGGTCTTAGGGGAGACACAGGTGTCATAATCAAATTTGGTCATTAAATGTGAGATTTTGAATCACAAAACATAAAGTACCAAGTCCTTGTTAGAAACAATAAACCGCCACGGGTGGCCTAGGTCGTTAAGGCGCGGACTCGTGAGCGGGTCTGCGGGTCAAATCCCGCCACGACCGTCCTCCCTGACTGGGTTTTTTTTCCAGGTTATCCTCAGTCCTCATTACTGGCAAATGCCGGGGAGGTACCCTAAACTTAGGCCTAGAACGCTTCCTTCCTTAAAAATATATTTTAACAATATATCATTTCATTTCATGTATCATGTCCACCGCTTATGGTGCCTATGTAGTAAAAACGGACGTTAAACACTACTCAAAAAAAAAAAACAAAAAAAAAACCCAGTAGTGTATTCTATTTGTTTGTTTTTCGAGGCCTAGTCACACACTTTGAATAAAAATATCTCTCCTGAATTGCGAGGAAAAGCGCCTAACTTTTATTTCAACTCACCATAATTTTTGCATTTAAAAGTTTCTATGTAAAAATTAACTCTGTGTATTATTTTTGTGTTCCCTTTATGAGCAAAGTATGAAATTATTAATTAGTGCACTGAAAAACAAACAAAAATAATTATATAATGTTTAAAATCACACAAACTAACTTATTCATTGAAATATTTGGTCCAAAATATTAAAAATTGTTATACCAAATTTTAAAATGTCAAATGTCGAAGCTGTAAAATTTTGTTTGTGGCAAAATGGTAATTTGTCGTATTTAGAACAAAATTATTAAAGAAAATACAATTAAAGGAATGAAATCTTCCACAAATGCATATATTGTGTTTTAAATGGTATGAAGTAAAAACATAATATGGTGTTGCTGAATAATGCAAGTATTTTTTATCTAAAACGTTCTTTTTATAAAAAAAATCATTTTGCATATCCAAGCGTTTGCTGAAAGCGTTTTTCATTTAATTCACTTGACTGTATTCACTCTTTTTCAACTAAAGTTCTCTTGTTTATGATTCATTTTACTTTTCTCAACACTACCGGTATTTGTCTTTATAGAAATTAAAAATTGTAAGGTAAATAGGAGGGAAGTATTGTAATTTTAACAATTGTGCACATGTGTTTGGGTGTATATATATACACCAGCTCACACGAGTGCCAGAAACCGGAAATTTAAGTTACGTTCCAATCTTGGTTATCGTCGCGGCTCTTCTGTTTACGGACATCGTCATATATCAGACACATTTATCGCTTGGCGTTTGTTTTCTGTTCGTCCTACAGAGAGCCTGAAACAATCGCTCGCAGCTTTGCGGGAAGCAAAAAGCATTTTTAACTTTCATTTCTCTTACAATTGAAAAATAAATTGTTACAAATTCTTCCTTGGACTCAATGATTGATGATCTCAGCAGCGTAACTTAAAAAGTAAAAGCACGAAATGAAAAAAAAGGAAAATGTATCATTTAAGGTATGTTTTACTTTAATTTAATGTAAGAGTTTGGAGTAAAAAAGCATTATAGTTCCGCAGATCTTTATAGGGCGCGGGAAAAGGTGTATAAAGAGTGTAACAGCAGAAAGAGAGCTTAGCATTAAGTTTTTGAGAGTGGAAACGAATTGTCTTGAATGCTTCAATATGGAACTACAGGCATCGATATGGATTAATGTTGCGATTCGACGTGTGTTCAAATGTAAGCTAATGTTATTAGCGAGGCGCAGTGAAAACTCGAGTCCTGCACTGGTCACTTTGGATACATGTTAAGTGTTCGTCAATCATAAATCTTCGCTTTGAATGAAGAGCACAGGAAAGGCGCCTCCCGGCTACTGCACCTGCAGGCTCGTTCATACAGCAGAAGGCAGAGTTTACTGACTGTTTGTACATTATCTATGCTGAGCTATAACGTTGCGGATTCTTGAAGTCTCTACATGACTCTGCATCTCAATCTAACCACAAATACGCTCTGTTACTCATTGAACACGTTTTCGTGGAAATAGTAGGCCTTTTGAAAACTACAGTAGGTAAGTTTTATAACGGTTATTATACTTTTCCTTTAATTAATTGATCCACTGAAATAGTGCCCTTAATTTGACCGAATAAATTATTTATTTAAGACAAATTAATATGTTACCTCTTGACTATCCATAAACAAATGTATAGCTTAAGAGTTAATGACTGTAGTGTCACAACGAAACGTTTGAGACCATTTGTTCCTAAACTTGAGGTACCTACCTTTAAATCTTACTACTCGTAAATAATTTTTAGATATTTTTTGTTTGTGGGATAAGGTGACAATTTTTTGATACTTTCAATTCATGCATGAGGAGCATAGCCCACTGATTACTTAGGATTAGACTTAGGATTGCCATAAAATTCTAATATAGGATATGTTCTCTATTAAAAGGGGGAGGGAATTTCTGTTAGAAGGGTGAAATTTAAACGTCTCCATTTTTTAATCTGTTGCTTTGAGATAATTTAAAAACAATCGACCTGAGTATGGAAAATTAAAACTAACATATTTTTAGGAGTTTTGAGGAAACTTTTACAACGAATGAGCTGTTAAAATTGAATAACTGATCTAAATCAACCTACTTAGCATGGCAAAATTAACTCGTGTATTGTTGTACGAGGAGATGAGGTTATATTCCCCTGCAAGTTGGCAATTCTGCGCCATTTCGGTGATGCAGTATCGTGAGTCAATTGTCCGTACGTCATTTTTACTTCAGACTATACGACATTTACATTAACAAAGCTCGGGAAGTTAAAAAATTATTTTAGGAAGTATGTCCATATGTTGACGTTAGGATAACAAACACATCACATTATATTTGAACAATTTGTTAATACCAAGATACATTTGCAGAATGTATGTGAATTGATGAAGATGTAGCGCAATTTTATGTTTTTCCAGCAGTATTGCGCAATACCACACACATTCCATGAACGATTTCATAGTTATCTACTACATTGTCTTTAAGCATGAGTGGTTTTCCTGTGGCATCTGAAGAAACGCCTTCATTCATATGATAAGTAATTTCTTAAAGGGGAGTTGGATGGAAAAAACTTGAACAATTTTTATATTTTTCAAAAATAAATCAGATACATTTCGGACTTTTGATTTTTTGAATTATGTAATAGGTTTTTTTTTTCATTATTTGAAAATATTCTGCATGATTACTGAATTTAACACTTCATTTCAAAATTATATAACTCTGGAACCAATTATGATAAAAAGTGCTGGTTTTTATCATTCGCTAGAGGAAGGTTTGCCTTTTCTGTTAGCTTTTCTATGTAAACATTCTGAACAGTTTCTGACATTATGAGGTTGGAGCTATTCCACAATTTTTTCTTTGATCGCAAATGCTTTAAAGTCTATTTTCATATAGGTACGTACCTCTAGAGAAATCAATTGCCTTGAACTTTTCAGAGTGTTTCTAGACATAACAATGAAACTATTTGAGTAAGATTTATGAAGCTTTTCATAACATATCGCTATCGGTTTCTCCTTCCTGAGTATAAGCATAAAACCTTATGCGACACCCTCTTGTATGCATTGGAAACGAACTAAGGAAGCTTCATTTAGAGAGGAATGTTATACAAAACATAATTTGTTGTAAAAAAGAGATGAAAATAACGTGTAATGCTCACCAAAAGCACATGCAATTTACTTTTAGCATTTGCAATAAAGAAATCAAATGGCAAAGCACACAAACAAACAATATAAAACATTCATATTTAGTATTTACCCTCAATAAAATGGCAAAGCACAAAACCAAAATAGTATGAAACATTAGTACCACATTTACACATGATAAAAGCTAAAAACCCTACATAAAATAATAAAGAAAAAATTCCCCAAATTAAAGAGAATCACAATAAATAAAGTATAACCTCCACAATACCTTGGTCACTGGGTGAGTGTGGGGAAGGTGCAACAAAAATACACATTTCGAATAGTGGGCCGAAAAATATATTTACTGCAAGTAGTCACTACTCCTTCTCGCTCAGAAGTCCGAACCATGCTCATAGTAAGCAAAGTAAGCCATGATGCTATCGCTATTAGAAAGTAGACTACTAGTGCCAACCACCGGTAGAAACAACACAGGGAAATGCTTACCACATGGACGAGACAAGGAAGAAAGGATAAACAGGAATGCGGCACGTAGGAATACATAAATCTGTGCACACCTAGGAAAAATACAAGTTTTTGTATAAAAATTTGAACAAAAATAACAAGAATTGTAACTAGAAATTTCTTCCGGGCTTAGGAGCCGTGGTCTCTTGGAGCAGGACCTTCGCCCAGAAGACTCAGACCGCACCACTGAAGATGTCCTCCGCAGTTGAGGACGAAACGTTTGGACTACTTAGCTCCAAGAGACCACGGCTCCTAAGCCCGGAAGAAACTTCTAGTTACAATTCTGACTCCGGCCGTGAAAGCTTCCAATTACTCAAAAATAACAAGTTTCAAATATAAAAATCTAATTCGTATTTATATGTTTAAATCTATTGATTCTGCTTCAGTATGCTGATGAAATAACCTGTCCAAATTTCAATGTTATAATCCTAATGGTTCTCCCGCAGTAGGAACACAAATTTATCCAATTAAGTTAATAAAGAGCTTCCAAATTGTTTTTCATTGTGCTCTTTTTTGAGGATAGTACTCATATCCTTACACAGTGGGCAGTGACAGTCATTGATCAATTTCATCCTGAAGAAATGTTCTGACAGGCAAACATATCCAACTATTAATCGGAATTGGGCACATTTTCTTGGATGATGGAAGTCTTTAGATCTTCATATGGTTTTCCTTTAAGTTTATGTAAAAAGTAAATTCTAGTTCAAACGAGGATTTTAATTTTATTGTGACCTTTTTTGCTAAAGTATCAACAATCTCGTTTCCCTTTAAACCCACATGGGTCAGGACCCACTGTAAAATTATTTGTATTTCTGATCTGGATTGTATAATTTAGTTTTCTGATTTTATTTATACTGTATGTTGGTAAGTAACTGTAATCCATTACACGCTGTAGTGCTGCCTTAGTCTCTTAATATAACAATAAGATAATATAATGATATTGTAACCTAATTAATCACATTGTTTAAAAAATAATTTATAGTATTGTGTTTACTGTTCGATTGGATTTGTACTCGGTTTCCGTACTTGGACCTTGCTCCAGGGTTAACCATATATACCTACGCCCTCGATATGGGCACCTCCAGGAGGAAGGGATGAGGTGAGGGAGACACCGCAAGTTTCCAAGACCCACGGGTTGTGATGTACGGCCCTAGACGGTGTCTCTACCTATGTTTCCAGGTAGAATGCCCCAATGCCTATGGAGCTCTTCCCCTCCACGAAGTTCGAGCACCTCAGAAGGTCAAAGAAGCTGGGGCAGAATCCTTTCTGCATTTTCGAACCAACTTAATGAAATGATGTGACATGAGAAAGTGAAAAATTCGTGGGAAGGAAAGATCCATCCCAACATTTGCCTAAGCGACCAGGAGAAGCCACGAAATGAACGCGAAATCAGAATTTCCAATCCCAAGGGATTTGAACCGAGAAATTTTCTGAATGTAATTCCCCCGCTCGGTTGTGTTTAATGTTAGTTTCTTTGCCCTGTGTTTCGTTAAATCTAAAATAAAGCGATTTTAAAAGGCAAATTTCAAGACAGGATGAGCATTTGGGCTACTTGTATTTGTATGAAAAACTTTTAAAACTTTGAAAAGAGTTCTTAAGCTTCTTTCCAATTCCCGGTTTATCTTTGACGGGCTTTGCGATGCAGGCTACATTTGAATGGCTTTCTGAATATTCTTTCAAGTACAATATGGAACCTCTCACATTTGTTTCTTTAGTTTAAGTATTCAAGAAAAAGTTGGTAAGGAATAAGTAAGTAGTGCCGTCTATTTATATTGTAAAATTATACATTTTTGCAGCAAAACAGTTGAAAGCAATATGCTTTTATTTTCTTATTGAATGAGTGAGTGTGTTTGTTCAAATTAATAAACATAATATTAACTTTGTAACCTTCGCAAGTATCTTTCATAATACACAAAAAGTACATTACTTAAATAAATAAGTCATACCTCTATTGTTTAAAGTAGTTAAAATAATAATGATAGTAATAACATCAATAATAATTTATTAGCTTAATATAAACATGAAAACTTTATTTCTACATAATTCTCTTACATTGACTTTACACATTATACAATAATCTTGGAGTGCTTGTTATTTTTGGATCTATTAACTCCCTGAGTGTACATGCATTAGATTTTACTTCCCACTCTCTCCCACTATTCTCACATGACTGCTCTCTCCCTTTACTTTATTTGCGGTTTGTACTTCATCAGTCTTACAATATAAACTTTAAAATCACTAATTATCCCCCTCTAAGAACTTATTTTCTATTTCTTCGAAATAATTATTTCTAGTTTCGTTTAGCAGTACAGCAGTATGGAAACCTCCATAAGATTATGACACCCTGTGTACACAGTTTGAAGAAAAACAAATCGAATGCAAAGAACTGAGCTCTTCATAAGAATCCAGTCCTTTTGCATAAACAATGTTAATAAGCCTTTAAGATAAATAGTTAAATGTTCAAATGAAATTCATAACGCTACTTTATAATCTGAACTAATTTTATTATATATTAAAGAGTTACTCTTCCATGAAAATACACAGCATAATCTTAACTTTGAACTTCAGCAAGCAGATAGAATTTTGAAACCTTTTCTGGCTTAAACTAAAATACGTTATTTCATTTCAGCTTTGGTACAAATATGGGAGCTTTTGCCTTTTAAACGTTTTCCTTAAAATCACTTAAAACATAGATGCCATTAAATATTTTCATATTAGCCAAAAACTGCATATTTTAAGCTGTTTTTTATCAGTGTTAATAACGAAAAGTACGGTTTTTTCAGGGAAAATAATTTTCAACATACTGTAGATGACTAACAAGACAAAATGGCTGCGCGTAATCAGATAGTTTTACCAACATTTTAAATAAATAATACTGAACCAAACTTTATGATCATTATTCCTTCCATCAGGGTACTGAGTTTTAATACATACGATAGAGAACAGTTCTAGAACTTATTTTCAATGCACGTAAGGGAATTTAATCAAATCACATTCGCTAGAGATAAAGATGAGGATAGGAGCGAACTTGATTTGGTCAATATTTACACTGGCCTAGCTATTCTAGAATTGACTTACCCGCGGCATCGGCTCCCGAGGCCGATAAGAGGCAGAGATTGCGGGGGAAAAAAAATGCCTTCCCATCTAACAGATGTAGGAGAAAGAATTAGTTACTATGGAATCAATTTGAAGCCCACTTCACGCTTTTTTTTCCCATTGCGATGTGAACCTGGTGTAAGAGAAGTGTTTTGTACATCAACATTAACCATTTGTATTTCAATTCACTTTTTAACAATGCTGCATAAATTATATTACCCTTTTTAAAGTAGTTTACTAGGATTATTCCCAAATCGTATCTCGGCGCACTTGTACCAGTCATTATCCACTGTTTCGATGCAGGCGTGTAATTTTCATAACGCTGTCACTAATGGACACAAAATGTCTTGAGGATTGCTACTGAACATCGCCAACTACTGTAGTAAAATGTTCTTTCCACACAACGTTTTGTTATACAGGTATTTTGCAGGATGTTTGCACTCGTCTAGTTGGGGTCTATATCTCGGTTATCTCACGCATTCTTACATAGAGGCGTTCATAACGATACTATAGACGTTTTCCATTATACCATCCTTGGTATATCCCAAATGTGATTCATCGGCCATTCAAACCTCTTTATCCAGAAATAAACAGTCCTGGACGCTGGTGCATAAGCCCCATGAACTTCAGTTCACCATTAATCTGCATGGCGTCCACTTTTTCAAATAAAATATTTTAATTACGCTACTCATTTTCCTCCACATTTTTATTGTGGATGTGACAGTGATAGATTCCAATTAAACGTTAGATAAACGTCGCATTTTTTCTTAGATGTTACAAGAATGGTGCTGGCCAACGTCGATAACTCTTGACGACTTTTCATGCAATTTAATGACATTTACTGAACTTATTCAAGGACCTCTGCAGGCTCAAATACGTCTGTTGTGGGAGAGGGCACATTATTTAGATAGCTATAGTTGAGAAGAAAGAAATGGTCTGGCATGGTTCAGATTAGGGACTTCGGAAGGAAATAAAACATTTAATGCTCTCGGGGAAAGAATTTACCCTCTGTGCGATACCTAGAGGCATATTTTGGCAGAATGCAGGGAAATGGAGATTTTAAGAAATGAGCATTTATTATCACAATTTCTGAATTCCAATAGAAGTTTGAACATTTGCCAGGAAGTGCTGGTGCACGAAAGATACAATTTGGGAATATTTCTAGAGAAGAGCCGACAAAGGAGGTTAATTGCTGTAGTGAAGAGGGGGGAGTCGGAAAGGGGTGTGAGTAAGTGGAAGGGGGGCTCAATAGTAATGGTTCCATTCATGTTTATGTATTTATATATAAAATTATGAATAGGAAACATAAATATATCGGAGTATTTCTTTGTATGTATGTATGTATGTATGTATGTATGTATGCATGTATGTATGTATGTATATATGTATGTATGTATATGGATGGATGAATGAATGAATGTGTGTGTGTGTGGTCATTTTGATTGTTATAAAGATGACATTAGTACGTACGGCCGTAAGGCCCATGTGACAGTTGTATTTATTTGAATGTATTCTAAAATGTACAATAAAACGTCCATTACTTCTACTACTACTACTACTACTACTACTACTTCTACTACTACTACTACTACTACTTCTACTACTACTACTACTACTACTACTACTTCTACTTCTACTACTACTACTACTACTACTACTACTACTTCTACTACTATTACTACTACTACTACTTCTACTGCTTCTACTACTACTGCTACTACTACTACTACTACTACTACTACTACTTCTACTTCTACTACTACTACTACTACTACTACTACTACTACTACTTCTACTGCTTCTACTACTACTACTACTACTACTGTTACTACTACTACTACTACTACTACTACTACTACTACTACTACTACTACTTCTACTACTATTACTACTACTACTACTACTACTTCTACTGCTTCTACTACTACTGCTACTACTACTACTACTTCTACTTCTACTACTACTACTACTACTTCTACTGCTTCTACTACTACTACTACTACTACTACTGTTACTACTACTACTACTACTACTACTACTACTACTACTACTACTACTACTACTACTACTACTACTACTACTCAAAGACTTTCATAATATACTTAGGCTTCTTACGTCATAAGAGCACCTAATTGAGAGTATTTGTATTTAGCACCTTTTCTTTTTCTCCATACCGTTTCCTCTTTCTATTTTTTTCTCTTTTTAGGAAATTGTATGTTACGAACTTTACTAGAACTTTCTGTATGAATAGGCTATGTTCATTTCCTGGTTTCATGCAGCTGAAGAACTAGTATGTCTGCAATAATATTAACGGCAACAGCATTGTTCCCCTTCTGGGTTCACAATTAACAAGAACCAAATTTAAAACACCTCGAGGAGGGGGAGAGGGAGGAGGAGAGATAAAGGAGGAAAACCAATTAGGGAATGCCGCTGTCTTGTTAATTCTCTTGCTAGTCGAGCTGCTCTGACAACTCGAGTGTTTGTACGTCTGTGTGCGTGAGTTCTCCAGCTTTCCTATGCCCCTGCTGACATTTACATACCTTTGCCACGTATACTGTAGTGAATGTGGAAAATTTCAACAGGAAGCTAACATTTTAGACCAATATTCAGACTTGAAGCAAATTCTATCTAAGATTTTGCAAAATCAATTTTTCTATTCTTTTAGTACCTCTTTACTACTAAAGGAATGTGGAAAGAGTCAAATGAATTACTAATAAAAATATGTGGAAATCATATTTTGCTACTTTAAGTTTTAGGACTTGTAAGCTCGTTTTCCAATCGTAGATAGTAATTAAATGTTAGTTAACTAGTTCCAGCTAAGTGAGCCACATAATATGTTTCCGAAAAGTTAATGTTTTACTAAAGTTTACGTTACTTTATAAAAAAGTGAACTTTTTACCTTGTAAAGAAATAAAATTCAAAATATTCTTTGGACAATTAGGAAACTAAAAGAATAATTAATTTTACAGAAAGAAAAATAATTAATGAAAGAAAGAAAACGAGGATATTATTGATTAGTATAATTAATCTACACTTGGGTCATGTATGAGGGCGAATAGGTCATTTTGGAAACTGACTGGCGCTGAATGCTTTGAGTACATAAGAGAATAACACAGCAAAAGTAAATTAAAAATATTTTCAAGTTACTTAACTGAAACTTTGACCGAAATCTTTCTGGCCATCTTACACGCCACTTCCATTGGTAAATCCGCCACTACTAACTCCAAGGGCAGTTTGATACTCTCAATATTAGATGCCTTTTCAAAAATCACACCCTCAAGCATTAACCACAGTTTGTAGTACAGGGTGTTCAGGCTTGGACCACTAGAAAGTCAATAAAACCTGAAAAACTCCCAGGTCAAGTCTCTGTGAATCTTGTCTTGTGGGCTGGAGCTGAATCTTGCTGGAAGCTTCAATGCCTGTTCTTGATCAAAGTCGTGTTCGGATTATGTACACTCTGGACGTTTGTCTGCAATTCCTTTTCACATGAATGAAGATTGATGGCACTATCATAGCTCACTCCGCATCAAACTATTAATGACACAGAATTGTGACTTTTATGCTTTTTGGGTCCCTCAAAGACAAGGTATAAACTCGTTCTTTTGATGGTTGTAGCTTTCTTCAATATTGAATTCTTTATCTACTAGTAAAAATTCCTTTCCGGTGACTGGTGAACGCTGTAGCAGTTAATTTCTCTGATGCTTCAGTTCTGTAGTTGAAACATTCCAGGCAACTGCGAAAAGCCCTTAAGCCAGTTTTTGTCTAGACATTATGAATATTTTATTTCATAGGCCAACGTTATTTGCTTCCGAACTGGATTTTTACAGCTAACTTCCTCACAGAGGACGAACAATCGAATTTCAAACAGTTAACAGTTCAGTGAAATATTGGGGAAGCGATACATAAGCATCCTACTTATTTCCAGCCAATTAAGGCCCTAGAAAATCTCAAACGATTATTTTCCAGTGCTATGATGGGCTATCATAACACACACTTTTTATACTCTTACCGTTCCATGGTTAAAACTCAAGTAGTGTACTCTTTATGCTGCATCTGACACAAAAACGACGGCAGTAGTGTCTGGCAGCCAGACAGTTGTCTAATCGCCGTCATTTCATGTATTTACAATGCCTATTTACATGTGTGTACGATACTATTTAAGTGCAAATGATGAATCGTTGTAATAATTTACAAAGAAAACAAAAATACAAGTATATTACTTTATTACAATATTACAAAGGGAGCTAAAGATCAATCTATTACATACCAAGTCACTTGCATTTCAAAGAAAGCATATTCAAGGAAATATAACTATAAATATCATATAATTTTCATTCATTTACCTCAAAACCATTATCTTGGATTGAAATATTCATGGCACTTAACAGAAAAAAACCTACAAATAAATATAAAAATGCAAAGAACTTTATTAAAGATTACATAGTTTTTAAAAATACATAGACACTCCAGGTGTAAGTTTCACATAATGTAGACAACAAAAATAGTTTTTATAAACATGAGTCCAGAAATGCTTAGTTTTCAAGTTTCTAAGGTTTATTTGTGACACATGGTCAGTTATATTAAAAAAATGTTCACATATTTACCTTCTGCCTAATTTGAATCCATTGCCAAGAAATCAGCCATGCTGTATTTTTAAGAAGTCTCTGTAGGGAACGTTTTAGCGGGTTAGTAGAAAGTCGAAGTGAGGACTGTATTAGGCACGAGGAGAAATACTTTAAGATAATGTGAAGAGTTGGAGTTTAATAGACAGATTTTAAAAATACTGAACATTATCCGATTTTCGGATAGTTTGTAGATAGAATTTTGCTTAGTTTTTAGTGCATATATATTCAATTGAATGGAACTGCTTCCAACTAAACATTTACTTGATGTCAGTAAAAGAAGCTGTGTCGCAATTATTTCAAATCATATTTATATTAGTGCTAAACTGTTGTTGGTGTCATGATTAGAAAATTACAGCCCATACATGAATATGTGAACGTTCGGATTTTTCATTCTACAGCAACTGCAGTAAATAATCCAAACCATAACACAATACCAATGATTTTTTTCAATTTTTTCAAATGTTTTTACAGAGTGCACACTACAAAATTTTTTAAATAAAGAATAAATAAGGGCTATATTTTACACAGTTCTTATGATTCAAGAGAAGCTTCAGTTTTTCACTTGTGATATATTGGCTATACATATCTTCTTGAACGCATTCATAATTCTGAGCATAATAAACCAGGGACAGAGTCAATATTGCGGCCACGTATTTATTTTTTTCGGGGGTTTAAGGTAAACTTCTGCCACACTAACACAGAAAGTTGGAGCATGATGCTAGCCGTAGAAACTGGAGAAAGGTTGTTTATTGCATATGCATCACTTATCGCACCTCATTCGATGAGAGAATTCTACAATGTTTCCTGCTGCCAATATAATGAGCAGGAGTTGGTATCAAACATGTATACAGCTCAATTTCGTTTTGGCGATAAAAATGCCATCAATGACGGTATACAAAACGGTTCTTACAGAAGGAAATAACGCTTTGGTAACCTTTTTCCTTAATCAGAAGCAGTTCAAGCTCGTAGATGGCACAGTGGTCATTGTACGCAAGGATTCAGCAGGAAAAGCACTTAACAACAGTTTATATCTTGCTACTAATAGATTTTACATTGGCATTTAGAGGTCAGTCTAAATAGAACACCCCTGCAAGTAAGTTGATAGATGTGTGTTCTTATGTGGTAGCCTGGATGCGGGAATCTACAATAACTTGCCAAAATTGCAGCCAAGCACAGGTGGAAGAGTTCTGATTTTGCACATGCAAATTTCTCCTCAAGGAAAAAAAGACACCAGCTATTCCATAAAGTACAAAAATATCTGTGGCTTGTTTATGTGTATACACAGAAAGTGAATAGTGAAAAAACTAAACGAAATTCGTCATGTGTTATGTGAATATTTTTCTATTTTTAGGTCTTCTATTTCGTAGAAGTTTCTCACAGTTAAGTAAAATTCTGTTCTTGTTCTCCATAGGCTGTAGGGAATGGCATTAACATTAACGCTGAGCTAAGTAGGAATCCACTTAAGTTTCAAGATAAGGGTAGATTTCCAAAGAAGAGTGCCAAGCAAGACTCCAATTACATTATGTAACAGGAATAAATTGGAAATGAAATATGGATACTAGAAGAAGGAGAAGGAAAAGGAGAAGGAGAAGGAGAAGGAGAAGGAGAAGGAGAAGGAGAAGGAGAAGGAGAAGGAGAAGGAGAAACGCTAACCACAGAAGCAGCTCTATTTTTAAACACTGTTAGCATTAAAGAGAGTATATTATCAAATAAAAATATCACATTGAAATTAAGGAATATATTTTAAAATTGGTGATCACATACTCACATTGTAATCTCATCTAGAAATAATTCCAAAGTTTCGATTTTTAAAAACGGCATACAAAGAACAAATGACTGATATAGATGGGTGGATGATGAAATTTGAAACAGACAGAAAAAATGACAGTAAAAAGTTAGAAAAAGAAACGAAATATTTTAAGTAAAAATACGTGATTTTTTTTAAAAAAAATGTTGACATTGTTAATAATGCTATGATCTCAAAGAGTTAGAATAAAACTACATTTCGTAGATTAAATTAAATGAAAAGTTAAATTAAAAGTAAACATTTTCCCATAATGCCATTTTTGGATTAAGAGACTGGATAATCGACCATCCCAGCCTTGTCAGATATGAACGGTTTAAATCCGGTGGGTAAGGCAAACATCGCTGTAGGTGCTGTACTATGAAAATGGAAAACAGCGTGTCATGGCGATGCAAAGCGCTATGCAAGATAAAAGAGAGCCTATTTTGTGCAAGTAAACAGAACATTTGCAATGTCTTGTACCTGGTAGCCTCATTCTCCCGGCCAGGTATTGTTCCCGGGTGCATCTTCTGGAATAAGACTCTCTCTATCTCCCTCTTCCTTTTGTTCTGGCTTTGCTTGTGTTCGTTAGCAACCTGCTCCAGGCCATGCCTCCTCTTCAATACAAAAACAAAATAGTTCTTCTTGTATGCCTCATGTACCCCCAATCTACAAGCTGATTAAATGCGATTCGTGAGTCTAGAAAAATATTTCTGTATTTCATTGCAAATTCTTGTTTTAAAAATTACACGTTAAATTACAGTCAGTTCGAAACCAACCAGTTCTTGTATCGGAATGTAATATTAATATATTTAAAACGAGAAACATGCTTTTTAAAACACTTCTGTAAAGTGTTAAACATATTCAAAGTAAGTTCAGTCTTAGCTGTTGAATTTGCAATTTTAAAATTGCAAATAGGGAAATGGTGTGAAATTTGGACTGTGTGGAGGATGCTCTAAGACGTTTAAATCCAATAATTCTAGCAGTAGGAAATTTACTGATAAATACAAATGTAATATATTTAAATAGGTTCATTTTTAAGAGTATAATTTTGTTTTAATCCTATGTAAAAATTAACAAGTGCTATTGCTGAAGAATTATTCACGAAGTGGTGTGAAATTTAGACAGCTGATTGTGGTACATTATATACACTTAATCAGAACTTTGGAATTTGTATTACAAGAAAAAATAATAAATTAAACTCCCTTTCGGTAAAGTTTCGTGTAACAAAATCACCTCCAACTTAAAAAGTGTGCAAGATATATTTATAATTCCATTATTATGTCATAAAATGTCACCTATAATTTGAAGTGTATTGTTGAATTTTAAGAAAATGACTACTTAAAATTCATTCATTGTTGCATCCTTGCTCTAGTATATACCTGAATTACTGTCAAGGTTATATTTCCGCTCTTTCTCTCCTTATTTTCTTACTGAGAGCTGTAAATTTCTTACAAGTTGTATTTAATGCTTGGTATTTTCAACTAATACACCGATGTTAATTCAGTTACGGCCATCCGCAACTGGGAAAGGGAGATAAGAATCGCCGCGTGTAGTTAGTATTTTTATTTTAGTATTTATATTTTACTGAAAGCATAAAATGGTACTGTATTTATGACTGGTGGTAACAATAATAAGCACTAATCCGTATTATAAAAGATGTTACAAATGATGCTCCTCAGCGGCAATACATTTCCAGTATCTGCATAGGAAATTTCTGTATTTCATATCAATTTTCTTCTTAAAATCAGTTCTTGTCATTGAGAGATGCTGTCTCTCTCTTTCTCTCGTAACTTCTCAACAAGTTAGCGAATAGTTTTTCTATCTGGAACAGAATTTACAGAATATTTTCTTTGAATCGCCTTATCCGCTAGGATCGTTTTCACATGTACATAAAAGCTCATTCAAATGCATGTTTATATATTGGCATAACTAACGAAGAACAATTAGCACATATAATGCATACAATGAAAGCACCTTGGCAAGCCTCGGTTCATTGAAGCTGTTATATCCCCAACAAATCCCATACACCTAATTTCAATTAAATTACTATATAAATGTATGTTGCAAGATGTATTAATAAAACGGGTGGAAAATTGTGCAAATTTTGACACACAAAGTGAACAATTCTATTTTAGGCATGTAGTTGGCACCATTAACGTGTTTCTGGTTGATAAAGGGTGTAGAAAATTTCAAACGGTAATGAACAAAGCGTACTATGAATTATAAAACCCTATTAAGAACAAAACTCGTTTTATCAAACAGAAAATGTTGTTCACATTTTATGTATCAGAGCAAAAGCTAACCTTGACAGTAGGCACCCTGCATTTGTTGAAACTGTATACTGTCCCCATGGTAAACACACATACTGAACCATGATGGGCATCTTCTGTAAATAACACATATGTACTAATATTAGCCGGCACTTTACCTCAAGTATGACAAGTATGACATAGTGCAAAGAAAATATGAAAGCAATGGTAAGCTTCCACTTCTGTTGACTTCTTCCGAAATGAACAACTTAATAGATATAAACTATCAAACATGTTTATTAAATTTTATTTTTGTCTACCTGCCACAATAATAAAAGTAGATTCAGAGGCGTAACATGTAGTAGATTCCTGTTTTTATAGTTGCTTTGTAAGGCTTCAATTTCAAAATGAATTATCGGTAAATTCGTTAAGAAATATCCAACTTAACTTACAGATATAAAAAATGCGAAATTGAGCAAATATGGCTTTCGGAAGAGAGAAAGATAAATATAAACAACTTGTTAGCAGTTTGAACGCTTATACACCATCTACCCACCCGCCCTAAGTATCACATTTACTAATACAAAATTTAAGCTTAGAATACGGTTGCCGTGAAGCTATAACAATACTTATATTCTAACAGAAATGGAAATGTTAGCGAAATTACCTGCGTAAGTGACCGGGGAAATTACAAGTATTATATATTAGTAGATGGTACAAAGAAAACATAAAACAAAGAATTACTGTAATTAATAAAAAAGAAAAAGGTTTGTGCTAACTGTGAATTCCTTGTATCCTAATTACTATTCATTCATAATTAACTTAATTTACTAGGCCCCTACTCACCTCGCTTAACGCATGGTTATAAACGCAACTAATTTACTATACACAAAACGAAAAAAATAAATCTAATCTAAACTAAATAACGTTTATTCCAAATTAGTAAAAACCAGCATAAAAATACGCCCTTCTAATCAGAACTCGAAGCAAAAGCAATTTACTTGTACAAAATGAAAGAATTAAACCTAACCTAAGCTAATCTAAATTAAATTTAACTAAATTTCACAAGTTGCTTTGATTGCATTGCTTAACAATTCTTATCACAACTCATAACAAATGCAACTAATTTTCTTTGTTTGAAACGGAAGAACTAAAGCTAGCCTAATTTAACCCCGAGTATTATAAATTGATATTAACTCATATGAAAATAAAAAATTAATGTAGCTTAATACTTCCAAATGAAATGAAAATATGCTGTAAATGAAGTCAGTAGCACGAAGAATAGCTGGATTAGCGTGAATTTCAGTTTAAGACAGGAGGAAAAATACCATTATCACATGGTGGTAACAACAATAAAGAAAAGATGAGAGAAAATGGCTTGCATTATGTCGTGGGTAAATGGCGATTAAAACAGAACATGATATTGTATATATGCATTTATTTCTTGTTTATTGGCACCGTTGTATGTTTATAGTAAATAATATCAAGCAAATAAAAACGCAGGTATTCATTAACGAATATAATCGGGATGACAACGGCCTATTTTTCGGTATCTCTTGTAGCTATAGAATCGTCAGACAATTGTTTTTAAGTGAACTTGATTCATTGTTTAGTTTGTGATCTGCAGCCACTGAAACCAACTTTTTTTCATACACTTCGTAGTTCATATTGTTACCTTGAAAGCCGCTTTTGCGCTTTCGAGAATGTTTGGTTTCGCCATTTCAATAACGCTTTTAAAACAAGGAAAAACGAAAAGTCGCCATGGTAACAGACACACTGGCATTGCAGTGCCCCTTCAAAGGCTTCACAATAAAGCCTTTCTGCGAGAGAGACAACTTCACGCCAAGGCTTACCTACGCTCTAACAGCTTCCAGCGAGCATTTGTTTTATTATTCTAGTTGCCCGGGAAACAGCAATCATTCAAAACATTGCCAATTACGAGTGGAAAAGTAAGCCACGAATTATCTCTTTCAGCTAGTAATAGAATACTCTAGGATCCTATATTTAAACAGTGCTCTGAGTAGCCTTTTCTCGGTTTTAACGTATCAAAACTAATGATACGGTCATGAATTTTAATATATATGATAAAACCTGTTTCTATAAAGAAGTAATGAATCCAAAATAAAATATTCTGGATCCTATATTTAAGTAGTAGACTTTTCTCGGTTTTAACGTATCAAAACTAATGATACGGTCATGAATTTTAATATATATGATAAAACCTGTTTCTATAAAGAAGTAATGAATCCAAAATAAAATATTCTTTTTAACCATAAATGAAAATATTGACAATGTATTTAAAGCAATAATAAATGACAGGCGTTAAATTGGTCAACTGTGTCTCGTCTGAATGTATCAAAATTCAAGACTAAGATTTAAACAGTATTTTTATATTTTCATAAAAACGAGTAAAATTATTCAGGAATATTATAAAGCTGCTGTCATTATTAAGCTACATTATTACACTCAGTTTCATGGCCTAGTGTTTTGTGTTCAAATATTCCAAATCTATACTAATATTCAGCTAAAAAGACATTTTTCTTGGATAAATTAAGCATTAATTTTTAATTACATTAATACTAGCTTAAATCTATTAAATTAAATTAATTAATAGCATAAGGTTTGTAACAAAAGTTTAAACTTTTACTTACAGTTTTTTTTTCTCGTTCAGATATTTACTATAACAAAATGTATAAAATATTCAAAATGTCTATCACAATAAAGAAAATAAAGAATTTATTTCTTAAATATGTTTCATTTTCAACAACTTCCATATTGCCAGGTAAATTCGGTAATACAGTTTCTATAGACTCGAATTAGAGAATAAATGTTTACCGCTGTATGCTTCCATAAAAATTCATAAAATATTAATAACTTTAACGTTTTGCTTAAGTATAGGAGTATCTAACATTAGCATAAAATTGTTCTGTAATTCGTTCTAGATTGAATTGCGCTTCGTGCTCAGAAACAGGAAAATAGGGAATTTGGGAATTTTGTTAAATGATATGGTATGACCGCAATTCGTTAAGGCACGAACTCGTGAATTGCAGGTCTGGGGTTCGATTCCTTCCTGATTGGGTTCTTTTTCGGGCTTTTCTCGGTCCTCATAAATGGAAAATGTCGGGAAGATACCCTAAACTTGGACCTGGAACGCTTCCATCCTTAAAAAGAATTCATTTTCCAGTTTATTATTTCATCTCGTGTATCATGTCCACCGCATGTGGTGCCTCAGCAGTAAAAGGGGCGTTAAAAGCTATTAAAAAAAGACCGCAATAACTACTTTTCTCGCTCTCTAGTGGAAGAACTTCCTCCTGCTGTAGATGGTGGCTAACGCCAGTCATTTGTTTTAATGATACCTCATTTGTTTTCATACACTTATACAATTGGTGTGTAATGACTAAATAGGCATCATGTTAATTGACGGGAAATGGGAATTGTACGCATATTATGAAAGGAAGTCAGCATTTAAGGCATTACATGCAGGTTTTTTTTTTTTTTTTTTTTGAGTGATTTATTTATGGACGCTCTTTAACATCCCAGGTCATCAGCGTCCCATTCAACTCAGGGCGTGAAACGGCCGTCAAATTTTGCTCAGAGGCCTCTCTTTCAGGCTTGAGGTTCTTTTTCGTGCCGTAAATATACGACACGGGACCCACGGCTTTACTTCCCTTCCGAAGGAAGCCATACGTAGGATTTTTACGCCCGAAAAAATCCATCGGTCCTGGCCGGGTTCGAACCCGCGTTCTTGGGGTAGAAGGCAAGTATGGTAACCACTACACCACCAGGACCGACTACATGCAGGTGACAGTCTTTAGGCTTCATACGTTTTAGAAAATGTTTTTTACATTTATCAGCATATTTACTTCATAATGTAAAGATTTTAACCAAAATCACCAATAAATTTATGAAATAAATAAATAATAAATAATAATTATAACAATAATAATAATAATTTCTGCAATACGCCGTCCTGGAACCTATATGCGAATACCAGGACTATATTACAGTTTCTATAGCTTATTATTTCTTCTCTCTTACACTTTTTAACATTATTTGTGCGGATTGTATTTATTTCTAATTAAACAAAAATAATTAACAAAAACACAAATTAACAAAATAACCCCAAATTAAAATATCCAAATAATTTTCTAACTGGAAGCCGTTGAACAAAACAAATCTATAAATGGTAGCCAGCTATAAAACTTAAATTCAAAACTAAAAACTGAAGCTAAAACTACCAATAACTAAAACTACCATTCGTTGGAAGCCGACGGTTACAGTGCTGGTAATCAATACCCCTAAGCTAAAAGTTTACTTTATCTATTTATTCCCTATATCAATTTTATTGATTTATAGATATTTATATTTTATAACTATTCTACCGCACTTTATTTATATCACTTTCATCTTGTTCACTTTTATTTGTTTACTTGAATTCCATTTCCACCTTCTATCCAAAACTATACCTCACTTATCTTCACTTCAATCCTGAGTGTTTAAATTATGAACCAAAAACAATTTAAGCCTTCAATCTAAACTAATCAATAACTACGCTATTTACTCACCACATACCACACGCTTACACTTTCACCATTTTATAAATCTTGGTTTCTTTCTTCGTAGTTTCCGTTCTTCGGTCTCTTCGCCTCCCCTCTGTGGCTCTCCAATCCATCATCTGATCCCTTCTGCTCCTACCTGCATCTTCACACACCAATCACTCCTTAATTCTCCCTTTGCCGTCTCCGTTCTTCCCCGTCGGTCACCGGTCTGTTCTTTTTGTTTAAATGATAGTCCATAGGGTATTATTGTCATTGTTAAAATCGTTAATTTAATATGCTTTTTTGCTATTGATTTGTTGATTGATGATATGTTGTCACGTCATGTTATTGCTGTTATTGTTTATATTTTCTATATTTATTTATGGCTTATATGGTTATTATTGTCAGTGTTTTTAGGTTATCAATATGGCTGTTACATTCCCATCTTCTTTCTTCTTCCCAATCATCTTCGCACTTCTTGTTATTGATATCATATTGTTGTTTATTGTTACTATTATTTATTATTGTCGTGTGTAAGGTTATTGTGGCCAGTGTTGTCAAATGTCCGTTACTACCCATTCTTCTTTCTCCTTCGCCACTCTCACATAACTTACTTTATCCAGCTCTTTAAACCTTCTATAAATTCTTCTTTTCTATTCTTACCGCCGTCATATAGCTTGCATTTCCCAGTTCTTCAAATCTTCTTCTGTTGAATGTTTTTCTTCATTCTTCATTGCCGTCACATAAATGACTTCTTCCAGTTCTTTAACTCTTCTTCTATAATTAATTCCTTTACCATTCTTCACCCCCGTTTAAGTTTAAGGTCCCGTGTAATCTATTCCTGTTATTATTGTGTGTGATGTATTTGGGTAGGTAATCTCTCTGATTTTCTTACTCCTCTACTTGGGCTACTTCAATCTCAATCTTCTCCTGTGATAGTGTCACTTCCCGCGCCAGTTTGCTAATTTTATCAGTAAATTGATGTAGTGGTTGTACAAGGTTCTGTCTCTTTGGATGTGTGAAACATGATGACCACCTACATGATTGGAAAAGTATGGACATTCAAATCAGATGTCCTCGAGTGTATCTTGTTTATTACAGAGATCATTTTGCGTTTTATTATTTTTTTCAAATAGTTTTGTATGGACCGTGTCCAGTTAGGTAACGATAATCCCTTTTGTAGGTTAAACATATTTAGTTCTCAATCTTTCCGAAATATTCTTAAATACCTAATAACTTCTTATACCTACATCTACAGTGTTCCATTCCCGTTGCCACTATTGTTTTAATGTATTTTTTATTTCCTGTACACTATTACATTGCCTGCCAATTATTTCAGTCACTTTGTCTAGATTTCTTTTCTTAAACCAAAAAATTGCACCCCTCAATTTAAATGTGAGATCAATTGGCCATATTCCTATCGATATTAATAGAGCTAGGGTGGGCGAGGTACTGAGCGCTCTCGTGAATCTTAATAAGATCTTTCTTTGTGAGCGTCTAAGAAGAGTTTTAATAGCGACATATTCGTCCTTGTCGCCCCGTAAGTTATTATAGATGTAAAAATGCTTGTGCGATAAGCTGTAATAGCATTGAATGGCATTTTAACATCTGTTTGCATTATTCTTTCCAAGTTCATCATGGTAATTTCGGATTTTTTTTTAACAAATTCTGCATTTCTGTTTTTTTTAAACTTAATTTCTCATTCAAATATATGCCTAAATATTTTGCTTCTATTTGTTTTCTGGTGTTTTGATTATTGTACTGTGTAGTTGGGTATCGTTTTAGATTAACTTTCAACACCGTATATGCAGATTTGGATAGGGCGATTTGTAACTTATTTCTTCCGCACCAATCCTTTAATTTGTTCGTAAAGTAGTTAGCGCGGCTTTCAATTTGATTTGTATTTTCGCCTTCTATTATAAACAAATAATGTCAGGTTTTCTTAGCGTGGTCATCGTTTATCAATTCGTCTGTGAGTTTGTAGACAATATTCCAAAAGGTCAGAGCTCGGATCGCATCCTGGGGACATCCTTTGTAATTTCTCTGTATATATTATTCTCAATACCTTTAACATAGGCATGTTCTTCTGTTTTTACAATAGTCTTTTAACATTGCGTATAAACACTTGGGAAAACTTTCTCCCGTAAACGTTCGAACAGTGCAGGCTACCATAGATTGTCATAGGCTCCGGAAATATCAATTAAAATGCCAATAGTATATTTTGAATTTGAGAATTTTACCGCATTTATTAGCTGACTATTTGCATCATCCGTCGATCTCCCTTTTCTAAAACCAAACTGGTCGTTGTTCATATCTAACTATTCTAAATCCTTTCAGTGTCTTACATACAATTCCTCCAGAATGTTGCCTAAGGTGCTTAACAGACAAATTGGTCAATATGATTTAGGATCTTTTGAATCTTTGTCGGCACTCTTTTTACGAACTATGACTTTGGCTTCCTTCCAACAGTGAGAAAAACGTCCCTTCCAAAAACAACAAAAGGCTCAATAAAATGGGGTAACAATAGCCTTAAGATTTGCTATTACTTCATTTATAATCTCATCTGGACCCGCAGCTTTTTCTTGCTTTATTCGGAGTGTTTTCCAATAGTTTCAGCTATCATAACAAATATGGACATAGCTAACTACTGTCGAATATGTCGGTCCTGGTGGTGTAGTGGTTACCATACTTGCCTCCTAAACCCAAGATCGCGGGTTCAAACCCGGCCAGGACCGATGGATTTTTTCGGGGCGTAAAAATCCTAAGTATGGCTTCCTTCGGAAGGGAAGTAAAGCCGTCGGTCCCGTGTCGTACATTTACAGCACGATAAAGAACCTCAAGCCTGAAAGACAGGCCTCTGAGCAAAATTGGTCGGCCGTTTCACGTCCTAAGTTGAATGGGACGCTGATGACCTGAGATGTTAAAGAGCGTCCATAAATAAATCAATCAAAAAAACTATCGAATACAAGAGTACAAAATGCTTAAATGCCTCGTTTATGTCCAATTAATCATTTCTCCTTTCATGTGCTGTGTTGAGTGGCTTTATTAATGTATTAGGATCAGTTGAAAAAGTTTGGGATTTTAAATCTAAACGATCTATTACATCAGGTACAGGAAAAACAAATGAGTCACCCTTCTCGTGTAGTTTTAGTATAACATGTCGCAAAGCCGCAATCAAAGTTCTTCGCTATTCCAATCGACTGAGTTGCAACGTCCTGTCGAAGTCGGCATAAATTTGCCCCCGTTCGGTGCATTCGTTGCATCAGCAGCTGTCAGAGTTTGAACTTGTACTTTAACACTTTAGGAATTAAAGTGGAAGTTACGTTTCCCACTTTAATCTCCTCTTCATTATCAGTATGACTACCGTCCACACTTCTTTCTATTTGCTCCTTTTCTTCTGCTGCTGATTGTTTTTCATCCTCCCTACTAAATGTACTAATATCGATGCCTAATTGTTTATTACTATGATCTGCTATTTTATGTATTCTTTTCCATATACGATTTAAGAAATTACTACGCGATTTATCTAATAAGTTCAAAACAATTTATGTGCCTTCGTTCTCTTCTTCTTCAATTCCCTCTTCTTCTTGTATTATGACATTGTAATCAATTTTATTCTTCTTTATAATGCCCATTTGTTTGTCAATAGTGTGTATTCTTATCTTTGGTGGTATGGTGGGCATTTCTTCTGATTTTATTTCACTATTATTATCACTTGGTGTCGTTCCCAGTGAGTTACTTATACACTACTGAATCGTTTGTGATTGTTTCTTTCGTTTGCGTACATCGATCCGTTAGTTTGTCCATATATTTTAATTTTAATTTATGAGCGATCACTGTTATGAACTTTCTTCAGATCCAACTCGGAGTATTTTTTTTTTTTGTTTATAGATTATTTTTCCTTTATCCATAGTCGGTTCTAGCAATACCCCTCTTCCACATTAACTTATATGTGAGGCAATCTTGTTTACCCCACAATTTTTGTTTCTCCTTGCGCATGGAATGCAGGTAGCCTGTTGTTCCTTTTTCTGGCACACTTTTCTCTCGTGATCTTGTTCTCCGCAGTTACCACGCGTTGCTTTATCCTTATTGCAAAACTTTGACACGTGCCCATAATCAATGAATTAGTTGCAAATTTTTCTGCAACTTTCCTGCTAAACGTGAAAGCAAGAGCCACTAAATGTGACGCCAGCAGCTTTCGGGCTTATCTGCATCTTAATGCATTTCCTTCTTCACCTCAAAGACTGATAACTAGCAAGTAACGTAATTATGTCTAGTAGAGGAAGAAAAGAGTTACAGCTTGCATGCTATGTATGATGTAATCTCATGGTAGTAGAAAGGGAATTGTACTTGGGGCTTAATGAAATAAGAACTGGTGCTCTTAGGTTTCTAGCATCTAGTAGCATCCGCCATAGGATAAAGAATGGTAAAACAGCGTTCTTCTGTGGCGACAAGCAACCAAAAGTGCCACTGTGGCCGAAAGAAGCTTATTGATTACCCAAACATATTCGTTTAACTATCTATCGATAAGTATAGATTTAAACAATTCTGAAGCTACTTTTTATGCAAAATCTTGAATATCGAATTTGTACAGAATCTACAGGAACCTTGGGAACAGTGTAGAAAGATCAGAAATTGCCAATTGTTCCTTAATTCGTTACTTTTCTAGTAGAGAAGGTAAGCAAGCCCCTAAAGCCTTATTTATTTTCAACTTTACCCATTGATTAATAGTTTTCTTATTCATTGCATTTTAACACAAACCTCCAAGACTAATTTATTAAATTTGTTGTTGTATATTTCTTGTATTCCAAAATCTAATAATTAACTATTACACAGTGAATGGTGGCGAATTAACGAAATAAATCCAATAATGGCTTGACCATGAACGCAGTAGTAGTAGTAACGTTTATTTATTGCTCAATATTTACAAACATTATTTGTACAATCATTTGCCTAGACCTTTCGACCGTATATAAAAGAATTTCCACTTAAAATCAAATACATTTACAGTTATTAATACATAAGCACAAACACTGAAATATACGGAAATGTATAAATATGTGCATCAATCGCTTGCAGGCCCATATATTCATACTCAAAGAGCCCGTCTACTCCAACAAAGTGCTTCTGATTCAACGCACTTTGCATAGAAAATAACCAAGCTATGGCCAGTTTTCTACCTGTATAAATAGGTCCCAACATGCTAACCTATCCCTCTTTAACTTAGCACTAAGCGGAGTCAACCTCCACTATCCGGTACCTGGGAAGTCCATTGGAATGTGCTCCCACTTTTCTCTTTCTCCACAAAAAGGACGCATTCTCTGCCCAGCCTCATCTTTTCCATGCCCCAATGTAATCCACGCTAGACCCGTTCTTTTTGTAAGCTCATGCAATATATTGTATTCTGGGTTTTTGCCTAAACTATGTGATATTTTTTTCTGCATTCTGTTTCTATATTATGTTGGTTAATTTCCCTAAGGCTACTAGCTAACTTTCTATAAATATAATTACCATTCCTTGCTACCTTCTCGCACACTCTTCCAACCCAGTGCTGTCAAAACTTTTTAAAATTTTTGTTGGCCAGTATGTTTAATCGTAATTACTAATCTAATGCTGGTAGCATAAAACCCTAAAAGTTGTGCGATTTCCTTTTATAATGCGTAACCATTACTTAATTATTCTAATTTTACAGGGAATAGTTCATTACCGCACATCCTCGTCTACAGAATTGCATTCATAATGAAATTTTAGGAGAGGAAGGGAAGATCTCGTATAAGTCGAGAAACTTTGATACCATCGCAAAAATTATCCTATATCAATAACACTTTACCCAGGAATATTTTTATAATAAATATCTGAATTTAATATTATAATATTAATTATTTTAAAGGAAAAGTTCAGTATTTTAACTGCAAGATATATTAAAACTATAAAACTTCTTCAGCTTATTAATATAATATTTTAATATACTACTACACACACTAATAAATAAATCATTCTTGGATGCGTGCTTCATTTATGTCTCTATTAACATACACTCTAAGGGGCTGGTATGATAGTGTACAAAGAATATACCCCTCGATGAAGAACATGTTGCTAAACAATGTTTATATTATCCTAAAGTAACTTGCCTTTTCCAACTTTTTTTAAAATTTCCTCATACATTACTAGTGTACTGTGCCAAGAAAATGATATTTTTAAAAATAGCAGACAGCAGATGAGTCATATGAACTATGCATTGCTCCCATGAACGGAAATATTTATAGCAAAGCAGAGACAGGGACATATGCAAGACAGACACTACATAACGTGAAGAATTGCATGAATCTTGCGCTAACTTTCTTGATGAATGGAAGATGGATGAAATACAATAATGGGGCGAATCTTAATGCGAATATAAAAGCCGCAGAAACTCTCCGTAAACGAAACAGAATTCCAGATGTGCTGGTAGGGCTGTAAGAAACAGTATATGGGGCAGTAATACGATCTATAATGACTTATGGGGCCAAAATGTTGGGTTGGGAACGAACAGAGAAATTGGATCTGGTGAGGATGGTTTTCTGAAAGGCATTTTAAGAGTAGGGAGGGGTACAACAAATTGCTGAATTCTTAGGGAATTTGGTTCCTATGCCGAGATTATAGGATGCAGGGTCGTAACAGTACTGGCGAATTGTTCAAGGGAAATCAGGCACTAATTAAGGCGATCGCAGCTGGTATTGGGGGAAATAAGACCTAGGTTGCAAAATTAAGGAGAAGTTCGGAAAATATAGGAATGGGGAACATTTGGACCGCAGAGCGGAAAACAGGAGAGGGGTGTTTGGAGGAAAATTAAAAAACGCTTGAAGGACATGAATAGGCAGCTGACTCTTTCGGAGTGTGCAGAAAAAGTTTCGCTGGAGATTCAATCGGAGCTGAAATTGGATAGGGGATGAGATGTTGCATCCAAACAGTAGTCAAACTCTGCAATCACGGGCTCGCTTGGTTTAGGTCAAGCATGTGGCTGATGACTAAAGTAACAATAGAGGGTACGAGAATCTGCTCTATATGTGCGGAGAAAAATCTTGATAACATATTCTGGTACTGCAAGACAACGGAAGAATGTAGAAAGAAATGCCTAACGGCCCCGTTTGTTAATGGAGGGCAGTGGTAGTGCTGGACTTTGCAGGTAGATAGGAAGGAGTAGGAGGGAGTAGGTAAAATTTTAAATAAAATGAGACAGCTCAGATCGGAAGAAGCTGACAACTGGGAAGCGGGGTAGGGGAATATGATTCACAATATTTTTGGAATTATTTGTACATAGTGTATATATGTGGGAGTATGTTATTTAATTTTATAAAATTTTTCTTTTCTGTTCATTTATGTATTTTAAAAAATCCATTATATATTTGATTTATTTATTTTTTCATTATTATATAAACTATCTATCTCTTAATAATTAAATATTGGCTTATGCAATTTCATATATTTCTTAGTATATTAGGAAAGTATATAGAGTCCCAGGATCCATGTGACATGGATGAGATTGATTTGTAATAAATATATATTGTAAATAAATACATTACTACTACTACTATTATTATTATTATTATTATTATTATTATATTGATATATAAAATTTATGTTTTCCTAAATTAACTTCCCTTCTCCAATTATTTTTAGAACTTCCTCATGCATTACTAGTGTACTATGTGCTAAGAAAACTTGTATCCTTAAGGAACATTGGGAGCGAGTTTTTGGTTAAATCCGGTTGAAAAAATCGGGTAATTTTTGTTGCAAATGATTTCTTGAACCTTTGGGCTCCCACAGAGAGTCAACATTTGCATGACCCCCTCCCTCCCTCTCTCTTCGAATTCTATAGTCATTTAAAGAGCTTCACGTGTCGTTTTAAATAATACTGTTTACTAGCATACGTTTTTATAAAACATAGTTTTTCTTAAAATTCATTTTCACACATTAAAAATGCCCTAAGCATCATAGTTTTTGTTTAAATTCAATTGAAATTTACCGGAATGTGCAGCACAGTCCATTATAATATCTTATAGGACAAAATGCATCGCTAACATCAATAATACCTTTAAAAAAATATTTTCTCTGAAAAGATGATTAATTTTAAAGATTAAAATGTCTCATAGGTTTAAAAAAGTATAACGGTTCACTCATCAAATGTGTTTAAAATAACTTTCTATACAGTTTTTACGTGGTTCATAGCTCCAATTGCAAAAATGCCAACCAATTTTCTGAACTCATGAGCCACTTGGGATGTGTTCATAAGTGTCACATTTACATAATAAAATTTATGAAATAATGTTTAACTTGTCAAACATTTATTCAATTTGAATGAAAGTTGGTATACCTATTAACATAATAGCAATGCAATCACAGTAAAAGTTTCAGAAAAATCCATAAACAAATGTGGAACTTCACCCCCAATGTCCCTTAAAATAATTTTAGATCTATATTTAATTTACTCAACTGTCTAAGCCATTAACTTTTCACTTATTGCAATAAGAACAGGTTGCATATAATTACAGTTAATTCTTTAACATTTACACGATCGTAGGTGATGCATATGAACTATACATTACTCCCATGCATATGCAATGTGTGTAAATCAGTACTTAGTTTTAGAACGCTTTTATTATACAAAATACACATAAGAGGATAGGACAGGGTTTTTCTAAGTTTGAACTGTTGCTGCTTGCTTACGTAAATGTAATTTAGTTAAGAGCCTAAAGAGAAAGCGAAACTCATCGCAGCGTGGAATTATTTTTGTGCGCCGAACACCCAAACAATACATAAAATATATAAACAAAAGCGGGTAACGAGATTAAGTCACTTGAACTGTGAGAGCACTTTCATAATCTACAAGAAGCTCAGGAATAACAGTTACATAAATTTAATTTAGCTAATAGTTTCAGGGGGGAACGTCGAGCGGCGCAGAGAGATTGATAAAATGCTCACGTGGAATAGCTGCTGTCCCTTGGGGCACGATCGAGGCAGCTGCAATACTATCGCTCTCGTCACGGATATTAAACTTCACTTTAACTTTTTCGTTAATATCTTAGTAATTCTTGAAAGTTTTCACCAATATGCGTATACCACAGGCTGGAATTTGTTTAACAGCTACAAGGGCAAGGACGTACGCAGTCACCCTTCCCACAGCTTGAGGTTCTTCCTTATTGCCTATATTTTGAAGAACCAACATTTTAAAATACCTTAGTAGCAGAGTGCTGAGTATGAAGACCCGTTACAGTACTGTTTCAGCTCTTATGCAGTCTTTGAATACTTGTATCACTAGATGTAATGATATATCTGTTAAAATGGTTCCATTACTAGATACAGAATTGCCAGAAATTCGGTTTTGAGATGAGCTCGGTGAGGCGAGGCTTTATAGTAGTGCTTCAGTTAAGCAGGTGGTGTATCTTTATTGTTATAAAATTCTATGTACACATTTTATGCATTGATCGTAGACTGTACATGCTTAAGTATGATGGGCAATTAGAAAGAGGAACAAACAATAATACAAACAAAATAAGATTAGTAATAATAAATAAATATTTCAAAAGGGGAAGATCGATATTTACGGATATATGAATGAAAACATATTACATTATTAACAATTATACTAGTTATTACGTTTTAACCAGAAGATAAATTGCTTCTCGCACTTTGGCTAGGAAAATGCCCATATTCAACCAATTAGTGTGGTTCGCAAACAGGTCCGAGCATGCCAATTGACTTGTAATTGCCTTAAAAAGTTTTCAGAAAACATCGTTTTTCTCAGTGCTGGGGACAGGAGACTTTCATGTTACATTCTGCCTCGATTTTCCTGCCTGCTGATACCCTCTAGCCTTATTTAACTCTCTTCCATATATTTTTATTATTTACATTGCCTCGTGGCCATATTAAATCCGGACCAATTTCTCTGAGTCATCTTTCCATTCTCTTTAGCCCTAAACATTGGTGTTAGCCAGGTATTATACCTATGAACTTTAAGCTCATATTCCTGAGTCTCTGGATGCCATGAAGCAAACAAACTTCTTGCACCACTGTTTGTTGACCCTCAAGCACAACTCGCTTCAAGATTTCCTCTGTGATGTAGAAAACTGCATTCATTGCTTCATTACTGACGTTTAGTTCCTTACAGACATTGATGTAGTCTCGTCGTCAAATATCCAGATTGTGGGTAGGAACGTCGTGATAATATATTCAAGTTTTATCACTTAGAAATGGAGAGATATCGAATTTCTTGAGCGTTTTCCGACACCATCCTAGAGACACCCAAAGTGAGTAATGCTTTCTTACTTTAAGATGGTCATTCAGCACAGCATGTACAGTTGTGCGGTGATGCGAATGTCCTCCATTTTTCGTATCATTTTCCTTAAGCCTCAATATTTTCAGCAGTCACTGATGGTAAGGAACATCCAGAACGAAGCTAAAATTTCCTCTCTCAACTCTCCATAATGCCGGAATATGATCGATGTGGACAACCTTCTTTCACCAGGAGGCATTTATTCAAGTCACTGGTCATGGACTCAACAATGAATGCTGGCAGACATGTTTCTGGATTAAAAACCTCCATTGCAAAATATGTCAAATGAATCACCTACATATATTGATGCTTTCTTGGTGTTCCATATGCCTTGACGAAACATATCGTGTAGTTTTTAAGAAAGAACCGCATCCTTAAAAATGGCAATCAGCATCCACATTGAGTCACGGTGGGAAATTTGATATTTCAGTAAGTCAGAGATGGAATTACACTAAAGCAACAGCTGCACACTTTACTTTGAAACTGCACTAACAGTTTACACCTTGAAAGCAAAGCTGAACGGAAACAATTTATAAAATAATCGCTACAGAGATATGGATGCTCAGGAACGGCAGAAACTGCAACAAACCACACGTTCAAGTTCGCTAACTTTATCACTAGAGGTAGGATCTTAGGACATTAAAAAGTAGCAAAAGACAGGCAAAAAGACGATTAAAATGTGTGATATAGGCACCAAAATTCCAAATATTCAAAGATATCATGCAAAACAATTCTTACGAAAGAGAATGTTACACATCAACTTATGCATACGATACTTTCAATGTTTATTTCCCGAGTATCTCCAAAACTGGCGACGATTTTACGATTTTAATGTGGTACTAAGTTAATAAGCAAAATGTCCATTTTCTCAGTTGTAAAAAAATGTATGTAAATATATATAAACTAAAAAAGTGACAATGTGGATCGGTGTGTCTTCCCACGGCATCCATTGGTCCATACTTCATTGAGGATGCGCATGGAAACAGAAGCGTGTCGTCAAAACAAGGAACAAATGATTGAATGTTTTCAGGGGAATTTGGACACATTTTGTTCACTAAATAATTTTGATATGCAAGTTTTTTCAAGGGCACTTCTTCAGGAAATGCTGACTTGTCGTTGTGCAATGTATTTTTGTGGGGGATATTGAAAGAACAACACTTCATATTCGTTCCTCGTAGAAATTCGTGAAAATATTGAAACAATTCCACACAGTATGATGCTATGATCACTAGAATAATAAAACGCATGTAACATGTGCACAATGTTTTTATTTGTTTGGTTTATTTACGGACGCTCTTTAACATCTCAGGTCATTAGCGTCCCATTCAATTCAGGGCGTGAAACAGCCCGCAAATTTTGCTCAGAGGCTTCTTCTTTCGGGCTTCTTTTACTTGCCGTAAATGTTTTTATACGGGATCCATGACTTTAGTTACTTTCCGAAGGAAGCCATGCTTAGGATTTTTACGCCCGAAAAAATCCATCGATCCTGGCCGGGTTTAGGAGGCAATTATTTACCACTACACCACCAGGACCGACTTTTTATGAGGATGAACAGAATTGTAGGTGTAACTGCAAGAACTATAATCAGTTGCGTGGATATTACATACGCTTCGCCAGGAGTTACCGTTCAGGTTGCGTCAGGAAACAGGCGACAAAATTATATAGCATATATAGAATGACTTTCCTGCATAATATGTTAAAATGAGCTTTATAATGTCTCTGAAGTATAAGTAATAATCTGAAAAATAGTTTAATTCACTCGCTGTTATAGTCGAACAATCGTCTTCTGACATTTTGTTCCTAAATGTTTTTCCCCGATTCCATAGACACGTTCATAATTTCCAAACGTTTTATTAGTATGCCTAGAGCTATCTATTAAAGAAATGAAATGTGATATTTAATGGCTCACTACCTATAATTTAATTAATATGCTTTTTGATAATCGTTAATACCATTAATATATATCTGCTTTACCTTTTCCAAGAAATCATGGGAAAAATATGATGTGTCTACAATATTTTGTTTTCTACGGATTAATTAGAAAATAATAATTATCCCTGAAAGTACGTCAGGGGACATTTATATCTATATCAAAGACTTAGCATTATCTGAGCTCCCTATCATTTTAGAAGGGTTAATTTAGGAGTGTCACATGAATTAATAGGAACTCGTTCTATTTGTCACCGGTGAGTTTCAGAACGTTTAATTCCATTTCCACATTAAAATAATGTGTGCAATATTGCTAATAGCTGTCATTATAGAATTGGGAAGTCTGTAATGTATTTTAATTATCTCTGTATTTCGGAATGAACAAATATTAGATTCTTTCGGCTGCCAAAATTCATAAAATGACAATAAGAACAAATACTTAAATGTTTTAAAAATGAACACGAATATTACAATGTATAAAAATAAAAATTAAAATCAAATATTTACTTCTAATATTCTTTCTCCGTTCTTCTGTGTCTTTTGCCTATTTTCATTGTCTGTTGCTTATTTGAATTTTTCCCTATTTCCGTATTGTTTTAGATCTTTCACATTTTCGTGTTTCTTTCTGGTTTCCGTTGATATATATTAACATTTATGGTTGCTTAGGCAGTTATTGTTACATAAAGTATAAAATGGTTTCAGACTGTTTGACTGAATATGCAAAAACAGTTGCCTTAATGAATACACATTAAGTTAATTAAATTTGCAATTACTGAACACAGTAATGTGGTCAGTGATGCGTGCTCAAAAATTATATAGTGGAGATATAAAGTTCGCTACATTGACTACAAGATAAATACACGTCGGGTGATAAAACGGGTTTGATAATTTTTTTTCGATAAATTCACTGCGATATTGGTCAAAATTTGTTTCGTTGCATTGGTCTATTTTAAGATAACGTCACATAAGTGAAATAGTCATTATAACAGTATGGGTCTACTGTATTGTAATTGCATTTAATTAATAAATTTATGTGAAAATATTGCGCTGTATGACTTAATGGTATAAATCTCGTACTTTTAAGGACAACTCAAGTTTTTTTTTCAAAAGTTATTCACATTTGTGCAATTTTTAGGCATAATTTGCGCATCAGGTAGGTAATTCATTTATATACACAATAAATGTATCTAATATGATTTGTTTTCCAGCGGAAACTTGTGCATTTACTAAAGAGCGTTTCTGCATAAAAAGTATTTATTTCTTAGAGACGGTCTCCAGTCTCTAGTTTTTGTAGGTTGCAGTATTTAGCTGCTAAACATTTAAGTACCCATTCTAATTTTCTCCAAACAAACACTATAAGCACTCAACTAATTCGCACATTACAATGTTAATGGATACCCATTAGAACAAAAGCAATTCCGGTATTAATTAAATTATTGATTTTAGTGTTCATGTTTTAACTTGCTAATAATAAGCATATTCCAGAAGCTTATGAGACTAATATTTTTGTTTTATTTTATAATTTAGAAATAAGAAGTTGTAATCCTTTAAGTGCAAGCATGATGCAGTTTGCTGATGCTCGTAGCGAGTGCATCAAATGCGGAAGAGCAATTGGAGTTGCTTGACGTGGTAGATACCCCTTTCCATGGCAACAATTAGCAAAGCTTATATCGAAAGATTTAATTATAAGTGTTACTCATTTAGTTATATACACCACTAGATACAAAAATAATGCATTCATTTACTGCAAGTGCATTTAAAAGTGGTAGCTTATATATTACTGATCTCCATGAACTTCTGAAAACAATAATACTTCCTAAACTGTTGTTGAAATTATATTCATTACTAATTTTAAATTTTCAGTGACATAATAATTGAAAATGATTTTAAAATTAGTTGATTGAAAACCGAATAGTGAAGAAAAAGTTGGAGATAAAAAAATAAAGGAATAAAACAATATAGCAGTAGGAACAATTAGAGAAACAGGGTGATAGGGCGGAAGGCGTGGTGATATGTAGGCATATTTATGTTCATGAGGTTATATCAATGAGAAATGGACACGCCCCTTTCGTTCTTTAGCGTCATTTGTTTTCCATATGTGAGCATGCGCTTATTCGTGTTCCCGATATCTGCTTCGGATAGAGAGTTGAGATGGGTCACTGCGCAATACTGCTGACCCAGTTATGACTGCTTTAATCAACCCCTCCTTACCGCACACATCTCAATAAGGCATTGCATCGCATTTTTTCACTCAATTGGAAGGTTACCGAGTTAGATTTTTTACCGCAAACGATGAATTAATAACTCTCACCCCAATTGTATCTTTTCTGTGACAATGCGAAGGAAATCACTTAAGTTTTAGGAGTATGTGAACGCCTGAGAAATGGCCAAGAGTTACAACAAAATAATTTACTGTAATTCCATCTTGGGCTGATTGAATTTGATTGATTTTTTTTTTTTCAAATTAGAAAACAGTGTCAAATCCTAAACATCACGATACATTACCGGATATGGAAAATGTAATGTAAATGTAAAAGTTACTCTCACAAGGATGGCTCATATCACTTGTGACCGGTCACCTTGACTTTGGGTTTCCCATGTCACTTAGGCGAATACTGGAATGATATTTACATTCCTTGAATGTTCCACTCTTCCATTTCTTTCGTTACATAATTTCACTTATGGATAGCTTGAATTACAGGATCGAAAGCATCAGGCGAGGCTGAATGATCTCCTAGAATGACTTCGGGACATCAGGTGGTATCGGGGTGACTCAAGCGAGACTGCTAGGATCTGGGACTTATCATATCTGAAACCCATAGGAATCCACCTGTTCCATGCATCCCTTCCTCTGGTTTCTGGCCTTCTGTAGAGAAATTCTCGGAGCTGTTAGAGCTCCATCCCCGATTGACAGCAGATAGAGACGAACTCCTCAGTCCCAAACGGCAGATAGTGAAATAGATATTTTTGCGTCGCGCTTGTAGCAGTGTAAATATTACATGTATTAATTTTTTAAAAGTAATGCAGCCTATGCGTTGTCCACCGTAACTTTCTGACTCCAATATTTCTTATTACAAAATTGAATTTTTCACTTTTTATAATACGTTGTCTTATTGGATTTCGCAATTAATACATACACACACATATATACATACATACATACATACATACATACATACATACATACATACATACATTAAACTTAACCCAAACCTCGGATAAGTCCTAGAAACCGGTAGACCCAGTGGTTTGTTACGGCTCGCTATGGCCTGACGGCCTATGCTCGCCTCCTTTTCGTAAATATAAATTATTGTGGCGGGAAAATCACTATAATGATAGCAAATCTCCTTTGTTTCCAACAGAAAAAAAATAGTAAAATAACAATGTATAGCTGACTTTGTGCGTGGTACCATGTTAGCAAGTAAATCATTTTAATGGTGGCAAATCTCCTTTAATTCCGGCAGGAAAAAAATCATCAGTATGTGAGGATTTGAAACTATAGTATGCCGCTCTAACCGTCTGAGCTATCATATACTATATAAAAATCCCTGCTGGTCCAATCTACAAATGTGAAATGTCTGAAAAACGGTGCCTCTTTTACTTTTTGACCATGACCTTTCTTAGATTTCTACAATCATGCAATGTTGATCTATTTAATATTCAGACACTAACTGGTCGCTGCAATTTAGCCTTCAAAAACTATGTAAAACAAATATTTACATCTCTTTAGATCATGTAAATACTGTAAATATATTTATAGGTTCATTTGTATCATATGTAAAAAGTATAATCCTGGCATATCCTGAGGCAAATGGAGTTCAGTTATTTGGATACATAATAAATAAATAATATGAAAAATTAAAGAGCGGAGCAATTTCATTTCTTAATTTTCATTTTCTTATCATTTTTTCACTTTTACTGCCTTACTTTTTTAATTTTCTCTTAACTACATCGCCTCTTGCACCTTCTATCCTTTTATACTTCTTTTCAAACCTCTCAATCTCTTATCTAAACAGAAAAATCAGGGTACTTTCTGCATTATCACTATTGCGAATCGGCTTATTTTAAAATTTCACTATAAATTTATGTTTTTATTTACCAAAGTGCCTTAATGGGCAGTTTTTGTTGTATGTATTTAGACATGGATTTCCCTTGCAGCAATATTGTAAAAGGCACACAAATTGCGGATGGCGTGTGGGTGAACTGCTATAAAAGTGAGATTAACGTAATTCAGGAATTGGCAAAGGCATGCTAGGAGACTGTGCCAACGTTGCCGGAGGGTGTGAAAGGTAAAGTACCCGTCAAATGTATGCTTGGTATAAATTTGTTTTTGCTGCCAAAAATATAAAGCAATAATGATACTAGAAAAACAGTTCCCACTGTTTTGCTTATATTGATGAAAACAAAAGCATACAGGAGGTTTACCTATAGGTTGATTCTTTAAATCATTATAAAGTATTTAATATTAAATATATAGGATCGTCCACCAACGGGGGGGGGCAACTGTGTTGGCCAATAAGTTAACACTTACGGCGAGCCGATCGACACTAGGAGTAGGTGAGTGGGCAGGAAAACACTGGAGTCGGTGATAGAAACATTAGAGTAACAGTCCAATAAATTCAATACACTTAAAAAACTTTCCTCTATGCCATGCAAGGAGATGCTGGAGCTTATTGTCCCCACTTTTCACACATTTTTGACTTCTGCTTAAGAAATTACTCGCTACCTTTCTTAATTCTCTTTTAAATTGATATTTTGATGGATGCTCATCTAAAGTTTGTGGATACTTCTAATTTGTGAATCTCACTGTTACTTAGAACTCGATCATATCGCATTTGCTCTTTAAATAATTTCCTGACAGCATAAGCGGACTCGCTACGGACATTCAAATATTAAACAAACAGTATTTGTGGGACACAATAATTAGGCTAAATATTTGCCATTTAGTGTTCTCAACAGATTTTTATTCTAGTATTAGACACACTGTTCAAACGACACTGACTGAGTGGAACTAAAAACTATCGTAACAGTTCGGTAATTCCCGCCCAGGCCCTGTCTTATAGCTCAGCTGACCTTGAGCTACGACTTGTCAGCCGATGCAGTCCCCCGCTGCCCTATCGGTCATCAGATAATTGAATGATCAAATACATTGAGACATAAAGGATGGAGGAAATGACAAAGAAAGAAAAGCATTATAAATCTGGGTTTTGTGAATTAGTTTTTATTTACATGCTAAAGTCAACATGTCAAGGACATCTTCGGAAACTATTTACTACTTATATTCATACCCTGCCTGCCCAAAACGCGGGTTCGAACCCGGCCAGGATCGATGGATTTTTTCGGGCGTAAAAATCCTAAGTATGGCTTCCTTCGGAAGGGAAGTAAAGCCGTGGGTCCCGTGTCGTACATTTACGGCACGAAAAAGAACCTCAAGCCTGAAAGAGAGGCCTCTGAGCAAAATTTGTCGGCCGTTTCACGCCCTAAGTTGAATGGGACGCTGATGACCTGAGATGTTAAAGAGCGTCCATAAATAAATCAATCAAAAAAAAAAAATACCCTGCCTGAACTTCTAACGCTTTCAATGCAATTTAACATACGACTATAACTAGATAGATATGTAATTATTAGAATAAGCGTTATAAATAATTAAAAGAATATCTCGTTCATGGCAAAAATATACTGGTAGATTACAAATAATATTAAAGCTATTTGAAATATTTTATTAAATGTATTTTTTTCTTTTACGCGTGTAGTGTATGCATAAAGTGAATTTACATTAATATTTTATAAATATAATAGCCACAGAAACACACATACAATATTTATAACAAATTATAAAATGCAATGTCTTGCTTATAGAGTACTTTATAAATTATATAGTTTATTATACTTAATAAGGTGTCTAATGAGACGATACAAACAATATCAGATATATCAATATGAAACATGTCCTCACAGGATTATAAGTCATGCCCAAACGTTGGTCACCAAGAACGGTGACGGTGGCGTATCAATTGATGACCCTGTGCTACCCGAGGAAAGATCCTAAGATCATCTAGCAGGAATGCTGGAGTTTAAGCCCTCGAGCTAAATAATATTCTTAAAATACAACGCAATATGCTTAACATTAAACATCATAACCGGCTGACTGTAAGGCAGAGAAAAAATTCATCCACTTTTACTGGTTTTGTGGACTTAAATCGACAAACCATCGAGTTTTCTTTAGAGAAACTGAAGCCAAAATAGAACAAACTTGGAAGGCTGATAATGAAGGTTTTAGCATAGACACTGAAGATAGGAAAAAATTTCTCATGTTCACTTTGCTCCTTTAAGGACCGTTGATAGTAACGAAATAGCATTTCGATATATTTGTGGAGAATGTCGTTACTAAAAGCTTTCTTTCGGAAAGAGAAGGTAAGAGTAATTGTAAATTAACTTTTTTGTGACAAGTTTACAAGTACTCAAATAGTTATAATTTTCGCATGGGCCTTACAGTCATGTTTGCTAATACCATCTATTTAACAACCAAAGATATACTCTAGAGCAGCAACATTTGCTATCATTAGGTACCTTCGCCTCTATACATACAAATATACATATGTACATACAAATCAATACATACCCTTACTCTCCTTACTCTCCTTCCCTCCCTCTGTTTTCTATAGCAATTAGCCTTCTTTGTCTGGTCTTCGACAGAATTATTACCAATTTGTTTTATTTTTTAATTTATATTCGGACGCTCTTTAACATCTCAGGTGATCAACATCGCATTGAAATCAGGGCGTGAAACGGCCGACAAATTTTGTTCAGAGGTTTCTTCTTTCAGGCTTGAGGTTCTTTATCGTGCCGTAAATGTACGACACGGGACCCACGGCTTTACTTCCCTTCCGAAGGAAGCCATACTTAGGATTTTTACGCCCGAAAAAATCCATCGATTCTGACTGGGATGGAACCCGCGATCTTGGGTTTAGAAGATAAGTATAATTACCACTACACCACCAGAACCGACTATTTCCCAATTTGTAGCTGTATCTCTCAATCACCAATATTTCCATAAAATTTCTGTTGTAATATAGAAATTGTTGTAAATGCTCATTGCTTAAAATCTCCGTTTCCCTACATTCTGCGAATATGCCACCATTATCGCTTTATTCTCACAGCGGGCAAATTCTTTCCCCAGAAAACTTAAGTTAGTCCTGGTGGTCTACTGGTAGTCATACTTACCTTCTAAACCCAAAGTCGCGGGTTCGAACCAGGGAAGGGAAGGGAAGTAAAGCTAAGGGTCCCGTGTCGTATATTTACAGCACGAAAAAGAACCTCAAGCCTGAAAGAAGAGACCTCTGAGCAAAATTTGTCGGCCGTTTCACGCTCTGAATAGAATGGGACGCTGATGACCTGAGATGTTAAAGAGCGTCCTTAGGTAAACAAATAAAAAAATCAGAAAACTTAATATTTTGTTTCCTTTCTAAGCGCCTAATCTGAACCATACGAGATCTCTACTTTCTTCTGTCTCACAGACATCCCTCACACCTACTTGAGCCTGCAGGTTAAGCGAGACATTTTCTGCGCTTTGTACCTCGGTATTTTCTCTTTCTGTGTCCACAAACGGCTGTTAACTGTCTTCCAGCTATTGTTCTATCTCCTTAACCAAATATACCCCAGTCCAATTGAGTCTAAGTCTTTCCTTATTTTTAATGCCGAACACATACCCCACCCTTCACTTATTTGCTCCCCCAGATACGCTGTTCGAGGCAGTGCTTGACCCCCCCCCCCCCATATTATTGTTAACCAATACTTAATTGTTCTTATTTATAAATTTACACTTTCTTTGGTAGATACCAAACACTTTCCCCACAATTTGCTGCACCCCTCCCTATCTGTAGCATCCGTTTCTGAAACTGCCTTTGTACCTGATTCAGCTCCTTGGTGCTTTCCCACTCCCAAAAAGTTGATAAACTTACTATTAATGGACAAGTGTGGGCCAGGTATGAGTTGGAGAAACTCGAGGCGTGTTATCGGGATAGTCCTGAGCAGCAGGAGGTGAAAGGGTCGCAGGAACCTGGACCACGCAGCAGCAACGAGATGCTTCTCCGAACATGTGTCAGAGACGGTGGTGGGGCTGATCAGATGCAGAATCCAGGAAGGGCGGTTGGCTGCCCGCGGCATCTCAATAACGATGCCACAGCGGTCAACAATCGGCAGAGGAGTGGAACTGAGGCTGCATCTGAGAAGAGAAAGTATAAACAAACAAGCATTTCACAAAGTTCACATTTATCTTTTTTTTTTTATTCTATTTCGTTTTATTTTGGCTTTGTCGCCTTCCATCCGCTTTCAGCAAAGTCACAAAAGAGACAACTTTCTGAAAGAAAGGAAGCAAAACTATCAGGTTGCTAAACCCAAGATCGCGGGTTCGAACCCGACCAGGAGCGATGGATTTTTTCGGGCGTAAAAATTCTAAGTATGACTTCCTTCAGAAGGGAAGTAAAGTCGTGGGTCTCGTGTCGTACATTTACGGCATGATAAAGAACCTCAAGCCTTTAAGAGAGGCCTCTGAGCAAAATTTGTCGGCCGTTTCACGCCCTGACTTGAATGGGACGCTGATGACCTGAGATGTTAAAGAGCGTCCATAAATAAATCAATCAAAAAAAAAATATATAAGGTTGCTGCAGTATTCGCGTATGGACCTCTCGGAGGAAAAAAGAAATCGTTTACGTTTTAATGGGTTTGGAAAAATGAAGATTTCACCTTAATGCATAAAAATGCAGTGAGCAGTTCTAACGCTAAGTAGCATTTCCGAAGCCTACACAAGAATGAAAGAGTGCGTATGAAAGGTTTTGAGCACAGTATTTTTAAATGTCACTAGCTGAAAACCTATAAGACGTAGAATACACAAATCCTAATGTAAATGAGTCGGTCCTGGTGGTGTAGTGGTAACCAGTAAACCCAGGATCGCAGGTTCGAACCCACCAGGATCGATGGATTTTTTCGGGGCGTAAAAATTCTAAATATGGCTTCCTTCAGAAGGCAAGTAAAGCCGTGGGTTCCATGTCGTGCATTTACGGCACGATAAAGGACCTCAAGTCTGAAAAATGTTTCGGCCGTTTCACGCCCTGATTCCAATGCGACGCTGATGGCCTGAGATGTTAAAGAGCGTCCGTAAATAATTCAAATCAATCTTATGTAAACGAAACAACAAATTAAGAACTTTCATGTACTTTGATTTAACTTTGATGCATACAGTTGAACAAGAACATGGAACACTTTTTGCTTAAACGTTTATTTACTTTCAATTCTCATACTAAGAAAGACAGGTTACCACATCGCAGATAAAGAACTTAGAATCAAAACTTAGAACTTGGTTAATGTTAATAATCTGCGTGTTTTGGTCATAATTCAATAATTATCAGTTCCATTTAATTTGCTGCACCGTTAATATGAATTACATATCGTAAGACTTGTCTGCATGTAATAATCAAGCAAACACATCCGTAAATACAGACGCAGCAATGAATGTGTTAGTAATGATTCAGCCTATATTTACATCAGACACAAACAATGTCAAAATCCTGAACTAAGATTAAGTTTATCAAGCAAGGAACATTCAATAATTAAGTATTTTATTCTCTGGTGATTAATTAAATCATGGGAAATCTTTGGAGTTTGGACAGAGAGACTAAAACTATAGAAATATACGGGCTACTTCATATACTTTCCGAGTTATACTAATTAACACGTTTTATAATTAATTCTCTGCTTGGCTTAATAGGCAGTGTTCCAAATGGCCATCGCGACTTTGTAAAGGTCTCGTCATGGACATCGTACTCTCTTGATTGTTCCAGCTACATTCTTGGTCAACGCACTGGCGAAGTGTTTCATTGTCGTCAAAAAGTCGTGCATACACATTTGTCTTCAAATGTCCCCATTCAATTGAGGTTAAGGGAACAAGCAGACAACAATCCATATGATTGGAAACCGGCGATTCTGCCAAAAACACAAAAGTGAGATGGTGACCCAATATGCATCTACTACTTGTGGCAAACAGTTGGATTGAGGTTAATAATGCCAACAAAATAAATATTAAAGCCACAGAAAAGTCACCAGAGCATAAAATGAACATTTCCAAAACTCTTCTAAAATGTGATCAAACTAAACTTATACTAGAGAACATTTTGGCACGTTCTTAATCCTTCTGCACAATTATTATAAAAATACATAGCTCCATAAAAGTACAATTTTTGCTCTTATAAATTATGTATCATTATCTTATACAGGGCTTACTTATTTTTTAATTGTAAATAAATATTCAAATGTTTGAAGGGTTGTAGAAATGGCATAACTATGGAGTACCACCGTTCTTATATTTAGGAAACAGGTGTGCATGAGTCAGTTTGATTCTGTAATTCAGTATATGTACTTAAAATATTAAATAGGTACTATAATTCATTCAGAAAAATATGATCATGTACTTAATACATCTTATTTTGCAATTAAATGAATATTTTGACAAAAATAATATTAATTCAATGACATCAGAAAATGTATATAAATAAATACTACAAAATACTACAAAACTTCTACGGCGCTAAAGACAGACGAAGCAAAGAGCGCCTGTATGTTAATATGTTCTTTATCTCATGATTTGCTGAGATTCACGCTACAGTAAGAAAATGTCAGAACTCTCTAACGACTAATTTGACTTTACAGCTATTTCATACAACCCCGTCAAACTCAGTCCCTGTACAGGGCCTCATAAGTCACAAGATAATAACTGAGAATGGCATAGCAAACTGTTCTGTAAAATGAACAAATTGCACCAGTGTTTTGGGATGTAGATTAAAGTTAATGATGAAACCATCGTTAGGATGGAAATTGGTTTATTGTTGGTTTAATGAAATGCATTTTAATAAAACAAATAGTAGGATCGTTTGTTCATCTTGGAACTTAAAGGAGTATTTTAAACTATAATTGAAATCACTAAATTTTCAAGTTAAGTTATAAAAACATGCACTAAATATACTGCGCTCATATTAAAACTGTTTTTATCTTAAAAATGTCCATATTTTTTTACATGCTAACTACTATTTTCATCAGGTATCTTACTTTATGTAAAACAAGTTTACCAATGTTGCTGGTTTGATTTTGTCACGTTCTTCAACTATGGAAATTTTCATTAACCTTCTTGAGAAAAAAATGTTATTGATACTATGGAAATTTTCATTAACCTTCTTGAGAAAAAAATGTTATTGATAAGTGAACATGAAGATTCTCGCCGCAATTTGCTCATTTCGCTTGACAAGTGTGAATATATATTGAATCAAATTGTCGATCTGGTAAATTTCATTCTGTGTTGGTATGTGTCCTGTCGCCTTTGCATGATTAAATTTAAAAAAAAATATTTTTAAATCAATGAGAAACTCTACTATACTAGGGATATATCAAATGGGTTTTGGGTTAGTTCTTAAGTGAAAGACACCAATAACGGAAATCAACTGTCATTTCCAAACTCGCAGTTTGGAAACCATGATTTCACGCAATTCAAGTAATTTAAGAGCTCTATAATAATTAACAAAAGTCATTCATTTGTCGAGATATGCTTGCCAGAAATTCCCTCTAAGTCAGGCGGAGAACTTTATAGAAAAACATGTTTCGAAATGGTTTATCTCAAACTTAATGAAAGCTAGTGCCGCCTGAAACTTGCGCATTTTGACGATGGTGTAATAGTATGAAAAAAGTATTTGTTAAATCATAATATCAAGGATAACTTAAAAATAAACAGAATATAAAAACAATTATTTTCGAGAATGTTCGAATTTTGATCTCTAATAATGAAAATACCCATCTCCTTGGTATAATGATTGCTGACCGGAAAGTCACGTGCTTAACCACCGGTATCTTCTTAGAAAATTTCTAAGTAAGGGAGGTCTTGAACGGATTTCAATCAACCTCATGAGGACAATTGGGGAGCTGCGTGATAGAGAAGTGGTGATCTTTAATCTATAAAGGCGTGCGACGGTGACCGATGGGGTATCCTTGTGTTGATCACACCCTTCCTGCAATATTGTCCTCTGTCGATGATGTCGCTACGTCGACTCAGGCCCGTAAGGTCTTTACCACCAAGAGAAGGATTAGTGAAACTATCTTTATGTAAGCGCTGTATAATGAACTAATTTTGTAAGGTATTATAATCTTATTTCTGTATAAAATGAGGGGTAACAGATAATAATATAAAAACAAATTAAACAGTTAATTTGTTGTTCTTTAATAAACAAATATATTTATAAATATTATTAATATACTTGATAACGCAATTACAGAAATAGATTCGTTTTAAATAAAAGAGCAATAGCATTTAATTCAGGTATTTAAAGGTTTATATAAAGCAAAAAATATTAAAATAAAATTGGTAGGCAAAATGAGTGCAGAATTCATAATAGTAAATAAGGGTATAAGACAAGAATTTGTTCTGCGACTTTTGATTTTTAAGTTTTTGCCTACGAGGATGGAAGGTTAAAATTAGTAGTTTTAGTAAATATTGACTTAACAAATTATTTAATATAATATTTGAGATCTTCAGGATAATAGCTGAAAATGGAAAAACTAAGAAAGAGAATTATTTGAATTTGAAGACAATTTAAAATAATAAAAAAAATTATCAATATCCTCTCAAAAGACAAAACGTGATACCTTCGTGGTTCTTATATAAAATAATTTAATTGAACAAATTACATCCTTTAATTTTCTTGGCTGTAAAGCATCCTATAATCCCTACAATGATATAAAACGATTTACAAAATGATACAAATTTGGATACTTTTAATAGAAATTTAAAAAATAAAGTTAAGAAAGACAAAAATATAAATCTATCATGCTTCCTCTTTGTTTATGTAGAATCTGTAAAGAAAACGCCAAACAACCGAAATGAAATTTCCGAGAAATTTGGAAGAAATATGAAGAACCGAACTAGTTAGAAATGAAGATATAAGAAGAAATTTCAAGGTTGAGAACATAAATGGTATAACAGTGAAATAAAGAAGTGAGTGGGGGCCTTTTCAGAGCTAATGCGTAATACTAGGATACAAAAATAACATTCAAATCATAAATCAAGTGGAAAGAGGAATTTATATCGACCGAAGAAGAGATGGTTGGAGCGGACATTATTTGGGGCATAATGGACCTATATGGCCCAAAAGTTAATGATTTTTAATCTGCCTAATATAATAACTAGAATAAAAATAAACTGAATACAAGCTGCAGAATTATATCAAATGCAGGATACTATTAAAACGCCGAGGAAAATAGATGGAAAAGTAGATAACGTTTATAAAATAATAGCTGAACTCTTATTTATATTGTAAAAATTTAACTCTGGGAAAGTTAAAAGTAGACTTTAGGTCAAGAGATGAGATTCATAAAATCGGCGAAAAGAAAATAAGAAATTAAACTATAGTTATTAGGAAGGAATATAATATATTGATTTAAATAATAAAATAAATTTGTTTATATAAATTATTTATGTGTCTTCTGAGGGATTTTTACGATCTATTTTAGGTATTATTTATACCTAAACGTAGAAGCCTGCGAACCTGGCATAGTTCTTGGCTATACTCCATATTTCATTAAATCACTACGCTAATTCTAGAATGAAAGGTATTGACTGGGTTTCATTACATCTGCACATCGTCTATTTTAATGGTTTTCTCATTATAAACGATGTCAAACACGAAACGTTTGCAATTCAGCTTTAAGGTAGAGAATGTATCTTCAACAACAAATTAAATTAATGAATCATGGTCATTATTGGTTGCGTGCCGCAAGATTGACATAATAAACTAGAAAAATAATAAACAAAAAGCTTAATGCTTTTTATTTCAACCACTATTCCCTGAGGCGTTGTGTTAATTACGAAAGCGTAAAAACGGTATGTATATGAACAAAAATGCCTTCATGGGAATTAAATAAATGAGTTATTCATTTAAGGTAATTACCTACGGGGTAAAAAAGATACATCTCAATTGTAATTGCAGACGGAAACAGGTTAAAAATACTGGTAGACGTGAACCTTGCGGACCGAAATCAAAGTAGACATGAGTTTATAGGAATCGATATATCAATACTCGCGCGACTTTCAAGCAAATATGTCTTTATTTTTAAAAGTATAACGACTTGTGACTTTATAACATAAATCTATGTTACACATACTTGATATATCTAAATTATTAATTATTTTTGTGTATTACATTAATTACATAATTATTGTATTATAAATATCGGAAAGTAAAACATACTGTATTATAAATCTTGGAAAGTAAAACATATAAGTATTTGACGTTTCATTATATGTAGTCTAAATATTTTTAAATATCATTGGCACAATTTAAATAAGCCAAATGTTCTGAGAATAATAGTAAACCTTGCACAGTAAAATTAAAGTTACAAAAGTATTAAGATAATTAATTGATTTATTTTACGTGTTGTCGTTCTTAAATTTTTATTTCTAGTCACAGCGACTGGACTGCAAATCTCTGCAAGTGGAGCCAATGCATTAAAAAAATACAATCGTAGGTCCAAGTGATAAAACAGTAATAAAATTGCAAGTACAGGCATAAAAACCATAAGAATTGGTTGGAACTCAATGATTTCTTAAACTGGATTGATTAAGTTATAAGAGCAAAAAATAATGTCCTTAAATATCTTAAATGAATTTACTTCAATAGGACTTGTCTATAATTTCAGTTCAACTGATTCTGTTTATTATTAGAAACTGTTGCGTGTTCTCAGCAAACCTTATTGATTTTTGTTAGTAAATGCATTTACACTGTGCTACTTTTTTTATATAGGAAAGCATTGTGGTCGCTTGGCCAGTGAACTACAAAGGCACTCATTCGTTATATACGTACATGAAAATCACTATACCGGAGAAAGGTTGTTGGCGTTGTGGCGCCATGGATCTAGGTTTTCAGCACGACCTCGCTCACAGTCCCGACGGCGAAGCGTCGTGACGTCAGTAGCTACCGCATTGCGGGTTGGCCGGCCGGCCAGGGGCAGGCGATCTCTCCCCATGTACTTTTTACTGCGACGTCGTGCAGTATAGTTTGTTGGGAGGTGGGAGCCCTACACAATTGGAACAGCAATAACTAACATGTTTAATCCTCCTTTTTTTAATCATTCATCCATTGAATATATTTACATAACTTTAAAGTTGCACTTATTGGTAACAAGTTATGTTTGTAATATACGTTTTGACCTAACACAAGGTAAAAAATACACAAAATAAGGTCCTTAGTGTTAGATAATAAAGACTAAGTAGAAAGAACATTACCTTGAATGACTTGAAAAATCGGGTCTTACTACATTTTTATGGCATTTTCTGCTGAACGTTCACGAAATCATTTTATTTTTACTTTTGGCTAACTCCTTTTGTATAATGTCTACATATAGTGTTTGCTATAATTAAAAATTAAACTTAAATAATTGTAATAAGCAAATTTATGTTTGTTGATATGTCATCTGCTAAATATAATGAATTGGAGCTATACAAATCTTTCCTAACACTATGGGCATTCATAGACATTCATAATATGAACTATCTCGTGATTTCAGTGAATTAAAACGGACCATAGCAATTTTCATACCCACAAATAGAAACTTGTTACAGTTCGAGTATTAAGCGTCCTAGTCTGGCTTAAATTTTAGTCTCACTCGGCAGAGTATATTAATGATGGGTTATCTATGCAAAATGCATGACTAAAGAGTTTTCTGCATGCATACAGTGCAGGAAACATTTTTTTCTGTATTAAATATAATTAGAAAGAACAATTAACGTATCTTTTAGCAACAGGTAATAACTTTATTGAAGAAAATGCGAAGAGATAGTAGAGTTAGTTTGTCCTATCTGTACGTCAAAAGATATTCCATACATGCCAATTTCAAGTGACAGCCAAGTCTAAGAATGCTTCGGTATTATGCTAGGGTTTATATTAAGATAATACTGCTGACTTATATACCTACTGTTAGACATTTATAAAGCCGCTTAATAACAGACATATCGTAAAACTTTCTCGCAGTTGTAGTTCATCTCTCTGCATCTATCGATTATTAGCTTCAAAACGACAATATTAAATAATCTTAGTCCCGTACTTATACCTTTCTTTTATGAAATCTACAAAACCGTCACCCCAAGGTCGCGGGTTCAATCCCGGCCAGGATCGATGGATTTCTTCGGGCGTAAAAATCCTAAGTATGGCTTCCTTCAGAAGGGAAGTAAAGCCGTGGGTCCCGTGTCGTACATTTACGGCACGATAAAGAACCTCAAGCCTGAAAGAAGAGGCCTCTGAGCAAAATTTGTCGGCCCTTTCACGCTCTGAATTGAATGGGACGCTGATGACCTGAGATGTTAAAGAGCGTCCTTAAATAAACAAATCAAAAAAAAAATCGTCGTTAAGGCGCGGACTCGTGAGCGGGAGGTCTGGAATTCGAATCCCGCCTATTTATGTATAGCATTTTATTAATTTTATAGTTTATTACCGTCATATATAGTAAACACACATAGCAAGTGCCGGAGAAAATTTGTTTCCATTCTCTTCAAATTTGAGTTAAGGAATATTTTTTTTTTTATTCTCTATTACTGTCATATCCTTTGGTGTCATAGAATGCAATGCTTTCTTCTCTTACTCTGTCCAGTTGCAGGAGCGTTTCTTCTTATTGCCTTCCATGTTTGTAATCAACACAAAATAAGACAACAGCTGCAAGTATACGCATGCGCAGAAGCAAGTTTCACATCGTTAGCACTTTATACAATGATCCATCGCTTAACTTTGTCCTGGATTACATAACGTCTATGAATGCCGTAATTTTAATCTGATTTAAGTCTGGTTGGTGTGATCTATAAATATGGCTCTATGTCATTTAATAGCTTTGACAGATCAACATTTGTTGTAAGAGTTAAATCTTAGGAAACAACTGTCATCAAAAGGTTAGTTTATATATTTAATATGTTAAATAGAATGGGTATATAAAGACTCATTTTCATTTAAGACTTATTTTTCTCATAAAATACTTGATCTTCCGAAAAGTTACGTTAAAGCATACTAAATATGGTTCTTGATAGTAGCAGTCACATTTAAGGTCACTAAATTTATAGTTAAACTAGAATCAAAAGTACGGTGTCATTCATTTCTATTTAAACTTGTTATTTCACGGGTTTTACGGGCCTAAGATTTCACTCTTCCGCGCGGGAAGCTCAGGCTGTATCACTTGGGATCCGCATTCGAGACGTCCCGGATTCAAATTCTTTGGGGCCGGCCGTCCTAGGCGGAGGACTGTGCGGCGTGACTGTGGATTGCGCTTTGTAAACGTTTCAATTTCGGTTTCTAGTAGGAAAACGAACTCATTGGGGGGGGGGGGCTCTGCCGGAGTAGGGTGTTTAATCTGAAAATAGTGTTAGGGCCTCCGGCTATTCCTCTGCCATGGATCCTAGCTTTCGAGTGTCGCCTTCACTTCATCCCTTCCTCCTGGAGGTGGCCCCATTGAAGGTATAGGCACAAGCAGCCAGCTCTTGAACAAAGCTGAAGAACTGAAATCTCTTCTTTCTGTGCCTGCCAATTCAATCCAAACCATTGCGCTAGCCCCTCCCATAAGAATATGGTAACAAACGTAATTTTTTTCTTTTTATTTCTTTTCTTTTCTTTCTTTATTATTATTATTATTATTATTTTTTTTTTGGAATGGCGTGTAACGCCCGTTTTTACTACTGAGACACCACAGGGGGTAAACACTGATGATACATGAGATGAAATGATATATTGGGAAAGGATTTTTAAAGGAAGGAAACGTGCCAGGCTTAAGTTTGGGGTACCTCCCCGGCATTTGCCATTTATGAGATCTAAAGAACCCTGAAAAAAAAACCTTAGTCAGGGAGACGGTCCTGGTGGGATTCGAACCCCAGACCTTCAGCTCATGAGTCCGCACTTTAATAACCTCGGCCATCCGTGGCGGTACTTTAATTGCTGAAAATATTTAATTGTTGCAATTCCAATATTCGTTTATTGTTCAGAATGTTTACATAGAAGTGATCTAGGTAGGCTACGTGATGCAGATTAAATTACTGCGCAAATGGTAGTCAATACGCTGTGAAATAAATATCTACCCCATATGCGTTTTTTCGGTAACGCGATCAAATACAAATTAGTGCAACTATGTTCCAAAAAAGCGCAAAAATGTGTGAACTACGAGATGAATGCGCGTCCAATATATGGAAACAGATATCCAAGAAAAGAAAGTACATTGAATATACTGATAAATCAATGACATAAACACTGCATTGCCCAATTACAACTCTAGATGAGAAATTCTGTAATAAATGGCCATGTGGAAGGGGCCTATAAATTGTCCTCTTGCACCCTCGACCGCAATTCCCTTGATGTATATGGGACAGTTTATAAGTCTCTTGAAACTAACATACAGCACAAAAGTATACACATTGAATATTATGGAACTTTTTATAAACCCAAAAACGTAAAAAATATAATTGGAGAATCCCAGCAGTAATATATACAATATTACACTGGTTTGCATAGTTTAGTTTTTGCTGATTGCAGAATAACATTTGATCTATAGACTTTTATAGTGTTGAATCCCGTTGTCATTTACATCGTGGACAATCGTGAGTTTGTTCTGTTCTTGTTCTTGTTCTTCTTGTTCTTCTTTTTCTTCTTCCTCCTCCTCCTCCTGCTCCTCCTTTTCCTCTTCATAAAACGATATTATTTGTTGTATTTCTGCTATTCTTGCATAATATCTTCATTGAAGATGTGTTTAAACAATTAAAACGCTTAAAAGCTTTCTGTTTTGGAAAATATCAAGTTGCACTCGGTCAAGCCAGTTTCCAACGTTTTCCTCCCGCCGTTTGTCAAACTCTGAAAAATGGCAGTGCCCTTTTCATTTGAAGATCATTACTTTCCGCAGCTAATTTTTAAGTTTGAAAAGGGTGGATTAGAAATAATTTCAAACCCCAATTGGTGCACTTTGCGGCTGTCAATGTGTGGGACAGCGCGTTGTTCTAAAGGGTGAGCAGTACTTTTTTGTGTACATCTCGGTCGTTTTTCCTTCAATTCATATTTCAAATGGTCCAACAAAACTGCATTATAGGTTTTTATTATTGTTTCACCATTTTCCAAGTATTCTACAGTAATTATTTCGCGGAAATTCCAAAAATCCGTGGTCATTACCTGCTCAGCTAATAAAATATAATCTTTCTTCGGCGGGAATAACGACCAAACATTGTCAAACGGTGACTTTCGCATGCATTTTTTGGCCCATAATCAACAGTCCCATCATCCATCACTTACATAATGACACTGTGCTTCTTTCAGTTGAGATAATTACAGCCTAAGCTTTAACGCGTTTCAATGAGGAATTTTATTATAATACCTTGCTTTTCTTTCTTTCTTTCTTTCTTTCTTTCTTTCTTCTTCTTCTTCTTCTTCTTCTTCTTGATATATTCCGTGGTGACCTGAATTGGGCGTCCATAGCACGCCACATCCTCGGTGTTTGTACAACTTTGTTTGAGCAGAAAAATCTACATCGCGGGGGCAGCGTTCCCATATTGTTCATCCAATTCGACAATGAAAATGTTAAATACACGGAACTTTTTTTTCATTTTATGGCATGTGCATCAGAGATCAATTCCAAGGATTGTTAAACATTCGCTACATCTTGCTGACCATTACAAGAATAAATCTTGTCAACAATGATGCAAATTACCAAATTTTCATGTCATTTCATGCACTCTTCAAAAATCTTCTTAACAGTGTTTTTTCTAAAATATTAACAAGTTTATATTTGACTTAAAACGCTTTAAAACCCCTGAATTTAAATTAAATCTAAAGTTAACATTTTCATATCACTTTATGTACAGTGTTTTGATCTGTTATTGTTGGTAGCGGGAAACGCCCGTTGCTTGAAAGTGGCAGTTGGAAACCGATTGCTTAGAAGCTTTAATTGACGTCTCCCATTTAGTGGTTGCGAGGAAACAGTAAACAGTCAGTTGAATAGCAACCACCAAACGGGATAGACGTATGCCGCATTAACCATTCGTTCGGCAGATCCAGCTCGAAAGAATGCAGAAATTGCACATTAGGTATGCAGTAATTTTTATCTTTAATTCGTTGACCGATCATAAATGTAATACTAATGGGTAGCAAGTGTTAAATTATAACAAAATTTTCTCCAGTCATACAGGTATAAGATGATCTAATGGAGTTAATTTTCTGTTAGTTGAACTCCGTAGGGTTGCGTTCCCATACTTGGGATGACGTACAAAGTGATAGTTATAGGCAAAGGACGTATTGTTACAAATTAAAATAAAATACTACTGTTATTCTTAAGTGTAACAATGATCCAGACATATTTCATGTGGCTATATTACCTACCATGATAAAAGGCACACCTATATGACTGCGCGCTTAAAAACGTATATACTTTGGGAGTTAAATTAGGTGATCAGGGCACATAAAATGTGCAGGACACATGTTGAAAACCTCGGAGGATGAACAGTAACAGAGAAGTACTGGAGTCCAATGTTGTGGCGAGAACCTTAAAACCACGTCAATGACACTTTTGCATTATAAACATTGCTCTCTCAACAGGGAACAAGGTAGAACACAAAAATCATAGCTGATTATTGTTAGTGCTTGCAACGGGACTATATCTTCCACGGCAATTCAACAATAAATAAATAATACATAAATAAAATAAAATAAAAAATAAATAAAGTAAAATAAAATAAATAAAATAATTCAATTCAACAATAAATAAATAATAATACATAAATAAATAAAATAAATAAAATAAATAAAATAAAATAAATAAAATAAAAATAAAATAAAATACATAAATAAAATAATACATTTCTATCCAATAATAAACTTCAAATTCTGTAATACGTTATCAGTGAAAAAATGGCAAAATAGACGCAATATGCATTATTTTCATTTTGTGAAAAAATTCAAATTGTATATTTGGAATCTACGTTTTAAATAGTGTAAAATCAGTTAAAATAACTAAATGTGTTGGCAACAATGATTTGTCTGTATTTAGAGGAATGTTATTAAAACCAGTTACTCCCCTTTCCAGACGAATCGAGTAGATCCCAGAGTACAAAACTAACGTTTGGGTAGGCTTCCCCTGCAATGGATTTCGTCACTTCCCAACAACGCAGCACAGGGTGGGCCTCCCTGATAGTCACATGTTTAGAAAGTCGGTTACACTACCGCTTCCTCACGTAAATTTGTTCTACTTTGCAAATGGACTACAAATAAATTCCTGAAAGATTAAATATCAGATACATAGCATAGAGATATTTTGAAGAAAGCAGATGAATCTTCTTTAAGAAAAAAGTGGCCAAAGACGAGAAGGGTAGCAAACGAAGGATAGAATTTCATATCATAACTATGCATTTTCCATAATATGAGTGTCAAATTGGGCAGTACGTTCTTTCAGAGAAACAATTTATTTGATACAATTTTTCTCCAATTATATTTAAGAAAATACTTTCATAATCTCCTTCAATCTCTATAAAAACCATTTTCGTCTTCTTGACTTGGTTAATAACGGAATTTCAGTATTAATGGAAGTTGTTTGGGTTATTGGAGAAATGTATGTCAAACACCAAACAGAAATTGTAAAAAAAAAAATAGAATTCATATGGTTATTATCATATATAACAATTACGTACCGTTAGCCGTTCAGTGTGATTGTTGTGTTTGCATATAATCGATTGTTCATTATATGACTTTCGTATCTAAAATAATTAAAGATTTCTCTGGCAGCCAAAGAAGGCAAGTTCTAATGACTTGGGTAAAATGACTTCGTTGATGTTTTTATTTACAATTCTCTACCGAGTGGAGTTTCTTGCTCTGTTACATATCTGCTATTTATTTTATATGTTTTAGTGTATAGATTGCTTCCCCTATGCGGAAAGTAAGGCGGTATTGCCAATTCTACTTGACTCCATTTTACCTGTTATTTAAAAGTTACATTTACATTCAGCAGTACCGCCACGAGGTCGTTAAGGCGCGGGCATGTGAGCAGTAGGTCTGGTTCGATTCTTACCAGGACCGTCCTCCCTGACGGAGATTTATTTATTTATTTATTTATTTGTTTATTTATTTATTTATAGGATTTCCTCAATTCTCATAAAGAGAAAATGCCTGGAGATACCATAAATTTAGGCCTGAACGTTTCCTTCTTCAAGAAAAATATATTTTCCCAATTTATCATTTCATCTCATACGTCATCAATGTACACTGCCTGTAATGTAACAACAATAAATTCAGCAGTAATGGCAGCTCTCTTGAAAACGTGGTGTAAACGATGTAAATTTTGTTTTAGATCTCAAAGTGATCTAGAGAATAAACGGTCTATAAGTTTCGTGGAAACTAACATGTGAAACATGTTGAAAGTGTTATTAGTGAAAATAACGTTAAGTACTCGAACTTGTGTATCAGAAATTAAACTGGAGTTTTCTTTGTTTCCCATAAATAATAAATAACTTTTTTTTACAGACATTAAAACCAAACATTATATGGTAAAAAAGGGAAACTTCATTTTACATGTTAGCAAACATTTAAAGTATATTTGTTGCAACGATATTTTGAAACTTACTTCATAGCATTATGCTCATAATAATATAAATCAGTGAAATAATATACAATAACTTTATTGATGTTGTTAGTCTGAAAAATTAGTCTCTTTTTAAATAAAAAATATAAATTGAACACATTAGTCTAATTTTCTTGGCATCTTGACTATTAAGCCATTAAAACTTTTGGAAAATTCGATTGAAAACTATGGTAAATACCATACTGTAACTTTAAATACTGTAAACTTTATATATTTAAAACTAATTTTGCACTATAATTAAATTTGTCAAAACTGACATAATTTTACTTTTTATTGAATCCTTAATCTCCTTAGTACTAACAAAGTACTTTCGTTAAAGCCCTAAATTTCGAATTCATCATCAATTAGAGTAAAATTAGTCAAGTACAATGATTAAAAATTATGACTATAATTTCCTTGACACCGGTTTTGAGAAGTATTGCCAAAGGATAGAATTTAAAGAATGATCTGTATTCATTGAAGGCAGGAAGAATGCAGAGAGATAAGTCCAGAACCCCCGCCTCCACGGTTAGCTTTTACAGTTTACGTTCTACAACCAGATCCTTGTGCAACTATACTCACAGTGCATGGTTCTTAGAGAATGTAGCTAAGAGAATATGCATGCAGTGTAACGTTTAAAAGTAGTAAATGGCTTCGTCTTCAAAGTCCGTGTCAAAACTTCGTGAGATTGGGTGCAAGATTGGTTGTGTTGCATATTTCAGCATGAACATTAGAAAACCTCACCGATCTTCTTAAATTTGACCTTTTGAGTTTAAAAATATGTGACAAAGAATCTAACTGCTTATCCTTATGCCTTATTAAATAAACTGTGCACTTGTACTAAATATTGCTTGTTATTTATGCATCCGTTTCTAGTATTTATTATTACATTTGAAATTTTTTTGAAAGTAGTTACCTATATCATATTAAATCAATTGTTTTAATGTTTAGCGTATGTGTGTGATACAGCACTTCTAGGCAAATGCCGTTTATTGAAATTAGTTTGTAGGCAAATTAAGACACAAGTGTACATTGATAATTTTAGTTTCATTTCAATAATTTAAGTTAAAATCGCTCTAGGGATTGTTAGGGATTAGTAACCTCACCTTTTAGCAGTCTTTGTTGATCCTAAATAAAAATATCTATAAGGTTAATACTACTCAATAATTTGTAGGTTTATAATTCTTTCATATATAAATATAGCTGCAAAATAATCCGTTGACCAAAAACGAAAGCATATTTTAATTCTTTACCTCACAAATCGTGTAGAAATTATCAACTAAAAAGATAATGTGTAGTAATTTTATTGAATGTGTGAAATAAAATCTTTGAAAATAAATAGATTATAATAACTTTTGAGAATGTTTTCCCATAGCTACCTATAACTAACTGAAGTAGAGAATTAAATTCATTCATTTAATGTCGCCCGGCTCTCTTAGACATAATTCATTAATGTGCACGAGTCCTTCAAACATGAACTTATTTATATAAAGGGAATACATTTTATTTTTTTCAGGTTCAACGCTATTACGAAAAAAACGTTTGCCCACTACTTAGTTACAGGTCTAAAAGTAATCATCCAACGATCTCAAAGTTCAGCACATTTCTCTATACTTCAGAAAGAAGTTCAGTGGCTTGTTCAATTCAGTAACAGTAACTATATATAAAATTGTATTTTTTGTATCACCTTCATAGCTTTATTTATGATTATTGTGATTTAATTATGAATTTTCAGCGTAGGTAACAATTGTGCTTGATATATTTCTATTTTTGTAAAGAAATGGTATTACTGTAAAAACTCTTATGCGTTTATTCTATAGTTATGAATGTGGACGCAGTTTTTCAGCAGAATTTCGGCACTTTTGTTTCAATATATTTTAAAAGAGATGACTCATGCAATTGAATTATTTCCAGAAGCTTACATAAAAATGTAATAAACTAGATCAGTTACAGATGCAAAGAAATCAGGCAAATCTATAGTTCAATCAAACACAGAGGTTGCGGAGGTTCTGAAAGAAATTCGGAATAGTGTTTGAGAACCAATATGTAGTGTGCAAGTATTAATAAAGTGGCAAGTAATCTAAGATGAGCAACACAACAGTTTGGCGAATACAGAGGAAAAACTAACTATATCGCTAAAAAGTGTAAAAATATGCAAATTTTGTTCAAACTAAAAGAAGGGCATAAAATTCGAAGAAAGAACTTCGTTATGCTGATGACAACTCAAATTTAAGTGTATTCATAGTGGACTGATAATATGTAATGGAGTCAAGAAGCACATTTTCATCTCAACGGTGACACAAGCAGTCAGAATTTAATCTTCCAAATATCTACACTTATTCATCGGACTTAACGATTTAAAAGTTGCTTTTGGTGTAGTTCCTGAAACCGCTTTTTAATAGGTAAGCCTTTTTTTAACAGGTTCAAAATAGAGTATCAACAACTGTTACACAAAATGGACAAAGCTATTTAATATGCGTCAAAATTATGCTGTGTTGGCTATGGGAAATCGAAACATTGAAAACCCATGCAGGATGGTGCACCACTCATATCTTTAACTTGGTAAAAGAATTTTTACACATTTCTGGTGGTCATGTTATTAGTAAGCACTTTCCTGTAACTTTACCTGCAAAATAGCGAGATATTAACCCACTAGATTATTGATTGATTTTTTTAATTTACGGAGGCTCTTTAACATCTCGGGTCATCAGCTTCCCATTCAATTCAGGACGTGAAATGGCCGATACATTTTGCTCAAGGACTCTTTTTTCAACCTTGCGGTTTTTCGTACCGTAAATCTATGACACAGGACCCACTTCTTCACTTCCCTTCTGAGGGAAGCTAAACTTAGGATTTCTATGCGCGAAAAAATCCATCGATGCTGGCCTGGATTGAACCGCGATCTTAGGTCTACGAGATAAGTATGGACCGACTCTTAGATCATTGGTACGAGGCTAAAGGAAATAGTATTGGAGTAAACTTATAACATTTAATGAGTTCTAGGACTCTCACACACTGTAGCAGATATTCAAGAACAAGCACTCAGAGTTCCTATATGTAGCAATGGAAAAAGCTTGTTACTTGTACAAAAAAGTGTGTACATAAACATTTAGAATGAAAGTTTGCCAAAGGGTGATGGTAAAAAAATGTCCATTTATTGAGTAAAGATACAGAACTTTTAAGATTATGAAAAATTAAGAAATTGAGGAATTAAAGTTACTCCTTGCTTCTTTAAAAACCTGTATGTTATTAAACTGTAACAGTTTAAGAGTTATAAAAACATTAAACAATGCGGAACATATACACTCGAACATTCATTTTCCCTCTTTTTTACTCATTCCTTCCAATTATTTAACAAAATTAAGTTCTTTTTATTCTAGTATAATTATGGACTTATATGAACTGAAGTTCCGTATTATTCATCTCCATAATTCTCATAAACATGAATTAATTAATGAAAATTCACAGATTTTCCGATAAACTACTTAAGGCCCATTTTCATACAAACAACTAAATATGCCAAAGCCAGTTCTCCATATTACGAATATCTTCACTGTTATTACAAAGAACTGTATTTCTATTTCAGATTCAGTGTTAAAAACAATTCATTGTCCTGGCCGTCATCAGTTCCCACGGGAATTAAAATTAACAGAATTCATTAGCAGAATTCACGATGCTTTTTATATATTAAAAGCTGCGAAGCTGATCTCTTAAACAGATTTGAAAATAATATTACCTTGCAGTTACATTTAAACTTTTTCATGTAACTGAACCCGTGTAACATTAACCCTCTGGCTACATCTCTCGGATTTAACAAATACTCCAAAGACAACATACCAAAATAAAGTGTGCCACCTCTGCTGCGTTTGGGAATTTTAAGAGCCGAAGTACTGTTTTTTATTTCTAGAAGGAATAAAATGAGTATAATTATATGAAGTAATAAAAGTATTTTAAACTATTAATTCATTTTAATCTCTATTAGAATCATTTCCCTTCTATTTAGATGCTTTTTGGTGTATAATTTCTAATAGGTTCGCTTATTTTTTATTATTCTATAGGTATTTGCTTAAGATGTTAGGTTCATTAAAATGTTTATTAAACTGCCTAACTGCCTAAAGCTAAGACGCTTTAAACTTATAAGAGAAATAACAGCTTGTCAATACACTTGACTAATTCTTTCTTAGCATTAACGTAAAGTTTTACATTTATTTTTGCTACCTCTATTTTGAACAGGATATAAGCATACGTTTATATTTTCCGCTACCAATTCTGTATGAGATAATAAATAAATTGTGTAAAATAAACTAATCGCAGTGTTTTTGCGTAATATATCTGTTGGTTTCACAGCCCCGAGCACGTTTATTAATAAAACATGAGAATTATTCATTCAATTATATTGACTTCTTTTAAATAATTTTCACGTGTTTAAATATTCGCTTTTGCACACTAGTGCATAAAGTGAATTATTGTAGTTCGGATAGTGTTTAACGTTGTTTTCCATGCTCTAATGCACTAATTCCCTTCCGTTGTATATCGTGACGTATAGAATGACGCTAACTGCTCCGTCATCTGTTATTGTATAGTAAGTTAATTCTTCACTATAAGGAGGTTCAGCTATCTGCCTATAGCGAAGCGCATGTGCGCATCTCATTATAAACTTGACTACTTCAGAGTTACTTGCGAAATGACTTTAACCGCACTTGATAATGGCTGTTTTTTCTGCGTGAATTTGTGCTAAAAGACTTTAAAATGCTTGTTTATGCATGACTAAGAAGTTTCCACGCATCTTCTGTTGATATATAGTAAGTGGTCACTACCGCTGGAAGCTTGTGGAATGTAAAGAGGCAGTTATGGGTTTTTGTATTTGCATTTAATTTATTTTTGTCTCTACTGCAATTCAAGTGAAGCGGAACTTAACCAACAGTTATAGAAAATAAACACATTTCGGCTATTTTGAGTAACATGTGACTAGGGGCCATATGTTTGTGACTTGTCATGTTTGTTTCTCTGTGTTAGTTCCATCACAAACTTAAAATAAGCGTGATTTAAACAGATCTTATTAAAATAACGTAGTTTTCACTGGGAATATAACGTCATATTTTGGTTTTTCATTTTTTCGTAATTTTAATAACTTGGTCACATTTTATGCCCTTTTCGACCATTTGCTTACCGTTGATCATGATAGTCTAATGTTAGCTATTCTCCTCCTGAACTCAAGGTCGCGGGTTCAATCCCGGCCAGGATCGACGAATTTTTTCGGACTTAATAATCCTAAATATGGCTTCCTTTGGAAGGGAAGTAAAGCCATGGGTCCCATGTCGTAGATTTAGGCACGAAAAAGAACCTCAAGCCTGAAAAAAGAGGCCTCTGAGCAAAATTTGTCGGCCGTTTCACGCTCTGAATAGAATGGGAGGCTGATGACCTGAGATGTTAAAAGAGCGTCCGTAAATAAACAACTCAACAGCATCTACTTACTGTCGTCTCAAAGACAGACTTTGCGCACCCTTATGAATTATTGCTTTTTAATTTCTCAGATTGTTTTTAAAAAATACTTTAACAAAGTCTCTCTTTACGTAAATTAGGAGTAAAGTTGATTACAGAATGAGATACTGGCGACAAAATTCGGTGAAGAGAGTCTGAAATCAACAGTAATTATATTAACTTATTTCAAGCATGTCCCAAAAACATCCTATGATGATGTGCGGGGATTTTTCCCGATACAAATGAATATTGAGTGACTGTAGAATATTTGAATTATTTGAAAGCTTTAAAATATATGTGCTTTATTACTGCAATTCGCTGTGATATTCATGTTGTAATATTTCTTTTAATGCTCTCTGTTCTCTGTTGGTTGATTAAATACATTCAGAAGTTAATAGTAAACATTAATATTTTAATGTTTCAATTTTTAAATAATTAAGTGAAGATTTTAATTTAAAAAATATAATACTTTAAAAATGTGTCAGAAAAGTTTGTTTTCAGATCATGTTATTATCACATTTTCACAGTTTTGGGGTTTCTAACATTTTATGTCATAAATATCCTGGCTCTATTCATGACTACCTATCCTTTCGTTCAAAGAATCACAGCAGCCTCGAGTCTCTTTTGTTTCATCCCTAACCTTTGTAAACAAACTTCGCGCTTTTGTTTTACATAATATTACTCGTACTTCATTTGTGCGTTTTGCTGTGCTTTCTGCGTCCTTATTTGCATTGCGCCGCAAGGTGGTATAAACGATTCCAGAATCCGTCAGTGCCTGAAGTTTTAAATGAGTAGAAAAATATCTCCATCAGGTAATTTTTTTTTTATCAGGAATCAAATCCAGCACACTTTTTTCTAATAGTGTTTAAAGCGTGTTTTAACTGCTGAAGCGCCACAGGTGATGGACACTGATGATAATTTAATTAAAAAAATCTTTAATCCTAAATAAAAAAACAACAATTTAATGACATACATAAAAATGCAGAAATGATAAACTGGAAAGGAGTTTATATATATGCACTGGAATCCATATGTCTGGTTAGTTGCAGATACAGCGACTGTCATTTATATGGGCAATAAGCTCTGTTCTTCTTCTTCTCTCTTAGTGGATTTCCTAACGAAATAAAATACGCTCGTTCACCTTCTCATTAACTGTTTGTACATTTTGCATTTAATTTATTGAGTAAGAACGTAATATACCTAAGAGTTCACTGCTCAATTCCTAATTCTGAAATAACATTGTATGTTAGATCAGCACCTTCATATGAATTAAATGGAGCCTCATGTATACAGTTCTGGTCATTGAAATCCTTACTGATGGACAATATTTTGAGCCGAAAACTGAGATTAGACTCGTGCATATTCCCAACACTATTATACGGATGCCAAACTTGGAGCCTAACATAAATAAAAAAGAATAACATTAGCATTTGCCAACGTAAAATGGCGCCGAAAATTCTAGGGCTATCCCTCATGCATGAAATATCATCTGTGTAATTAAGAAAGATGTCGGGACTAAACGACGTGGCTCAACGTGCAAAATGGAAATGGGACGGACATGTATCAAGGCTACCAAGCAGCAGATGGGGACATATAGCTACCACATGAGATCCATGTATCGGTAGGAGAGGAAGAGGGAGACCGAAAACGAGGTGGGCAGACTCCTTCAGGAAAACAGGCGGGACACACTGGACCAGTGTAGTACGGAACCGCAATACCTGGAAGAGCCTGGGAACAGAGTTGCCGAAAGAGAACAACTGTAGCCAATAGTGAAAGTGATACCAAACTTATGATACAAAAATTTAATGGACTCAGCACAAGAACCTACTAGTTAAATTGTGTTAAACTTGTAAAATAAGAAACATTATAGACTTAACAAATTCATAGGGACAATAGCTCATATAGACTAGCTCACCATATGAGAAATCAATGAGTTCCTCGCTTGCGGAGGTCATAGCCCTGGATGGAACATAAGTGGCTTAATTAATTAATTAAATTTATTTATTAATTTATGTGTACAGATTCATAATACAGGGCGTCCCGGAAGTAATAAACTCTGAGATAAACTATGGAAAAGGTTTATGATAAGTGCGCAAATGAAATTACGCACTGTAGGGATGGAAACGACGATCAATGTTATTCTTCACTCATTATTTCGTAAGCTTCCAATGTAGGATATAAATTATTGTTGCAACTCATAATCTATAGTAATAAATGAAAATTATTTGTTTTAGGTCGTAATAATTAGATAAGTATTAAAAATATAGAGTATATTTCAACGTTAATAATTAAAGTTTCCTATATGTCCAATAAATTTGTAAAATGTTAAAAAGTTACTTTAACTGTGATACAGTGGTGAAAATCAGTATAAAAGTTCATAGATTTTGCGGACAAAAAGTTTATTTATATGGAGTTCCTACTGTACATCTGACAAATAGTGCATATATTTTATAATTGATATTTTAAGATTTTAAAACTTTCCAGCTCCGTGATTCAGTAGCCAGAGCGCCTAACTCCTATTACCGCAGTTTTTTCCTCAATGAATGTATTTCCCCATGCCCATGGCCTGGGTTTGGTGTGTATTAAGAATTTACTTAAATTTTATTGGGCTAAGGTTCCTCTTGACGCATCAGACCCAACAATCACCTCTGACTTTCTTGGGAATGAATGAATGAATGAATGAATGAACGCCCGTTTTTGCTACAGAGGCACCACAGGCGATGGACACTGATGATACATGAGATGAAATGATATATTGGGAAAGGATTTTATGGAGGGAATCGTTCCAGGCCTAAGTTTAGGGTACCTCCCCGGCATTTGCCATTTATGAGGACTGAGGAAAACCTGGAAAAAAACTCAGTCAGGAAGGACGGTCCTGGCGGTATTCGAACCCAGGCCTCCCCTCACGCTCACGAGTCCGAGACTTAACGACCTCGGCCACCCGTGGCGGTGACTTTCTTGGGGCATGCATAAACCACTCTATAGGCGCCCAACCTCAGAAGTGAGTTAAATCTCCGCTACTAATAAGGGGGCAATATGCCTTTAACCAATATCAGAATGGCAATAATAATAATAATAATAATAATAATAATAATAATAATAATAATAATAATAATAATAATAATAATAACACGTGTTCGTAAAATATTTCGATGCCCTATCCCATAGCCACTCATATGTACCGTTCTAAATCTGTCTAATGCATAATCAGAAAACGGCTATTCCAAAAATGTCAAGAATAAAAAAAAAGTATTACAGAGTAAAAGTTTAATAATAAAGGTAAAGTCACTGTAAAATGCATTGCTTACTTTCCATTTCTGAATGTATTTGAAAGAATTACTATAATAAAATGGTCATTGTTTGTTCATTCTAAACACTTTTATTAAAGTGATATTTATTCATCGGCATGAAATTTTAAAAATAATTAATTTTAGACTGCATGAGAAACGCGAAAGTTTATAATCATAAAACCTTTTCGATCTAATAACTTCATTTTATCATGACCGAACTCCGTCTGTCGCCTGCTGAAATATTTAAGTGCTATTCTGTCGTAACCTGTTATTCCCTTTTAAGCTAATTAAAACGTGTATTGTATAATTATTTTGAACTGCTGCTATTCTTCCTATCATATATGTATCGTATCTTAGACAGCAATGAACAGGTAAGATCTAGAAAGTTCATCTAAGAGGCAACCCTAAAAATATACAGTTGTATATAATCACGAAAGCTATCATCAAACTTGATACGATAGTGTGTAATGAAAGAGTATGCCACAAGCTCGGCGAATCTGTCCCAAATTACCGCAAGCTCGCCTCAGTGGTTGACGCACGCCAGGTCACTTGCTCGCTCGATATCTGCCGTAATGCGGTGCCGACGTTCTTTTGTCCAGCGGCGTGTCAGCAGGCGTTGTCATAGCAACTGCTTGTTGTGTCGCATAACACTAGCTACTGTTTTACGCATATCAGAGATACAGGAACAGTTGTGGTCACCACTTAAGTACTTTGATGTATGTATTTTCATCTTCCTCTTCTCTTGTCCCTAACAGAAAGTTCAACATACCTATATCTTTCAGTTTTGAACGGAACATGCTGACATTTTGCAGGGTAGGCAATTGCACTATGCAGAGAGATGATTTCGTTGGAAGTACAATAGGGCTAAAATCGGAATGGGGATGGAGCAGTACATCAAAACAGGGACTAAATCACAAGACAGGGGCTTGCGTGGCTCAGACTAGGGGCACGGCGGATGATTAATTTATAATGAATATGAACAGAAAATTTGTCCCATATGTGAGCAGTAGGAATCATGGACACATATACGGCTGAATCTAAAGGTATAGAAGAATGGAGGGAAAATTATCTACCTTTACAAAATCGAACAGAGGGAGATGGTCATGCTAGGCTCTGCTAGCAGGCAAGTAAGTAAGTAAGGTAAATTTCTTATGAAAATGAGATAGTTCAGGTCTGAAAAGGCTGATAAGCAGGAGGGTGGTTGGGGGAAACAAACTGACTGAATCCAGCTGTGTTATCCATATGGGAATTCTTTACATTTTTAATTTTTAAAAATTATTTCCCTGGCATTATTTTTTATTCTATTTTTATTACTTAACTTTTATTATTGCGAGTAAGTTTTACAGCATATTGTCACTATCTAATGTAATATCTTGCAATAAATCAAACATACTAAGTGTATTTAAAAGTAGGTAGCCGTGTGCCTGTTGAAGTTGTTTCGCATTGTAATAATAAACTTATATTACTACTACTAGGGACTATTATTACTTCCACTACTATTTATACTTATAGTGCTACAACTACTACTACTCTTATTGCTACTTCTACTCTACTACTACTGCTACTACTACTACTACTACTACCATTACTACTACTACTATTATTACTACTACTATTACTACTACTACTACTACTACTACTACTACTACTACTACCATTACTGCTACTACTTCTACTACTACTACTACTTCTGCTGCTACTACTACTATTACTGCTGCTGCTACTACTACTACAACTACTACTATTACTACCACTACTACTACAAATGCTTATAAAATGCATTTAATTATTTGGGGAAATACTACTGTTTATTTCAATATGTAAAATAAACAAATACTATTTAACCTGTGATAAAAGTTTGCTTATATTTCAATGAAACTGTACTGTGAGAAACAGCGATTTAATGCTTTTGATATCTTTCTTGCATATTTATAAAGTGACCTGTAAAGTTGTGTTGATTTCAGATAATGCATTTCAAATCACCATATTCTGTATAAACGATTATCTTTAATATTAAACACATCATCGCGCTCAAGGAACTTGTACAAGCATGAAGAATTTCCTCCTTAGAGTGGGAGCAAAGTAAAGTCCATACAGTGCATCTTCAATATTGCTGTCTTTGAATGTGTGGTTATCCAAATTGATGGTCAGTGTGTGGAGAATATGGTGGGTGCACAAGAGTTCTCTCAACTATAATGATTTCACGAACCATCTCGTTGTATGTGGTTTTGCGATTACAGGCGCCTTAGTTTTCAGCCTCTCCTGACACGTACAAGCTGTTTGGAGTACATAACGACGTTGATTGTCGGGCAACAGTTCACGATGCACAATACACAAAATAGACAGCAAAAATTTACCTTCTTGTACAGGTAGTTTAGGTTGTCCGATTCATGGTGTTAATCAGTGATGAAAGCGGTTTGAGGCTGTGGTAGATTGTTACTTCTCGTCGTATTTAAACGGCCTATCAAGAAAGGGATTTTTCTGTTTGAGTCATTTTCAAATCATGCAAAACCCAACAACCGAGTTTGTTTCTTTTTCGTAGCTTATGAAGATGCAGCCGTACGGTTTCTGCACTGACGTTGAATTGCTATGCTACGTCCTCTCAAGTCTTTTGTCGTGGCTCATTCTCGAGGATTTTCTTTTGCGCTTCTGGAATTTCGCGAACCATCTTTGCAATGTCCATTCAATTACATCATCAACAGCGAATGTTGGTGTATATTCCGCGCCGTGTCTGGCATATTATCGGGGTGCTCCTCCCAGTTTCACAGTTTGAATTCTCGGCAACAATTCACATCCGTCTTAACTTTATTAGTTGCGCATTTAATTGTCAAAGCTTGAACTTTGAGCATTGCAAAAAGACCAACAGATCATTTTTGATCAACTGTATACTATGCATATGAGTGGCTTTTATAAAAAAATGTGTTACTTGGAGGAAAAAGTCCTCTAAAATAACGGCTAAGCGCATACATTCATCTGATTTAAGTCTCAACTAGCTACTTTTATTATATTGTTCATTTATACCTTAAACGTTAATAAACATAAAAAACCATAATATTAATTTTTTGCGTAATTTCAGCAATGAAATAAAAATGAAAGAGCCCAATATGTTCCGTAAAGGACTAGGGCCTCCTACTAGAGGGAAAGGCTCATTTTGTGATCACGTGGTGAGGTATTTCACGTGAGTTAGTTGTTCTACTGAAAAAATATATACAGATTTATAGTTTTGAGTCCTTGCCACTTTTATTGCTGGTGATGGTTGACCAATGAACTCCGAGATGTTTCTTGAATGTGTCTGACCATCTTCTTCTTGGTCGTCCTGGTGTACTTCTGTCTTGGATATCCCACATAGGGTTATCTGATCCCACCTATCTTGCTGTTACCTCGCCACGTGCCCGTCCCATTTGAAATTCATCACTGCATCTCTGTCCATGATGCTTTCTGAGTCCTGCTGTCCAGTGTTGGAGATCTTGTCTCTCAGCGTTATACCTAAGATCTTCCTCCGCATTTTCCTTTGACATATTGCTGCTGTCTGTAGGTAAGAGACCAGGTTTGACGTCAGCACCGGGAAGACACGCGTGCAACAATACATTACCTTAAATGCGATCCTTTTCTTTGGCCTCTCCAAGTTGTCATTTTTATCAGCAAATAATGTAAACGTTAATCGAAGCAATATATTAATCAAGTAGCTACATTTGTGTATTCGCTGCACCAGCATTCTTAAAAGTTACTATGTGGTGTGAGTGGATTGGAGAAAAATGTAAATTAAATAATATATATTAAAGGCTGTATTAGCCGTTTGTTGGTTTTAAGAAAGAGTTCAGGCTCTTAGGTTTTCCATTATTCTTCACAGAAGAGAAAACGTTGTAATGATCTCACAATCTGCAAGTAGTCTTTATGTTCTACACCAACTTGAAATTTTTGAATTGCCTTTAATTTTGATATTTAAAAATAAACCAAAACACTTGGTAAATGTTAATCTATCCGAAAACATGAATTTCAGTATTATTAATAATTATTGCATGTTTTTTAGATCGTAAAGGTACATATAGACTTTTGAAATTTTTGTTTCGAATAGTATAGAACTGTCTTCTTTTGAGTAGCTTTCCTTTAGTTTCCAAAAGTTGAGTAAGTGGATTCTCATCAGTTGAATTTGATAATTAGTGAAGAAACAGAATATGTGATTGATAACTATCGTGTGGCTATGAATTGAAGTTCAATGATAGGCCACATTGAGCACAAATCAAGCGAACATTGATCATAACCTTTATTGCTTTGAACGAAGGACACCATTCAAAAACCACAAGTTGCTAGTGCGAGAATATAGTTAGTGACGTAGTAATCGCCCTTTAGCGAAATGAAAGTGTTTTTCATTCATTACATTAGCGGCCTACTTGACTACACAGATAAGTTTTCATACTATTCTTTACAATTTAAATGTTATTGAGTTCATATTATATTAATATTTTCAAATATAAAGCAGTTTTAACATAGCCAATTGTATAGTTTTTCAGAAATATATTTAAGCCCTCTCTAAACTCAGTTGCTATGTCAATATATTTGGCGGTTATATTATTAGCTAAATGTCATTGCATTTGTATTCTTATGAATTGCACTTGCTTATCAGTATAATGCTTCAGAAAGAGAAAAGTGCACTTAAAAAGAATATTCACTGCGGTGGAATCTGCAGCATAAACTTTACCCCCCCCCCTCTTAATTCTGAAATACACTAATGATGCACTCTGTTAAAAAAGAAAAAGCAGCAAAAAAGAAGAGAGGGGAAAATGAAGTCAGGGTGTTGGCCACCACATTATCGAGAACTATTTCTCCTTAATGAAGCATCATTTGGTGTATAATGAAAGGAGACTGAATATGCTGTGTTTTTACGTATCTAATCTGTGGTATTGCGAAGTAGGTGCAGATTTTTTTTTTTTCAATAGTGTTTAACACCCGTTTTTACTACTGAGACACCACAGGCGGTGGACACTGATGGTACATGAGATGAAATGATATATTGGGAAAGGCTTTTTTTAAGGATGGAAACGTTTCAGGCCCAAGTTTAGGGTACCTCCCCGGCACTTGCCATTTATGAGGATTGAGGAAAACCTGGAAAAAACACCCACTCAGGGAGGGAATTAAACTCCAGACCTCCCGCTCACGAGTTCGCGCCTTAACGACCTCGCCCTACCGTGGCAGATGACAAACGCAAAACTGCAGTGATAGAAAAGTGTGTTAAGGATTATGCATAAAACGATAAGTTTCGAATTACATAACTACATAAAAAAGCACTCCATCAGCCATACAAGTTATAATTTTTATTAAAATGTTATGGCACATACTAATCTTGAAGTTTTTGTTTTACAATAATATTTTAATTGTTATTGAATAATGCATTAAAACATTAGCATTTCCCTTTCGTTGTTTCGATTTTTAACAGCTTATATAACTGTAATTTACAGTAAAATATTGTAAATATCCATTTCAGATGTATAGAATACAGAATATTAAATATACTATGCGCATTTTAAACATTCATTTACAATTTTTTTAAAAAAAATGCTCGCTGTTTCGAAAATATTCCAATTGTTTCGAAAACCATTTTTTTTCAGTAAAACAAGCTCACGGGTCTTGATAAAACAGCGTTAAAAACAATGAATAAATTGACTAAACTTATATATGTCATGTCGTAAATATCTGAGCTCACGTGTTTTTGCAAATGCTTTCAAGTCAATTACAGTAACACGTTATATGTTTTCCGTTGCTTAATTTATGATTTCGTGAAATTTGAGATTCATATCACATTGCTGCTAAATAGGAATTGAAACCTCCTAACGAATTAGATTCTGACTGCCGATGTGTTTGTTACTGAATAGGTTCATAACATAGAGTGACATGCCTTAATGCCAAAGGCAACCACTTTCAAAACTTACTTTCCATACATCAATTTAATTGAACTGAATTGAAGTAGGTCTATAGTTGGAAAGTTATATGTCAAATTTAGAGGCCGAGAGGGAATGAAACATTACATATCAAAGGTTAAAAATTTTGCTTTAGAGTATTTAAATAATTTTAACATTAAAGTAATAATATTAATGATTTTACAATAAGATAAAGAATAAAGCGTTAAAATAAGTAAAACAAATCTAGGAAAAATGCAGTATTTGTCAATATAAATTAAGGTAAGACTAAAATATCATAAAATAGCTAATATAAAGCAGTTTAAACAATTTATTAATGTTTATATAAAGACAGCATTTTCGAAACTAGCCGCAATAATTTAATAAACATTTAAATATAATATAGCTAATATAGTTTGAAATTTCAGAATGGTCCATTCAGAAACGAAAGATTTTAAAATTTCAGTAAAATCTTTAAGCTATTTAATAACAGTTTAGTATTTTACTATGTATTAATGTGCATTACTGATCTATTATTTTCGCATTTGAAACTAGTTACTTTATAGTTTACTTTACTGCAATACTTATTATAATCGATTGTATCACACTCCGGCATTTTTGGGGAAGAAATTTAAAGAACAACAACAAATAGCGATATAGAATCTAGTACATTTTAATAAAAGACTTCCGACTATCTCTCCTGTAGAATTTCAGTGTTTTAAGTTTGGACATACGCCTATTTTGGGTTCAGGGGAAACTGTAGCTGTAAGCAGGTGAAATCTGGAAATATGGTCCACAAGTCAGACGTGATCAACCATCTTGCCGCGTGGAAGTAACCCTGGCTGAAAAATGGGGTGTCAACGGTGTTTTCAGGCTACATGAGATATTGTAGGTAGCACATCTCGACAATGAAGATAATGTAAACTGACGACGTAGGAAGAAAAAGTAACAAAAACAGAGGAGAAATTGTAGAGAAAGCTCGGAAACTGGAAGTAGGAAAAACATATATAGTACAGGTATCATCTGCGTAGAATAATAAACATGTTACCAAAGGCTAAAAGTATTGGCTGTCTGTGATATTCGAAATATTTTAAGTGTATATAATGCACCTATGTCGCCTCTGTACATTGCACAACTTTTATTCTGCAGGTAAACGCAGGTCGAAGCCGCTTGTATCCCTTTTAGTAATTCTCCACGTCTAAACTCATTCACTTTTAACATTAGAAACTTTTTAATTCACTTGTATATTCCGTAAGTGACTTGCAATGTAGTAGCGTAATTTTATTCTGCCTACGTCAAGTTCTCCCCTCTATTTCAAGGCACTGTTTTCCAACCCATATACCGTTTCAATATCTTACTTGTTTCTGGAGAAATAAAGACACCCACAATAATCCATTAATTTATTCGTAAACTAAAAAGTAAGCAATGAAACTGGCATGTGTATTAAATAGTATATTCATTATCTATATTTCATCATAAAGTCCACTCTAAACGTTTTTATATCAGGGTGTTTTCCTAAAATCATGTAGACACATGGATTTTTACTGTTATACCTAACTTTGTAAGTTCATTGTTGAACAATCGATGCAGTGATATTGTTTATTGCAGTTATAACAAAAATTAATTTCGGTTTTTATTTAAAAACAGAGTATTGTTAGTTCATTCATAATTATGGTCTCTAGGCTGAAAAGTAGATGAAAATATTGAAATACAGCAGAGTTAAACACATAGCAAGAGACAGGATGCAATCCCTTCGAACTGCGTTAGAAATAATTGATCATTACTAAACTTCAGAAAAATCCACGTAAGTTGTTTTTGAAATTAAAAATATTAAGCGATATTTTATTCATTATAAAATTAACTTACAGGAATCCCGTTCTATAAGCTTAGTTTAACCATTAAATATTAAAGTATTTACTTTAGTTTTCCTTATTCTTAGTTAAGTACACACTATCTAGAAGTTAAAACGTTGACACGTGCTCTTACACCTTTAAAATCACACATAAATTGGTATTAATGAATAGAAATATTTTTACACGGATATAACTTTAATAATCTTAAAAGAGTGAATAGATCATCCTTTCCCATTATAGTTATGCAATTTCTCATGGAGAATTTGTATATTACAGCAATAGTTATGGCAATTAAAATAAATAAAACAAAGTATACCTTCTGATGCTAAATAACCCATAGAAAATCCCAAAAGGATACGTTTTTTGATATTACTAAAAATAAAAGTAAATTAATCTTTTCTACATCACACTCGATGAGGTTGATATGCAACATATACGGTATAGACTCGCCAAAATGTTTCAGATAAATAGAGTTCCGAATATTCAACGACATAAGTATGTTAGCCTTCCCAATAATGCAGTTGGCTTGAGCATCGCATTGTCACCATTGTAGATTAAATTGGAACCCTAGTGACACAGTACTATTTTTGTGGAAAATTTTAGGATTTCTCTGTTTTTATCAGAGTTCTCAGATTTCATCTCAAAGGTCAGCTATTATTACGACGAAGATGCCTCTAGTGCCTTCTACCTCCTGTGTAATTCTGACTTCCCTTTACGGTCTTTGAGATTCTGGTCTCTGAACTCAGGAGTGGTATTTCGGCGCTTCGACAGCAAAGCTATACACAGGGAGAGAGCCAGTTACTCTCACAAGACCTCTAAGCGATATGGATTCACCAGAGATGCCTTCTATGTTGGCGCACTGTTGCCCATGGGACTTGTGGCACTGTAGGTCTCAGTCATTCTTACGCGTAAGTTTTCTTATAGCTTCTCGTTTAGCTTAATTTTTATGATAGTATAATGATAGAAGTTAGTCATTTGTATAGAATGGAGAACAATAATAAAAGTTAAAAATACTTTCTTATCCATTCTGAACCAAGAAACTCAAATCATATATCAAATTTTATAATTCTGTTAGATTAAATGTGGTCAAAAAGCCGATTTATTTGCACAAGATTAAACTCCATAAGTTTATTATTGTGCCTACAATGCAGTGAGATTATTTAAGTTATAGGCCGCCTGGATGTGGCTGCTCACTAAGAAAGTGCAACCGCCACAACAGGTAAAAGAATGAGTGCGCGCGAGAAGTTATTTTTTTATATTTATATTTTACTTATATTATAAAATGATAAAAACTTAGAATAACAAGAACTAACTTGCGCTATAAGAAATGTTAAAAATGATGTTCCTCAGCGGCAATACATTGCTGGTATCTGCGAAGGAAATCCCTATAGTTCATTCAGCTTTTTTTCCTTAAGAACATGGCGGTTCGGAACACGTTTCTTGTTATTGACAGCTCCTATTTCTCGTAACTTTCTCCACCTGCAACACAAATGCCAGGATATTTTCTTACGAATCGCCTTAACACATCTCTGAAAGTATCCGCTTTCACATATAAAAATCCGCTCTTAAAGACGATATTTATGCAGTAGCATACTATTGAGGAACAAATAGCCTATAATGAAAGCACGAGTGACACTCGCTGACTAAGATCAAACTAATTACAAGCTGCTAACTGCACGTGCATTATGGACATTGGCGACTGGTTTCTCCCGCTACGCTCTGCTCGTCCGTAATCCAAAATACCTGGTGAAAACATTAATTTTCAGGTAATTGTTTATGTATTGCTGGTAGAGGCGTTAATCTAAGATAGGGGTGGCAAACACCGAGACAAACTGGAGGTTTGCAACCCGCATCGCTTCATTTCTAAGTGACTTATAGCAATCCAGAATCGGCATAACATTACGCCGTCGACCAATAGGGTACTGCAGTTCTTCGCTGCTGTGCTTTGTGGGCATGGTTAACTCGTATTTGGCTCGGCGCGGCAAATCCAATATGTGGTTTAGCCTGGAGAGGAGGAATAGCGATTTTCATTAAACAGTAACATTTTTAAGCGTTCTCTTGCAACTGAGCTCCGTTGAAATGACATAAAAAAAACACTTGGATTTTTATATTACACAATGTGAAAGCTGTAACTGAAGATTTGTTGTTACATTTGGAATTTTATTAAAGAGTAACCATTGTTCATAACGTGCATTTAGATTAGCAGGAGAGAGATATTAAGATTAGGTACATGTGTAGATAATGAACGCAATTCGTTTGCATCAGCGCTGCTGCTGTTTAATCCTTTAGTCACTACAAGTGTAGGGGAAACCATTTGCGCCATGGCCATTTGCTCCTTTTGGGGGGGGGGCAAAGTTGGCATTATCTATCTATTTTTTTTAGTTTTTCGTTCATAAAGAAAAAGTGAAAGTGTTAGGGTTGAAACTTGAAACACTGAAAATAGTAACAGATTTTAAAGTTCCTATACATGAAGCAGTTAAATCAATATGGGGTGAGACGCCTCGCTCGGTTGTCGATTTTGTCTGTGGCGTAATGTGCAAAGCATTAACTTAGCGAAGAACTACGTAAACAACTCCTCTCCAGATGGCAAGTATCTCACACGCTGTTTTGGTTTATCCTGTTTTCCTTCAGCAGACATAGGTGACTGTTTTGCACAATGAGATTATTTGAGTTCTGAGTTTTCTGAGCCGCCGCAATCGAAAATGGAAGATAAGAGTCTCCGTACATTAAAATTGTATGTTATTATGGTAATTATACTTTTAATGAAAAAAAATACAACGATATTATGTTGATACTATGCACTCACCTGTGATGTAAGAGATGTTGAAAATGATGCCCCTCAGCGGCTAAATATTCCCAACATACGCGTAGGAAATTCCTGTATTTTATTCAACTTTTCTTCCGTAAGAACACGAGGGTTCAGAACACGTTTCTTGTCATTGCGGGATTTTGTCTCTCGTAACATTTTAAAAGTAGGTGAACAGTTTTCTACCTGGAACACATAGCCAGGAAATTTCTGTAAGCCATCTTATTACTTGTTGCACATATGTATAGTACATAAAAATCCCTCTCTTCAAAGCTTCAAGAATATTTATTTGCTGACATAATTAACGAGGAACAATTAGCGTAGAATTTACACATAATGAAAGCACCAAGCTACTTGCAGACATAAGCTGACAAAACCTCCTCACTAACTACAAACTGCTACATGCACATGCATTATACAGCCTGGACGACTGGCTTCTCCGTGTACGCAGCCGATCTCTGCTTTACTGCATTTCATGTAGCTGGTGAGGATAAGCAAACATTTCCCAAAAATCCGTGTTTTGAAACCATGAGATTATTTTATCCTTCTTGCAATTTGGTGGAACATTCATCTGAAACCAATCACACTACCATCCCCTGTGAGACGTTTCGTAGCAAATTAACAGCTTATTTTACAGTTCACATCTTGATATTTATAAAATCTTTATAGTATTAAATGATATTCAATTACAACTGTACCTTAAATCTAATACATTGCATAGGTATTTCGTGAAACAGACTCTTATTTAAACAAATCTTTACAACGGCAGCCCATTTGTGTTAGAGCACAATTTATAATCACACCAAATGAGAATTTATATACTCATTTGTCAAGTCGCATTCTAAAAAAAGTGACCTGAAAAGTTATATAACGCCAAGCTAAACACAAAATACTCTAGAATTCATATTGAATGACTGGTTCTGGCTCAAAATGTCGTTACATGTCCACGTCTCAGTGGCGCTAGAACATTGCCCAATGAGACAAGTGGCGCAAACTTGGTGGCCCGTAGATAACGCAGCTCATTGCATACATCTTTCAACTGAACTTAGTGTTTTAAATCTGTTGTTTTCTGTGATCTTTGTTGTTTAAAGTATTATAATAATTTAAACTGTTATTCGTATTTATGCTATCTTAATACAAAAACTATAGTAAAATTAGATGTTGATGATTATGATTATAATAATAATAATAATAGTAATAGTGTGTGACACAAAAGAATATTGCCAAATTACATTACGTACAAATATTGTCAATTTGTTATTCAATTTGTCTAACTGATAGAATAAGTAATAATTTAAACAAAAATGAAAGACGTATAATATTTCACACAAGAAGTTTCATGCAACTTAGCAAGCACATAATACCTCACAGTTAGTCATAAACTTCAATGAACTCTTCAAATATAGTGTCCTTCATTTAGTAAGGATTTACATAATGTACTTTTAAAATGAGCATGATTGATGCAGACCTTTAGTTCTTTATCCAGCATGTTGAATAGCTTGGCACTTGTATACTTTAGAATTTCTTCAAATAATTTTAGATTGTTACTGAGAGCAAGATTATCTTTATTTCTAGTATTCTAATTTGGTTTGATTTTGTAAATATATAATAAAATAGAATTTAATTAACATGTCAGTAAAAATATGCAATAATTTATCTAGAACTATTAATTATGTTGAATATAAAGATTTAAATAAATGCATTAAACAAGTATATTTGTGCAATTTGTGTAAAATTAATTATTTTATAATGACCTCCAATTCGCGCGAAAATTTCAGTAATATAGAATAAATTAAATTCTTTTAGTGTTCTTCCTAAAAAAATGCCAGAATATTGTTTCAAAGATAATTTGTATTCAGCATAATTCTATAGATGCCGTTCAGCTCATATGCTGTGTAAACGAAAAGTGTTAATAGTTAATTTCGTTCTCTCTTTTAAATAGTTTTATATAGCCTTAAGCATAGCGTTTGTTCCAAGCGGAAAAGGAACGTATGCTGTTGGAGTAAATTCTCTTCACTAATTAAAATATAAAAGCAGGCCAAAATAATTTTGTACACATAACATACTCACTACTAATTGTAAGAACACGCTATTCATTAAATAACCCTAGGGGAACAAGTTTATTCTTCAAAAATAATAACAAGATACATTGATATTGCTTGTGTGAAACTATTACCTAGATGTAAAGGAAATAAAACACCTATATAGTATGTATACATTTTACATTGTGCCTCGCTTATGACACTGTTATAATATTTAGTAGATATTTTAACGTTTTTATTTAGAGAGTTCGAATAATTTATTTAAAAAGTTTAAAAACAAACAAGGAAAAATAGTTCTATAATTTATAAAGCAGACCAAAATATTATTTATAAAAAAAACGTTATTTATGCATTAAAATGAGTGCAAAACGACAGAAATATAATTCAGATTATGTGTACAGTCTGTGATTAAAAAATTGCAGTCATAGTATATTATGTACTTTGTTTCTCGTTTAAAATGAACATAATTTAAAGTTTTGTCTATTATCTATTTCTTAGATACTGTAACAGTATTTGTTGGAACGCCGTCTTAAAATTAACCAGAAACATTAATAAAATATAGACACAATTGGTGCATATGTGCTTGTCTTGAGCTAGAAAGTTATCGCATTTCATATTGAAACCAAAGGCTAATATAACACGTTTTTCTATGAAAAGCACAACTTATAAAAGCCATTGGTATATCTGAAGTAATGTAAGATAGTGTCATATGTATACTTAATGAAAATAATTATGGTGAGTGCTGTTATCGTTTCAAGGAACAGCATATATTGCGCTCATAACAGAAAAATTATGGTATATGGAAATATTGAGCAATAACGTTAGAGCTTAAAAGGTCCTCATTACGCTACGCAATCAGAAATTGATTTGCCAGTAGGAAGATAACCTTGTAACGACTCGCCACCTGCATAGTACTAGACGCTCAGATTGTCTGCCTGAATCTTTCTGATAAGATTTTCAGACTCTAGCCGCAGCTGAGTGGCTTTATACGCACTGCTGACAGATATATCAATTTGCTGGGCTAATAGTGTTGAAGACTATTGAGAAGTTTCTTATCGATAACTCCTTTCATTAAGCTTCTTCTCTGTTACAACTGGTGTTTTAGACTAGCTTCTTTTAAATGAAAATGCCTTGGATTCGAACTTTGTCCATCACACAACAATCATAAGATTTGTGTAAGATCTGGTGTATCATACACAAATACAATATATAAAGCACTTATTACAGAAATGCAACTGAAATAAGTGGGCGTGATAAATCTGAACGGGCAAGCGCAAAGCCTGCATCAGCAAAATTATAACTTCAGTCTTTACGGGAATCGCGCGTACACTGAAGACCAATCTCTTTTACTAATGTATATAAACTCCGATTTCGTAGCGCAGTGAAGGCAAGGTAGCAATAACTTCGAAATAACGTACCTTCCATACGTTGGCTGCCCTAAGTAACATATTCTCAGTTATGGTATAACTAACATTTTGGTGAAATGCTGTAGCGAATTACATATTAGTTTTGTTACCGTAAATGTAACTTTATTACATTTGTTGTCTCATGGCACATTTCAAAAATTTAATTAAGTTAAGTGGTCCTGGTTGTACAACGATGTTAAGAAGGTAAATATGTTTTATATTATAGTTCGTTAATGAATTAAAATTGTTATATTAAAGTAAGTCCATTTTTTAAGTACAGCTATTTTTATTATGTGTTTTTGACATTAATTTTTCATATTTGTGTGTGTTTTCAAAGACTTGAAAAATGATAATATTAATTGACGTTGTTTTCATTCAGAATATTAAACATTACAACACATTTTTTAAAACAGAGCATCTTTAGATGATGTTGAAACTGTGTACCTTAGTTTATAATACAAATAATGAAGCCGGTATCTGAATCCAACATGATTTTACTTCTTATAAAAATTTTTTTCTTCTTCTCCAACACAGCTTTGGCCACCTCAGCTTGTTCCAGCTTCAAACCTCTGTACTATCCGTTTCTACCTGGGTTTCGTCTTACTTGAGGTCGGTAATTTAAGGCTGCTTTGAGTATTTTGTTATAGAGGTGTTCAATTCTCCTCATTATTGGATCTTTACAAACTTTGTTTTTAGCATTCCTTTTAGTATTCCAATTATTTGGTAAATTTTAATTATTTTATATCCGTTTTTTTATCAATTAGAAAATTGAATTTTGATACTTGTTCTATGATTTTATTTCTGAGCTACTTTAGATCCAACTGATGTGTACTTGCCCCCCCCTCCTCCTATATTGAGATTTTCACGTTGTAGTTTTCTGCTAGACAGCCCTCTTGGCCTAGTGGTCAGCGTTCCTGACTGCTATCCCAGATTTGATCCTCGGTAACAGATTATAATTTTTATAAGCTATGAAGGTCTGGAACGCTCTCGAATGGTGTTTAACGCCCGTTTTACTACTGAGGCATCACAGACGGTGAACACTGATGATACATGAAATGAAATGATATATTGGGAAAGGATTTTTTTTATTAAGGAAGGAAACGTTCTAGGCCTAAGTTTACGGTTCCTCCCCGGCATTTGCCAGTAATGAGGACTGAGGAAAACCTGGAAAAAAAATCAGTCAGGGAGGACAGACCTGGCGGGATTCGAACCCCAGACTTCCCGCTCACGAGTGCGCGCCTTAACGACCTCGGCCACCCGTGGCGGTGCGAACGCGATAGAGCCATCCTCGTGAAGACAATTGGGTAATTGCCTGATAGAGAGGTGGCATCTTTCGATCTCTGAAGCCTTACGATAAATGATCGGCGATGTATCCGCATATTAATCACGCCCCCATCAATACTACCCTCTACACATAATGTCGCAAGATGGAGGTAGAGAACGCAGCGGTCACTACTGTAGACCAAAGCCCGCATAGTGCTGTTATGCCAAAAGGAGAGGATTTAATAAATTTAATTTATATATTTTTGTAGTTCCCCTTCTCTTTTTGCTACTAAACATTTGAATGTACATTTGTACTATCGTTTTCGTAAAGAGTTTCTTCCGTTGTTCCGTTCATGATCTTATAATGTCGTCTATATATAAATTAAAAATGTCAGTTGACACTCGCCTTGTCTTACCCCTCTTCTAATGTCTACTTGTTCCCGTTGTTTTATCTTAATCTTTTCTTTTATTATATAGCTTTTATTAACACTTATTAGTTGTGTCCATGTAACTTTGCATTCTAAAGTCTCCCAAAACTTTATTCTAAACACTTTATTGAATGTATTTTGTATGTTATAAATAGGAAATATCTTCCCAGATTGAATTCTTTTCTGTTACTTGCTTCTTCCTTTTTTAAATCCTAACACTCCTGTTTTTCTCTATATGGAAATAGTGGTGACGTAAAGTTGTAAAACGGTAATTGTTAAGCTCCAAATAACAGTGAAAACGGTATTAGTCGTGCAAGTTGCAGATGTAATTTTGAAGAGGTGTCTGGTATTTATAATTATGTCAGATGATCAATTTTGTTACTTGACTATTCAATTCATTGCTGTATCTCAGTGTTGGTTAAAGAATTTCTTAAATTGTTATACTTTCCAGCTACCATCTTGACGGTGAAGTTTTCTAAATCGATTATGCGTTTTACATAAAAATTTGGTATTTTAAAAACAGAATAATATATAATGGTTTTGCTTACATTTTAAAACGTTTGATTTGTTTTATTTACGGACGCTATTTAACATCTCGGGTCGTCAGCGTCTCATTCAAATCAGGGCAGGAAAATGGCCGACAAATTTTGCTCAGAGGCCTCTTTTTTCAGGATTGAGGTTCTTTATCGTGCCGTAAATGTACGACACGAGACCCACAGCTATACTTCCCTTCCGAAGGAAGCCATACTTAGGATTTTTACGCCCGAAAAAATCCATCGGACCCTGGCCGGGATTTGTACCTGCGATCTTGGATTTTGGAGGCAGGTATGGTTACCACTACACCACCAGGACCGACTTTTTAAAAGTATTAATTAAATATTAATCTTTCTTTTTTCACAAACACTTTTATATACATCGACTCAGTATTCAACAAAGAATTTCATTGCTGTAAAATTCTTAATTTTTTTTAATAACATAAAAACATCTTATATGTCCAACATCACAGGAGATTTTATCAACAAAAACTTCTGTAAGCCTATTTTGTTTCGATATTCATCTATTTTGAGACCCTTATGTGGACTTCGTGTTGCTATTTGTGATGATAGTTACGCATAAATTTCCATTATCGGTTTTGGCCCCAAGTCACTCATAATAATATTCTATTGTATGTCACTAGAGTCATATTGGCTGTTTGTAACAATAATCTCATTTCTGCAGATGTTAACCGCTTTCCATCCTGCTTTTACATTGTCCATTTCAGTCCATTCGATTTATTTTGTTAATACAAATGTAGTTTCTGTGTTGAGCAAAGTTTTGATATGTAGTTTTAACACCAGTTGCTTTGCTCGCGCTGTAGGCTTTTACAGTATTTGTTTTCATATGAGGAACTATATCTAGGTAATTCAATCTATTTAATATATTATTTTGATTTTTAATCGTTTTAACGGCAACATTTACAAGGTTTCTTTCGGTCTATGTTTCTCTTCAGCATTATTAGTTTCTAGTCCATAAACTTTTCTTTGTACATTTTCTTTGTCCATTCAACCATAAACAAACAATTATCAAACTCCCCTTGGCCTTGTTCACTCATCCTGCTATTCTTTTACCCTCTAGCGCCGTTTTACTTAAGATAAATAAGTGAAATTTCGCTTTCACTGTTTGTCGTGAAGTAAGATTTTGTTTATCGTGTGTAGGAAAAAACTTCAAACGAGATTACACCCGAAGTCTCAAAGGCAACATCAGGGTAATTAAATGTAAATGATGTACATGTATATTTAAATGCATGTAACAGCCACTAATGGCTTCCAGAGGCAATTTTAAGTGAAAGAACACGAGCCAGACTCCCAGTTAATTTACAATAATTATCTTGAATGTAATTCCACTTGTGTATGTTAATCTCAATAAGATTCCTTTAAAGATTGTTAACGGTGATCATAGGTAGCGTAAAACTACGAACTATTTTTTGCACTGTATCTCTCAGAAAACTTCATCCAGATAAGTACTTCATTTTTAAACTTCTGAATCATATAAAATAACTTGCTATGCTCTTAAAGTCTTGTTTATTTTTTTATTCAAGTGCGTCATCTTAAAGTGGTAATATCATAAAATGATGAGCTTAGGCGTCTGCGGTTTATCTATTTTCCTTCTTAGCTATTATTTCATAAGTTATAAATGCTTTTGTTATACATTTATTGAACACAATAAATAATTTATAGGTTTCCATAATCATTATTAATAAAAACATTAACTTAAGAAAATGGCTAGTATTATGTTTACTGGTCTATTTGACTATAATTAAAGTAATATCTTGAACTTCTCTGAACATTTATGAGCTGCTTTTGTAAGATGAACTGCATACAGTGTTTAAAAGGACTATCGAAAATGCATTTCCTGCGTAAATTTAAATATTTAAAGGGAAAATGAAATTGACTTAATAAAAAAATGGTGACTTCATATATTTCTGGTGAAAATTATTCATGAAGTGCTACTGTTTAAATTTGTGATTCCGATTTGTATACTAATTAATTAATATGAACGAATTAAACGAATTATACACAATAATATTTAATGTCATAGGTTTAGAAAATAAGAATTGCAAATGCCTTTATTGCGCTCATCTGGTATTAGCAAAAAGCGTGAAAGTTTATTATCGTATAGGCAAAATAAGAATGTAAGGGAATCATTTGTTCAGTACCATGCGGTATGTTATTATAATTAGGCTCAGGCGGTAATTGTCTGCAAATAAAACACATTATAGAAAAAAATTAAAAATTTAAGGCTATAATAAAACCATGAACTTCTTAATAACAAAGGCAATGAAGCTTTAAAGTATACAATAGTAAATACATATACCCTGCAAACGCTTTGTTGCTTGGGCTTGTATTTGAGAGGTTTCCGGTTCAAATTCCTTGGGGTCGGCCATTCTGATCTTGCTCTGTTATAGGGTCAAAAGTATCAGGAAGAGGAGGGACTGGCGCGATATGATGTTGGCTTGCACTTTCTAAAGTTTTCTGCCCCTGGTTTGAAAGCTATCTTTCTTAAAAGTTTGCACTTCTTGGAATGGGGTGAGGCTCTATCGGCTTCGAGTTATCTGGAAACGATGCTAAGAGCCACGTCTTCTCCTACATCACCGTCCATAGATCCTGGACGCCTGGTGTTTCCCCTTCTCCTCCTTTCCTCCCGGAGGCGTGGGCACAAACGACCAGCTATGAGCAAGATTGAAGTACCGAAACAATTCAATCCAGTCCAGTAATAAACGATCATAAGGTTCATGTCTGTAAGCCGTGAAGGAAATCTGGTAAGATGTTCCTGTTCATAACTGTACATTTTGCATTATGTTAAAATATTGTTTTAAGACTAAATATCAAATTCCAAAAATGCATCGTGTAATTGATAATATTTGAAGGAGCTCTTTTTTTTGTATCTTATTTCTAAATGATAAAATTGCCCATTACATATGAAATCAATTACATATTTTTCCTTATTATTATGTCCAGTTCAAATCATTCGTCGTTAGTGGTTTAATCGCAATAATAATAATAATAATAATAATAATAATAATAATAATAATAATAATATGTGGTTTCTCTTTGCAATACTTATAGATTGCAAGAATTATAATTTTGTTCTTTTGATACCACAATAATGTCACTATTTATTTCATTTTATTAATCAATAAGGCCTAGCTTGGATTTTATATTAATTTTTATTAAACGTTGTACAACTCGGTGAAGAATTCGCTTAGTTTACGCAGCACCTGCGTGACAGACTATTTAAATCTAACTTTCATAATGTGATTTAAACATGTTATCATTAAAAATTTAAACAATCCCTGTTTATCATATAAATACTGTATTTAAAAGGTTCATCTCCTTTACTGAAACTGTATTGCAAAAATCTCCATAAATCTTGCATTACGTATGCTCAGATAGCTTCATTCATAAACACATTCCATCACAAAAATAGCACAGGTATGTCTTGTGATGAACTTTTTATTTTTCCATAGCCAACTATATATAATATAAATAATAATGAACATGAGAACTAAACTGTTTTTATCAATTACAATATTCTACTTATCAAAACCTTGCAAATGCGAGTGTCATTCAATCGTTATTATTCTATTTCACCTGTATTACCCTCACTATGTTCTCTTCATTAAACCGATAAAGGTTTTATTTTGTATCTGAGAAGACGCAATGAGCCGCATTGGATAGATGGACAGATCGGAACCTGTTGACAAGTAAATGCTTTTACGGCGGATCGATAACAAACGGGGTTTTCCTAACGCTGACTGCCTCATACGATTATATCGTTCTAGCAAAATATTCACAGTGTGCAACTTCGGAACGTTTGTAATTAGAGATGGTATCAGCAATCAGAACGAAACAACAAAAAGTCGTAGATTAACCAATTCGCAAAACTCTACTTACTTGCAACAGAAATACAGTGTAGGAGAAATCTGGAGCTATGGTAACGAATGTTTAAGAGTTTTAATCTGAAAGTGCAAGTCTCTTATTAATTATCACGTTCATCGTATATCCCAGCCGGTACCAAAAGAGGCGGCATGACTGTTTCTCGATATCCCAACAATAACACCGATAAACTCTCCTGCAATTGTACGTTTATCTGCTGGAACTATCACACCATTACACGTGAGTTTGTCAGTTGTTAAATCCTGGACTGTTATTGACTGAAGTTAAACTATTATCGGTGCAGGAAGATAGAGAAATTCTTAACGTTAAACAACTGATCTCAAAGGATCTGAGGAAAACGTGGGTGCTATAGGCTGAAGCGAAAAAAAAATTATAAATTCATAATTATTGAAAAATATCTCTCTTTTCCAATATATTCATTAATATTTAAGTTAAAATAAAACGTGCAAAAACAATTTTGTCTTAGCCATGTCTTACAGCTTAATGATATTTAAACAAAGTGCATTATTACATTTGATGTAATTTTGTCTAAAAACCTAGCCTGATAGAATAAAACTGAAAACCTGTTTGAATACAGAGTATCATATTACATATATCCAGGAGAATTATTCATATAGTAAGACAGAGAATCTCTATTTAAGGACCTGAAAAAAACTTGGCTACTAATTACACGCCATTGTTATGCATTCAAAGTAAGTCAATTGGGTACACGATGAACGCGGCGATTATAACAAGATGTACCATGTAAAACAAAAAGGATAAGAAGCTTTTGTATACATTTAAAGCAAATGATGAAATTTGTAGGCGGTTTTTACTCGAAGAAAGGAAGGAATGGACATCATAATCATTTGACCTTATACTATCACTAATATATGTTGTAAAATCCTTTAGCCAGAGCTGTACTGCATAGAAATATGGAGTACCGTTCAAATAAAAATGCTGTTTCGGACATTCTGTATGCTCAAAATTGGTCGCGACGGTTCAGAACTTTCCGCACTGAATGAGCCATCTGTGTTGAGAAGCTACAAGTATTTTAGTCAACAGACAGTTTGGCCTCATCGGAATATAAATAAGTCTGCTTGTTTTATTCAAAATGGCAACATAAATGTTGTTTCCTTTATATTTCAAACTATATGATGCTACATTAAGAAACATATGCTTTAATTCAATTTTTTGCTTTGTGCAGGTTCCTCTCGGCTGAAAATCAAATGCAATAGCCAATCGCACTTACTCTGTGCTTCCTACTCGTCTTCCTCTTGAGGGATCATTTCGTGGAAGTATTTCATTTATGCACAATTTTTTTTCATGAAGGTTACTGAAAAGTCTGCTTACTTATCTCAAGTAGTTTTCCAGTTAAGAGAACCATAAGGAATAGTTTTGGAAAATAATAAGAAGCACTTTTGATTTATCTAGTGACATTCATTAGTCCCCTCTTGGCCCTATCTCTCTGCAGGGCAGGAAGTCATCTTTTGACATAGTCTTTAGAACCTGCTCAGCCTCTTCAGAGAGACAGTTGATGAACTAAAACGCTCAACACGTAGCTCTGAATTCACACGGGGAAACAAAATAGTCACATGGAGCAAGGACCGAACTATATGGAGGTTACGGCACATTATTGATGTTTTATCAGGCCAAACATTAAAGAACAATACTAGGAACGCGAAGCCTTGCATTGCCAACCAGATGAATACACCTCTCATGTGCAAGCGATCATGCACTATTATGAAGTCTATTTTGCGATCTTCCTGACCATGGTCTCTTTCACTACGCCAGAACCCCCTTGCTTTGTGGTCGAAACAGGGATCTATTTAAACTTTTTGAACCACCAAAATGCGACTAGTTGTGATGAAACATTTTGAATGTTACATGACAGAATTTTGCAGAAGGACCAAAAGCTCAAAGTCGCGTACTGCTCTTTTTGCTGTATACGACGTAACAATTTTTGTTCACACCTTCAATTTTTTTCGTTGATCCCATTGGATCCATTCTTCCTATGAAATTTTGTTTCACTGCTAAGTGATATAAAGTAAATTCATCCCGACTCTTTTTGATCGCACCTCGTAATTATATAGTACCTTCAGTCAGTTCTTTACATATTCAAAATGTTTCACCACAACCAATAGCATTTTGGTGGTTCAAACAGTTTAAATAGATCCCTGTTTCGACCATAAAGCAGGGGAGTTCTGGCGTAGTGAAAGAGACCATGGTCGGGAAGATCGCAAAATAGACTTCATAATAGTGCATGATGCTTCCACATGAGAGGTGTGTTCGCCTGGTTGGCAATGCAAGGCCCCGTGTTCCCAATATTGTTCTTTAATATTGCATTACATAGCTAGTAGGTGTACGTAAGTGGTTATGCATTTTCTTTTCTTATCCAATTTGCGTGGTTTCTCTTGTGCTAATTGCTTTATTCATTATCTCTGATCAAACCCAGGCAGTTTTTATTTGTTATTCAGAAAATGTCCTAAATCCGGATAGCTGCTAATAAAGTAGTGGTTGTCTCCATAAATACATTCTTCTGTTAATCCATGTGTATATGGATTGTATACTGAGAGATTTTTGTATTTGAAATACGGTGAAAGTACAAAGTCATCATTGCCCTAGAGAAACTTTTCTCCTAACTGTAAAATATCACTATATGTGAACCGATTTATGACCTTTGCCATTCTACATTTGAAACAATCCATATATTAATACATCAGTTAGTATCCTATAGGAGCGTGCATCATCTATAAAGCCCACAATTACACGTGCGGAAGAACTTCACTCCTTGGCAACGGCACTATTCACAGGTGAGCTACTTTTCCACAATACTGTCTGTTGCAGGAGTACGCTCTACTGGAGTTTAGACAAACATCATTGTATAAGCGGGAATCTACGTTTCAGGTCAAGTGAGCTGCATACTGGGTGATGTGCTAATTGGACCATATTTCTGCGAGCACATATTCATAAATGACACACATTCTCACTTCCACCAATATATGCTGTCATATCAACCTGGAATTTTAAAGCACAATATTTTTTGACTTCCACACTGAATAATGGCTTTATTTGCCAGATGCAAACCGTCAAAAACACTCCAGCACAGCAATCACTAGAAAGAATAGAATATTCAATAGAAACATTGAATTTACAGCAGAATGATCTGCAACAAAGGGTATGTGCACTTTATTTGCAAAATATTTTGTGCAACGGTCTTGCATAAGAAATTGCCAATATTCATACATAGTTTATATAAAGCTCGTATACTTACCACTTAAATCTTAATTTTTATAGAAAACCTCCACAGAATTTAGTGTCTCACTCACTACAGTTTCTGTCTCTCCCTTAGACCATAATGTGAAATATTTTTAAAATTCTATCAAAAGTGTGATTGCTTTTGTATCCATTCATTTAACAAATTGTTTCATAATTTCCTGAACTTCTGAATTATTTATTATGGTATGATATACATTTATAAAAATAAATATAACATTACTGCCAATAGTCCATATTAAGTTCACACCATTTATGATACTGAGTAATTAATATACGAGGAATAGGCCGTATGTCACAACAACAAGGGACAACACAAAAATTCTGAAGTCATACGATTGAAAGTAAGAGGTGCCATAACGAAAGGCTGGATGTAGGCGAACCTCGTAGAAAAGAAGCAAATCACAGGTAATCGGACAACATTGGTTTATCATTAGCAAAAGTTGCAACTATTTACACAGGGTTGCAAATCCACAGGTCTCCCAGATAATCCACTATATTTGGCAGCCTTCAAAGTAGTCTCAACAATCCGTTGTCAGCGATGGGGAAGGCACTGAATACCATCTACTGCATGTGAGTTGCCAGTGAGCCACCTCGTGTCGAAATGCTATCAAAATGTTCGCTTTGTTAGTAAAACGTTTCCCCACGCAATGATTGCTTCACTTTAGGAATTAGCTCATAATCACAGGCACTAAGATTGGGCAAGTATGGCAGGTGTGAAAGAACTTCCCATCCCCATTGCGGTAAAAGACACTTGACATTGTCGGCTATGTGAGCTGTCGCCCACAGTGGTCCCCTCAAGCACTGGATGACACATAAGCGCAACTTGACTGCCATATGCCAGAATGTCCATGACTTTTGTTGGTGAAGGAATTTGGCGAAACTGTGTGGTGACACCACTGTTCGTTAAAGCAGGGCACGCCACTACTTTCCATAGCTCTGTGAGATCTTCCCGTGCATTTCTGCCGGGGATAAATGCTTTTCACATATGCACGTTGTTCACTCTTCGTAACCTCCACTGTTGACCACTCTCGCTCACCAGCTGAATTTCGGGGCGTGCTGATATACACAGCTCTGCTCACATATACCCTCATGTGGCTTCATTCGAAAGTACAGTTCACACACTTTCAATTGTATATCTTACATTTTTTTGTTGTCCCTTGTTCGATAGAAAAAAAATAGTTCCATGATTTATGAATTATCCCTCATATATTTAAACATAAGAATACTTTAAATTAATGAAAAGTATATTTCATAATCAAACTCATTACAAGCTAATCATCATTGTTTCAGTTTTAGTTGAACACATTAAATTAATGTATTTAGTTTTTACATTTGTTTACATTTCACCAATCTTGGAGTTTTCATTGACACTATGCCACAGAGACTCGTCGCTAGCCAAAGCTTAGCTATAAAGTTTAATTAAAATCTAATTAATTGACGTAATATTTGTTGCATTAAAGCATTTTTCTTTGGTATAATGTTTACTAATTTAGTATTATTATTGCTCATTGAGACCTAGCTAAACATATGAATGTGTTTATTTATTTTGCTAGTCTACTGTGGGTGAAAAAATGTCATTTTTAGACGATGGAGATTTTTATACCTACAGAATACATAAATATATTCGCTGTATACCCTACCGCTTGTGATTGTGTGCAGTACATAAGAAAATACAGCCCCAAACATGTCCAAAGCTTTAACCGTAGTCCAGAAAAACCTGTGGACTGCACGATATGCTTCTTAAGTGTAAAATCTCTCATATATGTATTATTGCCGGGCTCAAAACATTACCACCGTGTGACTTTGATGCACTGGCGTTGTAATTATGAGAATTACCAACATATTTGTTGCCATCATAGAGACCGCTGCTACTTGTACTTGTGACAGTTGCATGTCTACCACAATGTGTAATATTTTTCAGATTTTCTTTTGTTTAGTTTACGGAAACTAATACACTCGAGAGCTGTGGTACAGGGATATTTCAAATTCGAATTTATGAATAGAGTCAACAGATTATTATTATTATTATTATTATTATTATTATTATTATTATTATTATTATTATTATTATTATTATTATTATTATTATTATTATTATTATTATTATTATTATTTCACTCATGTGTCGTCATCTTAAAATCGACCAATGAAACGAAACAAAATTTTTAATTTTGATCAATCACAGCCGGACTATAGAGTGAAATTATCGAGAAAAAATTATCAAATCGTTTTACCACGTGACGTGCATTTGTCTTGCGGTCAGTGTAGCCACCTTTATCTCCACTATATAATTCCTGAACACGCATCACTAATCGCTTTTCCTAGAGGCGGTGGGGAGTTATTGATAGCAACAAAAGCATGGACAATCCACAATCATTACGCAAAATGGAGGGTTCTTCAAAGCGGTTTGGAGATGTGTCAAATATGTAAATTGATCTTATCATTAAGAATTCCAAACCATAGAATACAAAGAAAAATAGAGACCCTGTATGTTATCTTTCTTTTTTTTTTTTCTCCTCAATTGGTATTAGTAAATCGAACGGTAGCGATTGTAATAGTCGACTATTGTCCATTTCAGTCTCACGGTTTCTGGTGTTCATAAATATAAGTTTTATTCTGTGCGTGAATTTCAAATGTGTATCACTTCAATTTCTGAAATTTGATATTACGGGATATTAATTATAGAGTAATTGGTCCACACCTAATATTCTTTACTTATGAATCATGGTTCATACCAGTCCATTTTTTAACAAATTAATAAATTTAAATGCCGATATGGGTGTTTCAAAAAAGTAATTGATGCGTGTGAATGAGTTTTATAAAAATATGCCAGAAATATGTGGATGTAGTTAGCATTATTTGAAATATCTCCTGTAATAAGATACATGCTTATTTTGTTTCTATGGTAGTTTTAGTTGCAAGAACTTGAATCAGTAACGCGGATATTACATCCGCATCCCTGGGAGTTGTCGCTCTGACTGCCGCCCCGCCAGCTACTGTGAAACGGGCGACAAAACCATGAAAAACCCAGTACTTTGCACTGTACCACACTTACTAGACATGCATCATAATAAATTTGACAAATAAATTATTTTCTCCGACTCAAAATGTGCAATATACGCTGTAGGATCAACAACATACCGAATATCAAAAGAAGCCAAAACTACCAAATAACGCCTAAAATTAGTTATAATGCCGTGGACTCTATGATACTTCCAGATCCAGAAAAATTAAGTGTCGACCACTTGCTAAAAGGACAAAAGTATATATACGTTAAGTAAAAGAAAATCCATGTCATAACATAAAATTATATCTAAAACAACTTTAAGAACCCACTTGATAAGGAATTAACGCGTAAACCGTAAACCAACATAAAAAAGGAAGATTGGTGTTGATTTTCGCTTATGTGTTGGACACGACAGCCCCTAGTATTGCTTCTCCAACCTGTGCATTCTTCATAATTCATTCCGCATGTTATGCTATCATCAATAGGTCGTAGACAAAACCACGTGAGATCATGTCCTGCACTCACCAGTAAATCAGTATGCGGTCGCTACTGAGGGGTAGAACGAGAATGTCTTTATTTGTAATGATTCAATTTGTTTAAATTAATTCTTACGCATGATTCAATTATTAAATTTTCTTTTCCCCTACTTTCTTTTTATGTCGTCCTATTTAATGTTATTTGTCTAATGATTAGCATTGTGAAAGTGGCACTAGGTAACGTTCTGAAATCCTTTACCTACTTTATTAGATTATATCTATATTATATTGGATTATATACATATGTGCCTCAATGAAAGCAAAGTTGAAAAATGATTCTTTAGTATATACGGGTTCATGCTGACAAGTAATACAAAGGGAGCAACGCAAAAAAAAAAAAAAAAAAAAAAAAAAGTATTTAAAACTTTTTAGGCTCATCTTCAATGTAAGGAAGACAGTAAACAATAATACATTTACGGCACGAAAAAGAACCTCAAGCCTGAATGAGAGGCCTCTGAGCAAAATTTGTCGACCGTTTCACGCCCTGAGTTGAATGGGACGCTGATGACCTGAAATGTTAAAGAGCGTCCATAAATAAATCAATCAGTAAACAATAAAGGAGGTTTCATTATTTAATTTATAACCACGAAGCGACTTTAACCCTCGAGACATAGAAAGCAAAAAGCCATTGTGTACTGTTATTTTGTTATCTTCGGCTTAACTAGAAATAAATGCCATCCATATATTTTATTACCATAAAACTTCATTAATTTGTTTTAAAATATTTCTTAAGGGCGTTGAATGTCCCTAAAAGATTATAAGTTTATTCTTGGAAGTTACTACTCTTTTGGATGGGGCGAAATATCCTAACGATATACTTTAGTGTGTGAGTAAATTTTTGGCCAGCGATAAAGTAAGTTATTTTTATTTAACAAAAATGTTCACAAGAATTGTCATAAACAGCTGTTAACAAACTGTATTGCGGTTAGCTCAAATTTGTCATATTCATAACTAAACGATTGTTGTGGCTGGTAACGTTACGTTACGTCGCTTTCGAGTTGGTTTATTTAGTGTCTGTGTGAAATAACACGTCATAGATCCTTAATTTATACTCAAAATGGATATCTTTTAATAAAAAAGACCCGTCACACAGGAGCTGCGTAAACTAAGCGAATTTCTCAGCAAGTCTAATTTGTGAATGATATTACAGAGCGCTAGAGAATAGAAATTGGTGCCGCTTGAGAGCTTTTTAAATTTTCGCTTTCAGGTATACCCCAACTTCTAATGGTCTGATTCATCTGTTTTGTATAAAATATTTTCTTATTATATTATATACTGAGTTTCGTTGCGAAAAAAATAAATAATAGTGCCACTAGAGCGTTTTTTAAATTTTTGTTTTAGGTTATCGTTTATTAATTGATCATTATAATGCCCAGTTCCGTTGAGAAAAAACAATTGCCGCTGATAGAACCTAATGGGTAGCATCGATGAAAGTTGAAGGAAAGTTGCAAAATATTTTCATGGGTACAACCGCAATAGCTACTCGGAATTCGCCAAAGGCCAAAATCTTGCTTGCTTGTTTGAAACAAAAGAAAGCACATGCAGACATTTGTTTCATTATCAAGCGAAAAAAATAGAATACTGGCTTCGGTTAGACTCGGCTATCATAACAGTCATGAAGGGACGAAAATATTTTTTAATTTGTGTGTGTATGTAAATTATCATAAACTGAGCAGAGAATGTAATGAAATCTGCACTAACGGCCATGTGTACGTTTTTCTTTTTTCGTCCAATGCCCGTCCATTGAACTTAAAATGCATCCTCCCACATGCATGGCGGTAGTGTAGTGGATTTCTGACGTGGGGGTGCTGAAAGTAATATGATTATGGTGTGCCAGGGGTGAGGGTGTCCTTAAGCTTATGGGGTACCTAAATGTAGTCTGTAAGGATGAACAAAATCAATTAATGATGACGCAAATGAGCTCGGAGTCCTTGGCGCTTTAAAGTTATCTGACATTCACCTTCCTAGGGTAAGGAATTGCTCCAAATAAAAACTTTCCCATTGAGCTTCACCTAATCAGGAATCGAGCCCAGGTCCTCCAAAGTAGTAGTTGTAAACACTACCACTAGCCATGGGGGGACCTTGTGTACTTATATAAATCAAGTTTTTTTTTTGTTTATTTTTAAGTAAACTTGTTCAAAACGACGTAAAAGTACTTCTCGCAAAACGAGTGTAAAACAGGAAAACATCTTGTGAATTTATGCCGACTAAGAATGTATTATGATTTGTTAGACTTTTAAACTCTGTCCCCATTCATTGACCTTGGTGCGCTGCTATGTTCACCAGCTTGATTGAATTAGCAATTGTGTGAGTTTACTGTGAAAATGTCCAGTACGAGAAGTTTACACAGTAGAACAGCAGGCGGATGTTTATCTTAAGTAATAACAAGAAGCATTTGAAGCTAAAACGGGTCTAATTCGTAAAGCATCATAGTCACAAAAGCACAATTCTCTTTGTTCAGCCTCTGAAAGTACAGTAAATTGAAATATTTCGCATTCTTTATGTTTAATAAAGTGGAAATTTATTTTGGGGCTGTAGTGAGTGAATTTAAATCTCTGCTCATATGATTTTTAGGCTTCACTTTATTATAAACTTCTTTCCCAGCACACATAGAATTCATTTAATGGAGCTCTTCACCAAGCCAAATATTCACTATATAAATAAAAAATATTAGTAGCTCTAAACTTCACTTTTGTATACAAAAATCTTTTAAAGAACTTCCTGTTTTGTATACAAGATATATAGAATGTTTATAGTTAGTCAAAACCATTAATAAAATGCTGCACATAATAATGTCATTAAATTGTTTTCTGCTAAAAGCTACCATTAGCTCAATATTGTGTTACAATAATATTAAAATGAATGAATGGTGTATAACGCCCGTTTTTGCTACAGAGGCGCCAGATGAACACTGATGATACACGAGATGAAATGATATATTGGGAAAGTATTTGTGTTTAAGGAAGGAATCGTTCCAGGCCTAAGTTTAGGGTACCTCCCCGGCATTTGCCATTTATGAGGACTGAGGAAAACCTGGTAAAAACCTCAGTAAGGGAGGACGGTCCTGGCGGGATTCGAACCACAGACCTCCCGCTCACGAGTCCGGCCCTTAACGACCTCGTCCACCCGTGGCGGTCGATAATATTAAAGAAACAGTTAATTTACTACTGAAAACGGAACCAGTCATTCAGCTTATTCCAGAATACACAATTATATAATTATTAAAAAAAATCTTATAGGCATTCTCTTGAAAGTGGAAAGCGCAATATGACATATTTGACAGAAATTGTAGAAAATTCAGATTTCGACGGATCTACAACTACATTACCTTAGCCTGGTTTCCTCAATCTGACAAAAAATTCACTTAAGCAAGTAATTAATAAATAATATTGGCTACCACATGTATTAGTAGAATTTGACAATACTAACCTGTTCTGAAATGTATGCAAACACTACAGTTTCTGAAATTCCCTTAATATTTTTACTATTCGTCCAATAAATGAATGTGTTCTGATAAATATCATCATTTTTTCAGTATTAGTGACAACTCAACTTGGACTAAAATCTTTGTGGCTAATCCATCTTTACTAACAATAGACAAATGAACTAAATAATCTTCATCAATACGATGACGTCTTAAATTTATTAAAGAAGGGCTTTGATTTCAATGAGATACATTATAAAGTCAACATTAATATTATTTTAAGTTAATTAATGTTCTTTTATAATTGTCCTGTAACTCGTTATACTATTACTGCATTCTAAAAATTGTGAGCTAGCTGTGGAATGCCCCATTTCTCCAGTGTTAAAATAAAGCTTGTATAGCACAAGCTTTCTCAGAGACTATGTAGACTTGAGGACTGACACTTTTGCAGGTTATTTATAAAATCTTTGATAGTAACTTAACAATGGAATTTTATCTATGCTTTAATTACAAACATATTTTATTTATAATAATTATTTATACAGTACTTTTGTATTATTTTTTATATTTTTCGATAAAAAGTATTTTATCAAAAAATGCCATGTTAAATTAAACACAAGTGTTTATTAAACATATCCGAAATTTTGAATTAAATTGGTATATTAGATTGTGTATTTCATCCCCATAGAATGGTATATGTTCTTCTTCAGCAAACTCCTAACTAGAATAACTAGAGACAGATAAATATTTATGAAGATATTGCATTAATTTAGCGTTTACCACGTCATTTAGAATAATAAAACCTCTTGAGCATTAAGGTCGGAAAGAAAGATATTTATTGGTATTTGGACAGTTCCTAATTGAGTTTCGTTCATGCAGAACATGTTTTTCAAATGTTTTAATATGCTTATAGTTAAATTGCAAAAGGTGTGCATCATTAAAACGGAAGATTCCATAGATTTTTAATATATAAAAGTAATAAAATTTCAATTACTTTACCCAATGTGCTGCTCATTAAACATTTACTCATGCAGTAAAGCATAAATTAATATCGTAAACACACTAATAATGTTACGATAACATGAAACTAAATATTTTAAAATAATTCAAGGTATGCTAAAAGTGCATGAAATGTGTTTTACAGCTATAGTTATATTAAATGTATTATTACTAATATTTCATCCCATTTAGTAGCTTAAATATTCCTAATATTTATATAAAATACTATTTCCAAAACTAATATGAATAATATAACAAAACTAGTTTACATCACATACCTACACATTTTTTAAAATGTATGACAATTTTGAGAATATTCTATTCAGAATTGAAAAGTTAATATATTTCCCAACTTAACAAGGATTGAAATTTTGATAATGGCATATATTTATTTTAACCGCAGATACTTTCTTGGTTTTACTGCGTAAGTCACCAGCGTGCTGTAAAACCCGTTGTCAATGCGGAAGTACTGGGATGCCCATGGCAGCGTATTTTCTATTGATAGCTGGAATAGAGCTTCCATTACCTGAAGAATCTCTGGGAAGTTATGAAAAGAATGTCATGACTCATGACAAAGGTGAAGGAGGTAACGAAAGCTCTCATGTTAAAGATGAGAGAATATAGTACACGTGTTGTGAGCAGGTACACGCCCCTCCACAGCAAAACTTTGCAAACGTTTCTTTGCGTATCAAACTTAACCTAAAAAACTAGAGGATAATTACTCTGTAATTGAAAATTTGTTTCATTATTCCTCTTCTTGCGGTTGTTAAGAAAGAAAACGTTTTGTTACCGGTTACCGACATGCTATTTACATGAAGAATGCATCGTATCTAAAGATAATACCCCTAACCTGTCTAGCGCACGGCCTGCACCGAGCTGCGGAAGAAATTAGAGGCTGCTTTAATAACGTCCGTAATTTTATTGCTAATGTAAAGAGCATATTTCTAAAAACGCCTTCCAGAATCAAGAGATTTAAAAAAATGATACCTGGAAAAATTTTGCCTCTACAGCAAACCGTTGCTGGTTGATGAGCAGCATTGTATTGTGCTCAAAATTATGAGGTAGACGTTGAAGTAATCGACATATTTGAGCAGGTGGGTAATTCCTCTATAAGGACAATAGAAGATATACTTTCATATATTCAGAGACATTTCAGCTGATAGTAAGTACAATAGAGTCATCTGAGCTAACGCTATTAGAGCTCTTCAGTCAATAAAACAGGTCACTATCGCTGAATGAAACAAAAGACGGTCAATTACAGAAAGGATCAGAAATAACTGAAAAGCATTGTGAAATGTGAGAATAAGAATGCATTGCTCACTCAAGAAGGCACAAACAAGGCTGAGTTCGCATGTTTTCTATTGCACCCATTGAAGTAGAACAGAGTGGCATGCGCTTTACCTACAATACATTCAAGAAGTATTGGTGTAAACTAAAACACTAGACCCACCAGGATCGACGCACTATTCTTGGAGTAAATGCTGCAGTAGATTACTGTTGTTTTCGGCACTGATGAAATAATTATGGAACAGCGGTAGGGGAAACCGAAGTACCTGTGGAGAAATCCTGGCCAAGCGCCACTTCGCACGTTCTGATTGAGCCATCACCGAGAGGCGAACAGTTTAATCACTCGACTCGGCACCACCCATAATAACTTAGTTACTCATATTATCTAAATATATAGACTTTACATTTTAATTTTAGTAAAGATATGATAAACGTTTTATCTTAAAATGTCACAAAAATTATAACTCCTTTATCAAGCAATTCATTCATTTTCCTTTAACTGAGGAAATAGTTCTTTTGAGAAGAGGCACTTGATTCTTCACGAATCTCATTTTCAATTTAATCCCCTTGGTTGAAAACGGGGCAATATAAAATAACATTTCTTACTATTCTTACTCAACAATAAAAATAGCAACTCATTTAGGCATAGTCTCATCCTAGCATCTGCTCCACTTTTATAAACTGTTCGCAAAGTCCTGTTAATGGAGCCAGCATCAGTTGTCTCGTCACGTTCTCTTTAATCTTGTTCATGGTCTCAACGACGATAAACTTGAGATAGCAGGGAGCTAAATCTGGGTTATAAGGGGGCTGATAGAGCGGAGTGTTGCTGTGTTTTGCCAACAAATCCTTCACGCTGAAGAAAGTACAAGCGACTTCCATCGCCTCTGGCATCTCCCTCTGTTTAGACATGCGCAGTAAAATCTCTAACTGAACTGACAAATTATATTGAGATTGAACGACAACTTTTCAAGAAATCAAAATAGTTAGATATGACAAGGAAGCATATAAACCTTGTAAACCTATGACGAAAGCATTTAGTGATGTTTGTTTACAACAATAGTTGTTTATTTCACACAATCTGTCTCTTTCAATGCACTTTTGAGGACTGTCTTGTGGTTTTGAACTGATTTGTAACACGTTTCTTGATATATGTCATTTAAATAATTTCTAATCCAATTTAATATTGCAATGTCACAATAAGCTATATTTTATATCAATGCAGTTTCTGTTTTTCGAAGGTATTCCCTATAAATGATATTTAATATTTTAATTTACGTTTTATTTTAATTTATTTATTTATAAAAGTAATTTTATTATTTTTTAAAATTTATATTTAAATGGTAATATATTCATATTTTAATTACTTGGTCTTTTTGTACACATTGCACCCAAATAAATGATATCGCATTCTACAGCAATTTAAGTTAAGACCTCCATATCCTTCAGTTGACTTTTATTGAATGAAAACGAAATTTGAAAGTTGTTGAAAGTAAGAAGGCATCATATTTCCAAATAGATCAACTTTGAGGCAGGGTCGGATTGATGGCACTAGTAGTTATTCGTTCTCTTACACTTATATGCTCATTTTATTGCTGTCAAAAAGCAATAGAGCGGACAAGTTTTAAATATTTTTTTTTTTATCTTTTCAGAAAAGTGTATCTGGAACCCTGTCTGGTGAAAGTACTTTTAGCTTCTCGCTATTTTTTAAAAGTTTTAACATAAGATTTTTAGATTTCGACGCTCAAGGGTAGCCATAGGTGAAATTTGCTTGAATATTTTACAAATTATTATTATTATTATTATTAATATTATTTTATAATTAAAAACTGAAAACTTCCTACTTTCACAATATACAAGTATTTATTTTTCATATCAGAGGTTTTAAACATCTCTTGAGAGATATGAATTTTATATACCAGTTTTATAAATCTAATTTTCTTACACCTTTTTTTTTTCTTTTAAATTTTTCCAAACTTTTATCCAGTTTTCTTTGTTATCAGAAATAATGAACCAAACATTGTCATATGATTTTCATAACATATTTACATTATTCACGCCAAACTATAATTATTTTGATTAGTTACGAAAAACCGTGAAACATATGGCATTGACGTTATACGAATTTTCCTAGACAACAGGGGTAGTACAAGAAATTTTATAACCTATTTTTTCTCAACATTCAGTTAGTTATAATTTCTTGGTAAAAATCATAGAACATTTAGCACATTAGCCTATTTAAAAATAACAATTAGGAATAGCAATAGAAACTTGGTCATCTGTAATTAAACTGGTAGAGCTGCTTGTGAAAAAAGATTGAAGAAGTTTGCTCGAAATTGCAAGATTTAAAAATTTTGCCTCTGAGTACCTTTAACATACTTTTCAAAAGTCCTAACGTCCAATTCGCGATGCTTTTATGACATGAGGTTTTTGGGAGAAAAAGAAAAAAAAATTATTAAAAATAACTTATAATTTTCATAGAAATTTTCCTCTAGCATGGAAATTGTGGTCACTATGAATACAATGTGAGGATGTCTTAAAATAAAAGAATATTTCCATTCTGTCACTGAAGAAAATGCGCAAAATAAGATTTGTTTCGTCCAAAAACATATAAAATATGCTTCAACTAATGCTATAGCAAAATTCAGTATGAAATGTAGTGCCACTGAAAAATTAAATTCAAGCTAAGAAATCGTCTGATAATTTGATGGCTATGTTCGGTCTTCGAATGAAAAGTAAGAAAAAGAATAAATCTGCTTGTCGACTGGTAAAAGGTAATAAAGAATACAAAGGAAGTTGCAATACAGAAAAAGGAAGAAGAAGTTCATGCTTGAAAGACAGATATAATTTGTAATAAACCACAAAACGAATTAACACAGAAAACTAGTGTTTTTCAGGCGTTTTCAATATATAAATTACTTTATTCGAAGTTTGAGACATTTTCAAGCATATATATACATACAGATGCAGTAATTATTTTATAATGGATTAATCAGAAAATTAAACCAATGGAAATGCACATATACTTATAATTTATATAAAAACTTTAAAATAAATAGAAAAATGTATAACTAACTGAATGATATACACAAATGGTTTATTTCACTGAGCTCCATACATATGAAATGTATATAGCTATTTATTGCGTTACTTGAAAATCTGTAACATTAGTATAAAAAATAAAATGTTAGAACATATTTTTTCTTAAAATGCCATAGAAAACTCATATTTCACACAATAATTGCTATTACGTAACGATACTATACATTCTGAGCCAACTCGCTTTTCTCTCTCTCTCTTTTCTTTCTTGTTTTGTGCTATAAAAGGAAAATGTTAATTTGAAAGATGACTTTAAAAAAATATCGTACATTTATCACCTGAAAGATACTTCCAGAAGTTCAGGAATTTTGTTTGGTTGCTTGCAAAACTCGGATGCTTGCTGTTACGAAAACGGTCGACGACCCAAGCGCCGCGGCGGTGCGACGTTATCGACCGGCGTCTTGCGGGCATCCCGGGAAGTCTAATGAAGTAATCCTCAGCAGAGCGTCGAGAGCCAGATACTCCCTTCTTGTGAAGGTGACAGACTTAACGAAGAGAACTACAGCAATAAAAGAAAAGAAAGCCGAAAAAAATAGATACACTAAAGAACACCATTACACAGAACGTATACCTTTATGCTAATGCATATCTAGACCATAGACTCTGATAGCTATCTAATATTAGTCTGCTAGTCGTGGAAAATTAATGGATATGATAGCATAAGAGCAAATGAGACATTAACAAAAAATGCCTCAATTGGGGTTTTCTAAAACAAAATATATAACATATGTAACAGTTCCTCCAATCAGCACTCGCTAAAATGTAAATGTCATGTATATTTATATCGCTCTATCATCGTATCTTGGCATTGGCATAGCATAAATATTAAATATGTTCGTATCATAAGCTGTAACTACAACAGAGGAATTGTAAGTAGAAACTTCCTCTGGTGTATTCTGTGGCAGTAGCTGAACTCGTCAACAGCATCATAAAACCTTTTGAAAGCTTTTATGACGGTCGTGCACGTGGTCTCGTTCTCGAGTTTTAAAGCGACAAACTTTCTTTTACAGGGAAATAGTCTTGCTGAAGGAACTTTAAAACTGTCTGGGACAGCGCTGGAGCGTTAGCTCTTTGAAGTATCTAGTGATAAGTTCAAATATAGCGAATGAAGTGTGACATAAGTAAAATTTGACATAGGTAAAATTGAATCAACCAATAAAAAAATGTATTTGAACCTTTAAAAATAGGCGAGTGGCCTTTCGGCATCTCCTAGCTAACGATTTTCGATTCAAATTTGACATATAAGGAGGCGGACACCCAGCTGAGGCACTTAGTTTATTCATCTTACTTAGCCCTAGGCAAACAGTTCTTGGTCCTACGTAAGCAGCTCTTAATCGAGCAGTACACATAAGCAGAACTTGGCAGTTGTCAGTTCTACGCCAGCACGAACCAGAACTCAGTTGGAGGCGTGTGTATGATTTGGTTTATTTACGGACGCTCTTTAACATCTCGGGTCATCAATGTCCCATTCAATTCAGGGCGTGAAACGGCCGACAAATCTTCTTTCAGGCTTGAGGTTCTTTATCGTGACGTAAATGTAAGACATGGGACCCACAGTTTTACTTCCCTTCCGAAGGAAGTCATACTTAGGATGTTTACGCCCGAAAAAATCCATCGGTCCTGGTCGGGATTGAACCCGCGATCTTGGGTTTAGGGGGCAAGTATTGTTACCACTACATCACCAGGACCGACTCAGTAGGCGGTCAAGCCAGGAACTTAGCACCCAGTCTTACGCATTCAGTCGACTTATTCCGTTCAGTTCATGTCAATTCGACTCAGTAAAGCAGTTGGCAGTATTCGTCTGAAAGTTTCATACGCCTTAACTAAGTTTATATCTAAAGTCCAGTCTATCAAACGCGAAAACACCAAAGAATGCAATGGAAATTTAAATATATTAAAACTACGCATTAGATATTATATCGCATCGCATGCTCATTTACACCATTTATTTCCCCTCCCGGTCCTGTTGAGCCCTACTCAACTAAAGAGTAGAAACACCCTGAAATATAATATTGTTGCCGTTGAAGTGTCAGCAACAACACAGAAGCAACCCACAATCAATCCAGAAACCACTTCGTAATTTAATTCACCAACGTGGACATCTACAACAACAATAACAACTTTCCTACGACAGCCGCTTCATAAATTTGGCACCTGACGTGGCTGTCATACCAAACTGCTTCACATAATAAGAGATTTTAAATGTTTCTAAGCACTAGAAGGAACAAATCTATAAACTGATTTCATTATAAATGATAACGTGACTCGGATGTCATTATTTAGTGAATAAATATAGTATATACTCATTAAAATGAAGAAAAATATCTTAAATCAATACCGCATGCATTCTTCTGCTGATTCACCTCTACCCTTTAGCAGCTTGGCCACTTTCCACTTAAAACGTTGTAAAGAAATGTAATTACAAAGAAGTAAAGTATTTCATGAGTAGCCTTCACCTCGACTTTACGCACTCAGGACAACACTTTCATACTTCTGCATACCTAGATTGACCTGAGGGCAAATATATAGTTGGAGCAATTTAAAAACCCCTTAACTCAGATTGGCCCACCAACCGACCTACTCTCACCCCTTCAATTGCTCAGATTACCTAAGCAACAGGCGTAGCGCCTTTCTCTTCTTTCAGTTGTGAACACGGTTTCGACCGAATCGGGCAGTTGTGTTGTGCATTAGAGAGTGAGATTTCATTAAATCGAGCAGTAGTATTGTGCAACGTAAGATATTCACTGCGTTGTCGTATATTTATCTTTAAGGCATACATCAGGTGCAAATATTTGAGAGACAGGACTTTAGGCATAAATTTCCAGGCAGCCCGGTCCTAACACGAAAAACATTAATATAAAGTTTAATGAAATGTGACTGACTGCAAAACAAAATCGAAGACGTTACGTATTTGCACAAGAAAAACGTTATGAAATAAGAGCCTTCTTTGAACGTAATAGTGTGTGATTTTCATTTTTTAGGACATTGAAAAATAGAGTATATTTGACTTACCCTTACAAGCTGAAGGAATTTATAAAAAATATTCGAAAGAAAGTTAGGTCCATTTGATTATTTCCTCAGTAGATGATAATTGGGTATCAGGGGAAATGGGCAACATTTTCAGCACTTTCTGTTAAGAGGGGGAGTGCCAGTTTCTGTTATTTAATATGTTGTACCTAAGTTTTAAAATGGTGAAGCGCTTGAGGCCGCGAGTCTACTGAAGAAAATACCGGCTGGAACGCGGGGTCTAGCCGCCGACCGGCTGAACTGTGTATCGGGACTTTTAAATTGCTTTCACTGGATAAACGTTTTGGAAAGATGACATTTTAAATTAATTTTGGAGCAAACATAAGACAATATATTTATTTTCACTGAACCATGAGACGTGCTGGAATTCACCTAAGATAGAATAGCATGGGACGGAGCGGAATGTTTTTTGGCACTTCGGTAACAATGGGTCTTTTGTATCGACGTTCCGCAGAGAGGCATCTCCGGTAGGAAGGAGTGAGGTGAGGCATACGAGGGCGGCCAGGGGTTGTAGCGGGGTCCTTGACCTTTTCCGTTTAAGCATCCACACACCAACTGAACCCTTTCTCAAAGGAGTCCGAGTCCCTCGGAAGGATTAACTTCCACACCAGACTCCAGGTCAGAAACCTTTTCAATGAGTAAATGCCAACAACGCACACCATACACCGTCAATCGGGAAGTCTGGTGTTCAATTCTCATCAGGATTGTCCTCCCTGACTAAGATTTCTTCCAAATTTCCCTCAGTCGTCATAAATGACAAATGCATGGTAGGTACCCCAAACTTAGGCCTGGAATGCTTCCTTGCTTAAAAAATCTCCATTCCCAATCATTTTATTTCAAATATCATCAATGTCCACTGTCTGTGATACCTCTGTAGTAAATTATTAAAAAGAATACTTGAAATTCGCTTGAAATTTTCAACTCTGTAACCAGTAGGTACTTTGTAACGGAATGATTTGAAAGGAAAACAAAATTCGTATGCATCCCAGTATTTGCCTAAGTGAATTAGGGGAAACCGCGAAAAAAATCTAAGGGAATTGAACCCGAGACCAAGTGTTACCACCTGGACAACCGCACTGGATTCCTAATGGGTCTAAAAATAAATAATAAATGGGCAGATTGACTATTCAGTATACTTTAAAAAAACGTACCCTCACTGCCAGATATCAGTGACATTTCAAAACTGAAAACATCGAAAATCAATTCGATTGTTTAGTCAACAATGCACTTTCATTCACGCAATATTATCAACACTGAACAGGAATAACGCTAAATATCACCATTCATGTGTGCGAAACAAAATGTTTAAATGCATATATAAGATACTTATATCAAAGATATTCAATTAGAGAAAGAATTAGAGGGCTTCCAAAAATATATCCAGACAGCTTTTTTTTCCCCCATAAAGTGTAGATATATCCGCTTAAATTCTAATGTATAGTAACCCTATTTGATCAACTAAATTAGAATTAAATTAGAAATAATTAGTAAGGCAGCACTTGTCCTGTTAGTCAACGGCAGTGGCTAAAACGCCCTCTGCTATTAACTAGAGAAACCTGATATTAGATAACTGGTTGGTAGAAGTTGCTTAGGTATCTCTTCATAAAAAAGACGTTTGGTTACTGGGTAATTTTAGGCGTTAACGGGCTGGAGAAACATCTACCAATCAGAAATTAGGTAGAACCCATTCCTATACTAAGAATTGTTGCCTAGGCGTTGTTAAAGGCTAATACCAATGAAGTTATCAGGGCAAGTACGTTTTACTCTTTGGTCTTACTGATTTGAACAATGATATATTTTTATCTACACTGATAAGAAATTAATTTTATTTCTAAAGATGTAGACAATATTTGCGATTGAAAGTTTCAAAACCAATTTCACTTAAACATTTCAATGAAAACTCTTTTTAATGAATAATTTTCTTTCAGATAGAGAGCATAACGCATGATAAATAAAATTAGCCAGAAAGTGATGCAGCTCGTATCGTCTGCATCGAAGGCAGATTGCACGTTTCTACGTAAAACTACTGACGTATTTTGAGAAAATTACTGTTAACAGTTTGCCGCCCCCATTTGTTAGAGCAGATGGAGGAAAAACTGGAGTAATTTGCTTTCCTGGTAAGCATAACATGAAAGAGGGTGGCAGGAAATTCCCGGAATTGAGTTCAACTAATTCATTTCATCAAGGTCTCCGTGTGACGTAAGCTTGCTCTTGTTTGTACTCTCGTTGCTTCCTGTAAACATCATTACGCGCCGTGAGCCTGCGCATGGCTATCCCTCGAAGGGAGCACACAAAATTAATTAGTCTGAAATCGTGTAGTTCTTCTTTTATTCCTTCCATGAATCGTTCACTCTTTAACAAACTTTCAGCAATGTATCTTTACATAGATGGCGAAATTAGATTCGATTCTTTGTCGGGTTGAGTTGGCTGTGTGAGACTTTGCCGCTGTTTTTTCCTAGCGTAGCATGTTAGCAAATAAGAACATTCTTGCCACTGTTTTACATCTTCGATGGAGAACTCTCAATTCATTTTTCCAAAACTGATTTTCCTTACACTTGTGATAATTCAAATTTCTTCTAGTAATGCTAAGTTTTACCTATCAACTTAAAATTTTCGACATAGGTTCTTGCGACTGGATAAATAAATGGAATTACAAGAAAGTTTTAATAGAAAAAAATATATATTTGCATATGTAACATTCCATTTATATTTGAAATAACAACAAAATAAAAGATTGGTCTTTTTTAAAAAATAACACTTTAATCAAATAAAAAAATGCATATAGTTTGTATTATATACTTGGAATACCAATCTGAATTTTTTTTTTTTTCAAATTTTTGAAAACTGCAGAGAGTATTTTATTATAGGAGTAATTTTTGTGATTATCAGGAAGTATTTGGTGAGTTTGTTTGAAACTGCGTGGTTTATTTTTATTACATGCAATTAATGTATGTAAAAAAAATAGTGAAATGATAAAGAAATATAAATATTTTGGTTTTCTCATATTGGTCCCCTTAATACAACTTTAACTCACTCTTATTGGGAATATAATAACACAAATACATCTGCAGATCTAGGGACGTATATATTAGTTAAAACGTTTCATTAAGCAGCAGCCATTATTTTTTATATATTTAATTGTTAAGTACAAGGGCTGTTTGACAAATCCGGCGAACTTCCATGAAATGACGCGTATTGAATTTGAATATTAAGGACGACTGGTCGATTCTGCCTACGAGCACCACCAGGAGGAAAAGATTAGGTGAGGGAGACACCGGGCAGTGAAGTACGGACTTAGACGGGGTCACTATCAATGTTTCCAGTTAAAACACTCCGACGCCGATGGAGGCACCCCCTCTAAGGAGTCCCAGTCTCTCAGAAGGTTCGCCTCCATACCAGACGTCGAGGCAGAAACATTGTCAACTGTCAAGCCACCGTCACGCCGCACCAGTCCAACTTAACCTGGCACTTTCGACCCTGAATCAAAACCATCGAAATAAAGGTACGTTCAAGGGAGAGCGAAAATTCCGTGGTAAATAAATCCATCCATCCTAGCAATCGCCCAAGCGACCGGGGAAAACCACGAAAAAAATCCATTGGGATGAACGGCCTAATAATTAATATAACCACTGATAAAACAAAAATAAAACGAAGGGATTTGAAGCTCACAATCCCTGAATGACAGGCCACCACATTCAGTGAAATTCCGTGACATCATTGTTAGTAAGCATCATTCTTATAACTGTCAATGGTAAAGTGCCACAATTATATGACCAGATACGACGTTTGACCTGCATCTGCCATAAAAATGAAGGGAGCACCCTGCGGTAGGTACTCAAAGATTTTTATTCGTTTGAAGTGAACTGCTGTGCATAAGCATTGATGATTTTATTCCGGAATAAAATTATTTTACATAGACAGTTTAAACACATCTTACTGATAAAGTCATTGATAGTACAATTACACATCAAATATGGATTATTTCAAATAAAAGAGAAGTGTACTTAATATAACATTCAGGCATTAAAAGTATACTTAGAGAAACAAAGATAAAATATAAAATTGAGGGATAAAATAAGTGCAAAAGACATAATAGTCAATAAGGAAAAAAAGACAAAGGTGTAGCTTGTCGCCGCTGCCTTTTAATTTTTACATTGGTGAATTTCTATGAGAATGGAAAGTTGAAGTTAGTAGTTTCACTGAATATAATTTTAATAAATAATTTATTATATTGTTTGCGGCGAACGATGAGTCTATAATTACTGAAAATGAAATAATATTACAAAGAACATTATTGCAATTGCAAAAAAGAATAATATTATCTCAAAAGACAGAACTTGTGGTCTTCTAATGTTCATATATATTGACTGCGAGGTATCCTATAATTCTTATAATAATAGATATAAAATGTTTAAAAAATAAATTCATTTAGTGATATAAATTTAACAATTAAATTATTTAAACTATGCACTTTCTTTCTGTTTATGTGAAGCATATGTTTGGAGTAAAAGATGAAGGAAAACAAACAGCAGAATTAAAAGTTCTAAGAAATGTGGACTGAGGATTTCCGTGGTTTTTCTCGATTCATTTTCAGAAAGTGCAAATGTCGAGCTAATATTTCTACTATGGATTCACCTTCCATTCCATCATTCAGCTTCCTTCCATCTGTATGCATTTCTTATGTTATCTGGATGGATCTACATAGGAGATTCTCAAGTTGCATATGTCCACTGACAGGCGACTAATCCGAGGTTTCGTGTGAAGTCCCAGGGAGTGTAAGTCAAACAAACGAAAAAGGTAAAATGTGGAAAAAGAAGAGAAATATCGAAGAAATGCAAAGAACTGTATGAGTTAGAAATGAACATTTAAGAAGAAATTTAAAATTTGAAAGCATAAATTATATAATAGTAAAACGAATGTGTGACTAGTGGGCTCATTTGGAGCGGATGGATTATACCAAGTTATCAAAATAAATTTTCAAAATATAAGCCAATTATAAAGATGAAACTGCATGTAGTATCATATCCCCGTCTTATTTATTAGTCAAAGTGTTGATTTATTTTATAATATTGAATTAAATGTTGCTATCCTATACACGCGAAACTTAAGTTACAATGTTACTATGCAAAATAACTCGTGGAAGATGGCAAGTTAGGAAAAACTGCACAAGTAAAGGAAAGTATTTCCTTTAAATGGCCTGTTAGCGCTTGTTGAGAATGCAGGCGAATAGGAGGCGAGCCATGATCGGCTTTGAAAAATGTATACTTTTGAATTGTCGCGGGACAAAGATAAGTGTAGAAATTTTTAGTACAAAGGCAATACCAAACTAAGCATTTTGAGGTTAGGAAGACAGGGTCGCAGCTGCAATATAATACCGAGCGCTGCATGATCATAATTGAAATCTGACGTTTTGAAACATCTTCATTTGCCAGTCAAAATGAAATGTATATACACACTATTTCAACTAATGAGAATTGATACACAATAAGAAACTATTACATGCGCGTGCTTAATTAATGTGGAGGCCACTGCGCTCGGTCCATCTGTCACCAAATGTTCTGTTTAGGTGATTTCGAGCTGCAAGTAAATAATGTGCAGGGGCGCCGTCATGTTGGAACTATTAGATTCGCTTAATTTCAAGACGAACGTTCGGTATTACCGTATCATCCTGCAGGCTTCAAAACACAAATGCTGTATTGAACATCAAACACATCTGGTGACTGAGATTAGTGCTGTACAAGGGTATGTTTTGTTTACAACTGACACGCCACAAACAAGTTTCAGAATCTGATACTGTAACATGAAGGATTTAATGTTGACGCATGTAGCGCAATAAAAACTTCTGCGATCCCTTGTTCCTAACCTCAAAATGATAAAGTTTGGTATTGCCTTTCTACTCTACAATTTTCTGCACATTGTTTGTCCGCACCAGCACCCTCAGGCATCCCTCAAGTACTCTTATGATTTTTAAATTTTTTGTTTAGCAATTCAGAAATGTGTAAATTTCGCGCGGACCCCACGTCATTACCCAACTATAATACTTGCAAATAGTGTTAATACAAATACCATCGCCATTCTCTACACCAGTGTGATGTCGGTCCTGGTGGTACCGCCTGGTAGACCCAAGATTGCGGGTTTAATTCCGGCCAGGATCAATGAATTTTTCACGCGTAAACATCCTAAGTAGGGCGTCCTTCGGTAGGGCAAAAAAAAAAAAAAAAAGCGGTGCGTCCCATATCGTAGATTTACGGCATGTAAAAGAACCTCAAGCCTGAAAGAATAGATCTCTTTTAAACCCTGAATTAATTGGGACGCTGATTGCCTGAGATGTTAAAGAGCGTCCGTAAATAAACCAAGTAAAAAACAGCGTGTTATTGGTTTGGTTTACTTACGGACGCTTTTTAACATCTCAGGTCATCAGCGTCCCATTCAATTCAGGGCGTGAAACTGCCGACAGAGGCCTGTTTTTTCAAGCTTGAGGTTCTTTTTCGTGCCGTAAATCTACAACACTTCCATAATTAGGATTTTTACGCCCGAAAAAAAAAATCCATCGACCCTTTCCTGAATTGAACCCACGATCTTTAGTCTACAAAACCTGTGTGATATATATTAGTGTAGGAAGTGAATAAATTAGAAAGACGTTAATGCGGCCGACCGAGCGTAGCAATTCTAAATTTTGAGAACGTTAGCTAAAACCGATAAACACAATTTTTGGTCAAGCGGACTCATTCTTGTTTTCTTATAGTCGTGGGCAAGTCAAATTGTGATCATAAAGTGCCTATAATGTAAAAGTGGAATGTGTGTTATTCTTGAGTTCTCTAAAAACGCTCCCTCAGCCCCTGAGAAATACTTAGGAATAAACCAAACCGTTCAGATAAAACCGTCGTCATAAATATCGCTTAGACTACATCCGCCCTGACAACGTCACCATTGTTATACCAACAGTGTGAAGGAGTTGCTAACAACGTCTTCAAATTGGTGCCCAGCGTGCGAATAATGCCATCAAAGAGGAATTTGGCCAGCCGAAGAAGAAGCATTGGTCTTTGTTGGAGACGTAACGGGCCAACGTTAAGTAGCTAACGATAAATAAATTTAAACGTGGCAATTCGCTGGGGCTTACTGCATTTACTCGTGAGCCGGATTAAACTTCTATCCATAAACACACACCTAAGTTGAAGCGGTTTTCCAAGCAGCGGACAACCAACCACCTGTGAAAATGCGCCGAAGAAATCTGAGAGCATTTTGCGGTGGGAAAGAGATGGTTGCTGTTTTTTGATATTCACAAGTAGTAATCCCAATAGATTACTTAAAAAAAAGTTTAGTATTAACAGGAACCTATAATGCAGCATTATTGAACCATTTGAAGTATGAGTTGAAAGGAAAACAATCCAGGATTATAGTAAAAACTTCTATCAAGAAAATGCACTTTCCCACATAGGAAAAGTGCATGAATTCGAATCCAAATGGATTCCTCGTCCATGCTGATCCATGAACTTAGCCCCTAGCAACTTTTTTATGTACCCAAACTTAAAATTTAGGCTCGGTAGGAACGAATGATAAGAGGATGTCATCGACGCCATAACAGATTCGACAAAAATTTTACAACGAGATGAAAATATTTTAAACTCACTGGTGGAAAATAAAACCGATATTTAAAAAATAAAAAGTGTTTATCACAATTGTTTCAAAATATTCTCACTGTAATGGCTATCTCTAAAAGAATTCTATTCCTTTACGTCCCTACCTCGAACCCGGAATGTGAATTTACTGTCTATTCCTCTTCACCGATTAGCCTGTCAATTCGCAGAACCTACAGCTCCCTTCCCTCTGAAGTCAGAGACTGTCAAACAATAAAGCAATTTAAACGTAGAATTGTCATCTCAACTCTAGGAATCACAATAGTTAGCCTCTTGCTTCTTGTTCCTCTTCCTCTTTTCCTTCTTCTCCTCCTCCCTCTACTCTAGCACAAAAGAACAATTATTGAAGAATAAGTGAAATTTTAATTCTGTCCTTACCCACTTTCTAACTTTATTAAAAATATGTAATATTCACATGCATTACATATCTTTAATTTAATTTTTTTTTCTGTATTTTATATAAATATGAATATTGTACTTTATTTTTTGCTTTTTTCGGCTAGTAGAGTGGAAGAGAAGGCCTTTCCAGGGTAAATAAATAAAGTTGATTATTTATAAGAACATTATTAAATACCCACTTTTTTTCCTAGCCGTGCTGCAGTCATTTTTAAATAATGGTTTACATCAATTGAATGTGTTTTTAAACATCTTTTATATCCGAAAACACTGTATTTAGAGATGCAGATACAGAATGCGTCAGAATAATATCGAATAATTTTCAGACATGACTCAGGGGATGTATTTGAGCATTACTTCCATAATTTAGCCCTTGTTATAGTAAGATGGGACGCTAAAGTTATTAAATAGCCACGTCGGGTTAATGAAATTATGTCTTGATGTAAATGTACAGTGGCACAACATCCGTGACTTGACAGCGCGGCATGACATTGCATATACATTGTATTTAATAGCAAATCAGAATTGTAATACATAACTCAGAAATATAAAACTTCAACGAAACGCGATAAAACTGGAGTTAAATTTTACCATAAGGCATTGAGAGATTTTTGGAATATTACACATCTTTGGTTTTAAACAATGAATGAAGAACACCTTAATTCATAAGCAAAAGGAACCCTTACTTTAGTGAACCCTTTAGCTTATCCTGATATATATTGGGTTTGTTAACCACCATTTCTTGTAAGATTCCTAACGGCGCGGCGCAATTTGAAGTAAACTTTTTAGCAATTAAGGGTACTCGAGTTTTAAATTAGTGCAACATTACTATAATGTTGAAAAACCAAAAAACTATTTTCCAAAAACATGGCGTTCGGCGGAATTGCATCTAACCCGACGCGGCTGTTTAATAACTTTAGTGCCCTGAAACGGGATGAGGCATTTAAGGGCCTTTCTTCCCTATATGAAAATACTCAACACGTCGCAAGTGGTTCGATTCTTACTCGCCTTTTACTGTCTTTTGCCCGTATTTAAACGAAGAATCGACCTTGGGAAGTTCCTCTCAACTGGTTTTCTTATATTGCATAGTAATATCAACTTTAAACTTTGTAATAAAACTGCTTATAAATCAATCGAAAATATGTGATATTTTTTCCAAAGTTTGAGAACATCTTTGCTTTAGAAGTAGTGCGAAAATACCTCAACTATTCAATCAATGAAAAACTTTTTTTTTACAGTGTTTAATGCCTGTTTTCATTGCTGAGTCTCACAGACTGGGACAAACGAGGCTGGTTAACATCATCCGATGCTGTTAAGTTTTTGGATATATGGCCGTATGTCGCTCTCGCATCGATCGTGCAGAACAAGGATGAAAAAGGTTGCTAAAAACTCTTGAGTGATGACGTTACCCTTTTAACGACTACCGCGAATTTAACTCTTGCCTAATTTCGCGTTTCGTTAATAAACTCGAGTTATTGTGCCCAGTTACTACAGTTTGTTGTATAACATCAGTTGTGAGCAGACCTATCCTCTTTTATGGTCACGCCACCCTCAACTGAGAATCGAATAACCAGCTGCTACCGTCATCAAGGTAACAAAAGCTTTCAAGGCATTTTATCACACCTTTGATCAATTATTAAAACGCATTTCCTCTAACGACATCTGTCCCTTTGTGGGTAAGGTCACTAAAATGCGCTGTGCTCTAGGGCAGTGGTATTTCACTTGGTGTATGCGAAACTACCCTGGAATAAACTCCTGAGAAAAGACTTTGAGCTTGGTACTTCCAGAGGTAAATTCTACGGTAGTTACTGCCAACATTTCAGGTACTTTGTACTTCTATCATCTTAGATGTAGTATTTACATGTAAATTATTTTACCATACTTGAGTGCTAGTGGTAGTTTAAACAGGATTTGCTTTCGTAACTCTAGAGTTAGATAGTCCCATCTGCTCTTAGGTTTGTCAAAATACTTTAAGACTAAAGATTAGTGAGAAAGTTTTTTACTTTAATAGTGCTGCATGATCAGGAATCGTTTTAGGGAGAGAAATATTTAGTTCCTTGCATTTATAATAGCATGATGTGTCCAGTTTTAGCGAAATTTTATTATAACACTTTTATTTCTGAGGAAAAACAATTTGGCGCAAATTAGTTGTTACTCGCACCCTTATGAAGTATTATTTAAATGGAATGAAACAGTTGGAAGCTTTATAGAGGGGCTAAAAACGAGAAAACATATACCTATTAAGAAATAGCGTGTTTCGTTTGTTTTCAAACTGTACTGTTACCTTTCATCTTGCCTATTGTTACCCTAGAGTAGTTTTACATAGTTTTCAAAACTTCTTGGAAATATTTCTATACCTCTGATAACTTTATTCATTTTATTATTTAGTCTCTTCGATTTCTTAACTTTAACTTCTGTCTTTAGTTCATTTTTCGCTTTTTAACAGTGTCTAATTAACTGTCGTGGTATTATACGCTATAGATACTAATGACACTTGAGATTTTTTAATGTGTTTAACGCCCGTTTTAACTACTGAGGCACCACAGACGGTGGACAGTGGTAATACATGAGATGAAATGATATATTGGGAGAGAGATTTTTTTAATGGAAGGAAACGTTCCAGGCCTAAGTTTACAGTACCTCCCCGGCATTTGCCGTTTATGAGGAATGAGGAAAACCTGGAAAAAAACTCAGTCAGGAAGGACGGGCCTGGCAGGATTCGAATCCCAGATCTTCCTCTCGCGAATCCGCGCCTTAACGACCTCGGCCACCCCCAGATCGCTTATGCAAATGCTGCGATGCATCTTTCCATTCCACGGATTTTCAGCTCTCCCATTTCATGTAATTTCAATCTTTTGGTTCTGTTACAGGGTGATGTGAGTCAGATAGGAATGGATCGAACATCAATCTTGTTTTTTTAAGTTTTGTGTTATTAAGTACACCATTAGTTAGACTTATTCATATGAAATATTTTCTATTCAAACAAAATCGTACTTTTTACTTTGATTGGTTAGAAGATAGAAAATAAAGTCTTTGGAATTTTGTGGCATGCGCCTTAGAATTATTTCTTCCCCTCTGATATGAGAACGTCCCTAAATAAGGCATTGAAACTCCTTGGAGTGGGTCGGTATAGGGTAACTTTATCTGTAAACAATGTTAGGAACCATGCCTCGCCGCTCTTGGATCGTGGCCGCTCCCTCACCTCATCCCTTCCTCCCGGAGATGTTCCCTCTTTTGCCATAGGGACAAGACAAACTGAAGTGCTGAAATATCTTTTAATCCAATCATAAACTTTAGCATAAAGAAATGAAATAAATATTTTAGGAAGTTAACAGATAACCTTTACTGAAGCCTCTTATTTATATGTGCAATACACTTGTGTGCAATTTATTTTTGTTATTTAGAATTATTAAATATTTTGAAATTTATTCAAAGACAGTTCATATAAAACCCCTATCCTTGCTCCTTAGTTCATTCATAGCATTGCTTCCAGTTTATATGCAATATTCAGATTAAAATCCTTATAGATTAATATGAAATGAAAAATTTATAAAGATAAGGGTTTCGTGTGGTGGTTCCGCAAATCTTTAAATGACATTGCAAGTAATGTAACTTTAAGTAGCTGTAATACGTTAATGGGGATCTGAATAGCTACAATAGTGCCATTTTATAATCAATATTCACTAATAGAGGAATATTCAGGAGACGGACACTTTTTTCCTCCCCCCCCAACAATTCCCTTATATTACAGAACACAAAGAGGCATACCGTTAAAACACAATAAATAAATAAATAAATAAATAAATAAATAAACATGAAAATGAATAACTAACCAATTATAAAATATTCAGTAGAACTTAAGACTAGAAGACTCTCTAAAAATGTTAGAATTGTTATCTAAAAGGTGCTTAAATATTATACAAAAGTTAAAAGGATGGGTTAATAATTTATTAAATTTTGAACGATTTTTTCTATTTAGTGTTTATAAATTTTACATATTATTGCCAAAGTTTCTATTTATACTCCATCAACAGCTACACAAATTTATGCACTCTGTAAATTTCAAAATAAATGACTCTTGGCGGAGAGGTACTTTTAGACTTAACCCCCACCCGATCCAGAGTGACACGGATCTTATCACCGCTTATTTAGCAAGGGATGAAGAAAGGACATTCAACGCTTCTCTCCTGAGTTGATGAGAAATCTTCAGAACCTTTCTTTGTGCGTGTATGTACTGCTCGCTGTTAATATGCACTCAATAAAATGTAAAATTCGGTTGAGTAATTATTTGAAGCGACAAGAGTTCATTTATACGTTTTCTAACATCAGTTTCAGCTACATGCATTTCATTTGTTATAAAATCCGTAAAATGTAACAAAATATGACAAAATTAGAGAACTTAGTAAAAGTGTAGGGGTTAATATTTTAGAAAAATATGATGCAGAAAGCATCTGCCTACTTAGAACTATTTTCTAGAAAGGCTGAGTTTCAAGTATTCCTATTATAATGAGCAATTTGTGCCCTCTTTGCGATAGCGTAAAACAAAAGCAAAACAAATGTACATTAGCATTATTTTCTTGCTACTAGCGTAGGATTCTGTAATCTTCATTAAGTATTCTCTGCATAAGAAAGAAATAACGATGCCACAAATAGCATGTTTGAACTCGATGTGAATGTTAAACATCTTCAACGAGAAAGCCCCGGAGGGCTTTGCATATATCCATTAACAACCTCTCCCTTACCAAAGAGCAGAGTGAGGTATCAACTCTCGCGCCCGCTCTGTTCCAGAGGTGTGTGTTTCTATGGCAACCATTTTAACCCGTTTTTACATTCACGTGCCACGAGGGTCAAGGGTATCTTAGGTTGGTTTGTTCTTGTTAAAGCGAATACAAAGCTCATATAATTAGATTTTGAACATTGCAACTTTTCTTAATAAATTGTTATTGTACTGCACTTCGAGACAGATCTGCTGTCCCCTAACCCACAAGGAAACAAAATTGCGTATTGAATAAGTTATATCTAATTAATATTATCTAATGTTTCGTATATTGTAGAGCATGAAGCATAATCTAGTATTAATATCTAGTAGACATGTTATATGAATTCAGAAGGGAGAGTGGATGACTAGAGGTTTGATATCAATTGTCTAATTATTTCCTATAAGTGAAATAATGAATATGTAAGAAAATTCCTTGTATAAAGCAAGTGTTTACAAAGTATCATGTAATTTGGTGCGGTTGCTTGTTGAGCTTACGGCGAGAGACGCCAGATAACAATAGAATTATGCACCTGACAAGGACAGGCTATAACAATAACGTTTTTGTATTTTAGAGAAGATACTAATCCTGTAGGGACGGCTGAATATTCCTAAGGAAACGGTAACGCAGGTGTGGCGAGAATGATTTCCTTTCACTTTCACATCAGATGACCACGAACTCTCCAATCAGAGACCAAAGAGCTGGAACGTTTAAAGTGAGAGAGGATGAGAGTTCACCAATAATATTTGAAGGCTCAGAGAGCCGTGAGCTCTTTTCTGTGGACCCCAGAGCTCTTGACTACCACGTGGTGACATTTTTGAAATTAGTATAAAAGCGGAAATTTCCTCGTAAGGGACACGCTTTTCTAGATTCAGGTCGGGCAGAGTGATGCAGTTAGGGACTTCAGTCGCATAGTTCATGCAGATGCAGTTCACGTGAAATCAGGCAGTATGGCATGCAGTTCACGCAGTCTCTGCAAGCCGATAATAAATCGTACATCGAGAGTCGTTCTAATAGCATTTTATTGCGACGTCAGATGCACACCCATGAAATGTACGCACATCTTGAATTTCAAGAATCTTACACTAATTACCGCATACTTCACGTAATCAGTTAACGTCGGCGGCCAGAGCAGCCCACCAAGAGACATCCATATAACCATGGTGAGAAAACTCGACAATTAATCCTTTCAGCAAAGAGATGTTATAACAATGTCGGTCCTTCTCCCAGATCCTGCGACTCCGTGAGCGCAAAACAGCAAAATTGGGCCTCTCATAGGTCGTCACCTGCGACGTTTGACCGCTAAAAAATGGGACGATTGGTACTTAAAGTACAATAAGTGAACGTGTTTTTAAAGTTATAGCTTTAAGTGTTCAAAAATGTGTCTTTTCTTCTTATTGTACATAATCTTAAAAGTTTCCAGCCTGCACAGGGGAGGCCTCTTTAAGAGGGTGCTAATTTCCCTATTCCCAACAATGTAAAAGTTTAATGTTCTTTAACTGTAGCTTAATATGCTTTTATGCGCAGAACAGTGTTTGTATAGGACTTCCATCTTACACCTGGTGTTTATATTTGTGGTTATTATCTGCAGAGGACTTGCTTTACAGACGTGTAAACCAAAGTTGCCGCTACAAACAGACGGATCTTGCTCAGTAGTCACGCCTCCTTTCATGAAAGGTAGCGGTAAAAACTGAGTGTTCGCAACAAATGGAACAGTCGTAACGCACGGAAACAACCAATCGTACTCAAAACTAATTTTTTAGGATCCACGTTAATAGTTAATCAAATTCAGTATAACGCGAAATGAAATAAGGAACTGTAATATAGTAATGTAATACGTGAAGTAAACAATAATCAAAGGGGGAAAGGCATACTCTTTTAAAACTTACTTTTGGGTTTTTTTAAACTTAATATAACCTAACCTAAGTTTACAACACATGCATTGTTTTCATACTATAATTTTTAACATAAAAAGTAACATCTGTTATACTGGAACAGTATAGACAAATTATGAAGATAAAAAATAAAAGTTACCATCGAACCCCCTGCTTTTCCTATAGTAACACTATACTCTAACCAACTGAGCTATCAGGTCGACATGATCAACTTGGTAATTGTTTGCTTACATATGTTGAAGATACACTACCTGGAATCAGCCTCTGTTTTCTCCGCTGCCATTCGTGAAAGGAGGCGTGACTACTGCACAAGAGCCGTCTGTGAGTAATGAAAAGTTAAACCAATGTCTCTGTGAGTTTGTAGAGTATTTTTGCTTGGGAGGGTGTAAGAGGCATGTGTATGCACCACCTGAAACGTCACCTCTCGTCAGAAAATTTTGCCTCCAATTTTACACTACTGATCGTTGTTGCGTTACAAATATAAATACAATATTTTAAAAGACTCTTAGATAATATTTAAACAATATATTAATGGCAACAGACACATATTAAATATAAAACGTTAATTTATTTCAGTATCAAACAATATTACAATTAAAATGACAATGTTCTCATGCAGACACTCTCCAACAGCGATAATTCGTCGTTTCGTTAGTAGGAAGCTTGTTAATGAATGGCAGAACAGCGAAGTTTCGTGTGTATTCGCAAAGAAGTTCTTTTTGTTTTGCATTAATTGAAAGCCACGTAAATGAACACTGCACAAAGCATAAATTCTAGGCGCTTTTAATTTACTGCCATTGGAAAAGAAAATTGAAATCGAAAAACTTGATAGTTCAACTCCAAATATTAACTTGAGTCAAAACATAAGAAGTGTACTAAAATCTATACAGACAGGTTCCATCCTGCAGTTTTCAAACTTTAAAGTAAGGGTCGTTGATAAGTTTGCTACCCTGAAAACCAATAGAATGGTATTTTTGTTTAAATAGGTGCGTTACAATGATATTCGTATTAAGTTCTGCCTCTCTCTCTTTCTGTTGTGCATTAAGGCATAAGACGCCGTTGACCTGAAATACAAACTTGGGGCCAATTTTAAAAAGCCTCTTCGGTTTTTTTTATAGTGTTTAACGCCCGTTTTCACTACTGAGGCACCACAGGCGGTGGACGCTGATGATACATGAGATGAAATGATATATTGGGAATGAATTTTTTTTAAGGAAGGAAACGTTCCAGGCCTAAGTTTGGGGTACCTCCCCGGCATTTGCCATTTATGAGGACTGAGGAAAACCCAGAAAAAACTTCAGTCAGGGAGGACGGTCCTGGCGGGATTCGAACCCCAGCTCACGAGTCCGCGCCTTAACTACCTCGGCCACTAGTGGCGGTGCCTCTTCGGTCCCTTGACCTAACCCCTTACGACTTTTATCTCTGGGGCATATTAAAAACACCATATTCAAGACAAACCCACATACCCTTAAACAAATTATCCTCTTTTAAGTGAATATTCTAGAATTTTATTTATGAGTTTATTAATAGGAATTGTTTTTTTAGGATATGATTTAAATAGTTTGATTTTTTTGTGAAGGAATAAATTGATATAAAGATTATTTTAATGTTAATTAAAGTTAATTTAATTTATTTTACTCAACGTGAGTTATAATGAGTACGTTTTCTGACTCAACCTACGGCCTAACGGCCCACGCTCCCCTCCTTTTCATAAATATAAATTGATAGGGGCGGGTGAATCATTGTAATGGTGGCAAATCTCCTTTAACTCCAGCAGAAAAAATGCATCAGGAAGTGAGGATTCGAAAATGTTACCTTCACAACTATAGCATGACGCTCTAACCGTCTGAGCTATCGAGCCATTGCTCTTGAAAGTCTATTTATCTAGCTCTTACTTTATTTGATTGCAGTTTAATAAACAACGAAACTCCTTGTTAGTTTCTCCACACATCGCAATTTTTGCTATACCTTAATCATATCTTAACGCTTTTAAATTCATAATTCCAATTCTAGCCCATGCAAACTCTTCCAACCTGCTTTATCACATTGCCCTATATATTTTTCCTACTACATACTATTTTTATTTCCCTATAAGGTCTCTATGATCTCTTTTTCCTCATACTACCACATATTTCTTGTATATCAATATCTTCCAATTTTAGATTTTATTTCTTCCCAGAATCCTCTGTTTTGTTATTCCTTATTTATCCATAAGTTTCCCATGCCTATCTGTTGCAAAATTTCCTGCACTTTGAAATACTATGATATTTTCCAGTTACATTTCTTTTGGACACTGAAATATTCTTCCAATGTGATAATTCTATATACCAATATCTTTCCAACGCCCATATTTCTGCCCCATATAACGTTTTTCTGTGATTTTAAACTCTTTCCAGCCAATTTACTTTTATATCTGGAATTTATCTTAAACATGCCCTTATAACAATCATAACTGTTTTTTCTTTTGCTATTGCCATTTTTTCTGTTCGTTTCAACTTACATTAGAACTTAATCTTATTCCTGGATAATTTAATTTCATTGCCACCTCATTTCTTTCCCATTTAATTACCATTTCTGATTCTTTCTCAATTTATAATCAGTTTTAAAAACCACGAATCTTTGATTTCTTTTCATCTCTCAGTATATACAAATTAAAACAAGAGAATCATTGATCAAATAAATTCATAAACAGATTTATTTCTTACACTCTATAGAAATATTCCTTTGTATTCTTTTGCGGGCTTACCATAAACGACTCAAAAAAGGTACCCACCGACACCATTAATGTCGATATACTCCGGTTTTATCCTCTGGTATTGCAATATCAGTTTCATCTCTTACTTGGAAGAAATAACATTAAACTCATTGATGTAACAATAGCACTAACTTATTCTAAAATTCCATAAAATTTTGCAGCAATAGAAAATATGATAAAACTTTGAAACAATATATTTTACTTCTTATAAATATTTTCAGAGTCAAAAAAGTGCGTGTAAGTTTAAACAGTTTTTAAAACCGCTTCGTAATCAACGAATAAACAATTTTTAGATTCTAACATCTGCTTTAGACATTTTAGGCTCAAGAGCATGCAAATGTTTTTTGCGTTTGTTGTGAAGCACATAAATGTGATACTTTTAGTATTTAATTGAATGAATTACTAAAAAAATGGCTAAGTATTTCGCATAAAACTAAATATGGTAAACATTCTAGTTCAGCGACATATAAAGTGATGGCTAAGTTTTGTTTTATGTCAGTTGTATTTTCACGAATTCCATTCGCAAAGCAATTCTCACCAATGCTGCGTAAAGATTTCAAGTGTGTTGCATTTTTAATGCGACACTTTGTTCAATCTCCTCTTTTAGGTTTGATCAGTATGGAAGGAGAGCGTGAAAGTGACGGATCATTAAATTCCTTTAGGAGAGACTAGAAATGCGTTTTTTTTTTTTTTTGTTTGTTTTTTTGTTTTGTTTTTTTCAAGGCAAGAGCTGAGGAACATTTGTCCATGTAAGTGAATTAACCTCGCGACAGAGTTTACGTCAGTTTAAGCTAACCAATGAACAGCAAAAGAGAAGCACTAAAAATATTCTTATTCAGTCGAATAACATCTGGCGTTGTCAGTGCCTAACCCGGCTCTGCAACAACTGAAGTATTGATTGCTGCAGTTAGCACAGTTCGTTCTGCCTGGAGGTGACCGTTCTGGCAGCTTTCAGAGGCAAGCTGAAGCCTTTAGCAGGAAATATGAAAGCATTTTTTCCGTGCGTTTTCTGGCTCGAGAAAAGGACGGCATTCGTGTTGATTTGTGTTAAACAATGGAACGCAGATATGCTTCGACTGCGTGGTCGCTTTAATTACCGACGTAGTTTGGAAACAGTTGAATGTTCATAATTCGTTGAGTAATTTAAAGATTTCAGCTGTGCTTAAACTTTCCTTGACCGCTGACCCTCTTTAAAGGAGCACGCACATAGCCCTTGCAGTCTTAACTACTGTGTGTATACCTATTTACTTCTCTATAAACGCATTTGATACAAGAAAACAAGATGCTAAGGAAAATGGCAAGAATTAAATTCTTCAAGACAAGGAATGTCATCCGTACTCTTCTGATATTGTATGAACATTTTTTCATATTTTTACTCATTTTTTTTTCTTGCAATTAATTGCGATGGAAACTCTGCTTCTCCTACAAATATTGACCTATAATTAAGAAACAATTTCTGCACTTAAATTACAGTGTTTCATATAAAAGTTTTGTGTTTTTAAAAATATTTTCTCAGTCACGAATCTGTTTTGTAACCTTTATCTTTTATACAATGATTTAATTTTTAAAAAATGTCTAATGTAGATAGACACTGGTGTTTTTATATTAAATTTTATTCAGTACAGTTTCAGTCGCATTGGTTTGGAAATAATAAGTTTAAACTTTAGAGATTTTATTGCGGAACATTAATTTAAAAAAGTGAAAACTCTATAAACTATAAAATTTATCTATATTAGACAATCAATCAGAAATGTATAGCTGTATACATAATTTATAGCCTTCATACCACTTTAACAAAAATGTTAACGTTATCTTAAGTAGTTAAAATTATAATTTTTCGCTTTTATGCATCCTTAACGTTTTAAGTCGGTCCTGGTGATGTAGTGGTAACCATACTCGCCTTTTAGACCCAAGTTCGAGGTTCAATCCCGCCCAGGGTCAATGAATTTTTTCGGGCGTAAACATCCTAAGTAAGTTCCTTCGGAAGGGAAGTAAAGTCGTGGGTCCATTGTCGTACATTTACGGCTCGAAAAAGAACCTCAAGCCTGAAAGAAGAGGCCTCGGAGCAAAATTATCGCCGTTTCACGCCGTAAATTGAATGGGATGATGATGATCTGAGATGTTAAAGAGTCTCCGCAAATAAGTCAAATAAATGAAAATTAACGATTCAAAGTTTTATTCCAATGTATAGTAGCATAAATTCAAATTCTGAACTCTCTTAAATATAACCAAACTTTATGTAAAAGGTTATAAATTCCAGCTAAACGTAGAAAAAATCGGGATAAAGAGACCAAGGAAAATTTGCTTTTTTATATATTTGCTTTATTTACGGATGCTCTTTAACGTCTCAGGTCATCAGCGTCCCATTTAATTCAAGGCGTGAAACGGCCGGTAAATTTTGCTCAGAGACCTCTTCTTTCAGACTTGAAGTTCTTTTTCGTGCCGTAAATCTACGACTTTACTACCCTTCCGAAGTGAGACTTCTTTAGGATTTTTACTCCGGAAAAAATCCATCAACCCTGGCCGGAAATGAAGCCGCTATCATGGTTTTACGATGCTAATATAGTTACAGACCACCAGGACCAACAGGAATGTTAATGCAAGAAATAGAGATAAGGCAACATTAAATAAATAAAAGGGAATTGTCAATTATTTTAAGTTGATATAAAGTTTCCTTTTTTTTACTCTAATAAGATGGTTATAAATTTTTATTTTAAGTATTTAAATCAAAGAAGGACACCGACTCTAACCTTTATGCAGTTAGGAAAGCAATGACCTTGGGAATGTTAATGACGAAGCATTTTGCTTCTTTACGCTCGCATTAAGGAGCAGGGTTACAATCGCTGTGTTACATGGCATGTGATGTATGTGGTAGAACCAACGGTTTTAGTTCCAACAGTATAAACGGTTTATCAGTTAAGAATTAAAACATTTTAAATTGCCCATTGAATTCTTATCATGAGGATTGCATTTCTACCTACGCAACATTCTTAAAACTATTTTAAGTTGCAATTCGTCTAATTGTTGTTAGTGCCTAAGGCGATTTTTTAAAACTCTTGTGACTAAAAAAGAATTAGTTGCATTACGCACCGAAAAAGAATATGTATTTTCAATGTACAAACTAAATTCAGTAATAAATTAATTATTTACCTCAATATTTCATTATAAATAAATATTCAACTTAACATTAACAAATCATAAATTTAATATTTATATTCTGTAGTAGCATATATAATATGCATTTATTGCATACAACATTCAACTTTTCCTAACAGCTTTGTTGATTATGATCGATATAGAGGGCCATAAAATAGTAATCTTATTCCTTTTCGTCTTTAAATATTTATTTAATAAATTTTGTATTATCGTATAACATAATATTGTAAGGTACACATTCCCCAAGTTATTTTTACTGACTGGAGCTTATATTAGAGGAACACATGTTTAAATCAAAGTCCTAAAATAAATATAGATACAATTTAATTTTTCACAGTTTGAAATTACAGATTGAAGAACTGGAGTAGGCGTTCTAACAAACTTTCATTTCACAGGATTAGAAATACAAACAAATTATTGATTGATACAGAAAAATGCAAGATTTCATGTTTAATAATCCATATTTCCATGGTTATCTCAACACTCAATATCTAGTCTGTCCTCCGTCTGCTGCAGTGACTTATAACACCAAAGCTTTGTGGGTTTGTCTCTCATTCTTAGTGAATGCATTTGCGAATTCTCCCAAGTTCTGTGGCACAGCAGAACGCTCGCCAACAAGTTTTTCCGACTTATCCCACAGATGCTCAATGGGATTGAGATCGGAACTGCATGCAGGCCAGTTCATCGCCCGATTTTGGTATTCTTGGTATTCCGTGCTGTATGAGGTTTAGCATTATCATGCATTAGAAGAAAATGAGGGTCCATACCATGTTGAAGGATAATGCCATTAATATAAACATCAGCATTGCACAACAAGTCTGTCCGAGACTCAATAGTAACGCAAGCCCAAACCATAATCGAACCGCCTCCAAACCTGTCATGTTTAATAATGACGTCTCCATACATGGTACGACCATCACAACCCGTCAAACGAAATCTCGACTCTTCTGTGAAGAGAACAGTCTTCCATTGGCGCAGCTGCCAGTTGAGACGATTCTGAGTAAACCTCAGCCGATCTTTCTTGGGCTGACGTGTCAAACAAGGGTCTTGAAAGAGGATTCTAGATCTCAACCAGCATTTCTCAGTCCGTTTCTTACAATCTGGTCAGAAATAACCGCTCCAGTTGATTTTCTTACATCATTTTGTAGATCTCTGGCTGTAGGGATTCAAACCCTATGGATGACAATAAGGCTGACATGAAGTATCCTGAAAACAAAGCGAATAGAATACCATCTATAATCCAGGCAACTGCCTGTGCGATTGATACTTCATTCAGATACCTTATTGCTCAGCATTAGCCTCAGAGAACACAAAGTAACAATTTTCTATCACAGATTGGTGTTAAAACCTGTTTAAAAAAATCAAAGAGCATTCACTTTGGTTTTAACAGTTCTTGAAACTTCATTAACTTATTCAGAGAAAAAAACTAATAAATCCTAGAAGACCTTTATTCTAGTTTTAAACAATATTTCAAAACAAACATCTGACTGTCAAATATTATATTTTAGCAATATTTATTTTGGAGCTTTGATTTAAACATTTTTCCTGTATTTTTGAGCAGTATAAGAACTTGTATCGTAAATGTTAACATAACATTCAGGCAGCTTCGAATGCACGCCTGTGTATTACTGAAATAAAGAATATCTGTAAATGTAGACATATTGTCACACCGAGAGATCGATACGAACTGCTCCTCCGCAGTCACAGATATTAAAATAACAGCATTGTATTTGTGACTAAATATTCACCTGTTAATAATAGATATTATCACTGGGAGAATTTGCCAATTACAATAGAAGTGTTAAGTACAGAACAGTTTTGGATGTTGTTTATTTATATTTACGTTCTATACAAAAAAGATCATATATGATGATCTCTTGGTTAGTAAACATTTTCTGTTATTGTTTCAGGTGAACCTGGACATCACTCACGCTGCCCCGTCCAGAAAATGACGATGCCTCTACGTGCAATACATTGATCTCGCAACTAACGTTTCCTGCATACGCGGTAGGTAACCTTAGTCAAGAAATTTTATCGTCAGGCAAGTCATGTTAACGCATTAATGAATGTACATAACTGAAGTGGAAACTTCTCGTTACGTGGAAATTCCTGAGTGTACATTTATTTACAACCTGTTGTAGTCACCCTCCAAATGACACGTCAGTGTCTACGAAGGGATGTCTGGGGACAAGAGTGATATTATATTTGCTCACATTTTCAAGAACTAAAGTAAAAATATTCTGACAATGTTGATTATAGCAGTACAACAAATGTGACACAATGTACCTGTGTTGCAAATAAACTGTAAAATCCGACTTTAAAACCAAAGTCTACCCTTTATCACATAAAATAAGTTAACAACACCAGTTATTTTGAACGCTGAACATTTATTAAGACTTTGTGAATCATACAGGTTAGATTTTACCGTGCTCATATTTTACAACTGTTAATTAGTTTTATCAAATATGGTTCCTTTATAAATTTAAATCTCTATCAAGTATATTAACAAAGCAATAAACATTTTACTCTTAAAGGACAGCAGCAGTCACAGTTATTTCGAATGTGCAGTATCTAAACTTGCAATTCTTGAATGTTTACGTAACTCTAGCTTTTGTTTCATTGTGGGAGTTTCCTGTATTTTTCTCTGACCCCATGTTTTATGTACGTAGTGTGTTATTTATTGTCGCTTTGAATGCACTGGTCTTCTTGCGAAGTCTGTAGATTGAACGTGAATATTGTAGGTGTAAGTCTGTAGTCATGAATGGAATGAAATGAAATGAATTAATGATGGCGCAGATGAGCTCGGAGTCCATAGCGCCTTAAAGTTATCTGATATTCACCTTCTCAGGGTAGGGAAAAACTCAGAAAAAAATGTTACCCAGACAGCTTGAGTTGATCGGGAATCGAACCCAGGACCTCCGGATTACAAGTCTTAAATGTTATCACGGTCGACTGCATGTTATTTAGTAAGGGAATGGGTTTGTTTGGACGTTATGTTATGAACTTATGGCGTCTCTGGAGTTCTGTCCGCTACTTAGAAATGAGGCGATGCGGGTTGCAAACCGCTATTTTGACTCGGCGTTGGCAGTCCCTGCCCTAGCCAAAGAGGCGTTGTCAAGCTTGGTATGCATCGTAGTATTGAAAATGTTTATGCTGTATCACTCAAACTTAGTATTAAAATCTTGATGTTTATATTCGTTTAGTTAGGCAATCAATAAACAGACTGAATATTGAGTTCAGTTAATAAAATAATATTAAATTATTGAATTTGTTTGGAATTAACAGATAAATTTATGTCTAAAGACATTTTATTGAATTAATCAATAATATATTTATTACTTTGTGCAAAAATTAAAGATGATATCTTTTTAAATATATTGCTAAATGGATATCTGAATAGATGAGATGAGAAATATGTCAAATATATTCTTTTAAAAAACATAAAATAGAGATGGAAAATGTACTGGTCACAATGACCGAATAAATATAATATTGGTGTTTCTGGTGTTAAATAAACAGTCAATAACACAAAAGTAAAATTATACAGAATGTCCCAAAAAGCTATAACCCCTCTAAAGGAAACTTTGAAGAATTTAATGAAAGTGTGGTGATTCGAAATCGTCACTGTTGGGTTGTGAATGAAGGTATGTACTCAATATTACCTATTTGTTATATTTGTGTAATTCATAAGGTGGTTTATAACTAAAGATCTTCAGAAACTGTAAATGTATGCACGTTATATCATTAAAATAGTTTTACATTTATTGTGATTTTAATAAACCAATGAGTATAATTTTGAATGCGTCTATTGCGTTAGTCGCTTTTCAAAAATTGCAAGAGACGGAGTAGACATGCTATGTATAAAATAGGTTTCTTAAGTTTTCCAAATCTGTGTTCATAATTTATCTATTATGGATATTTAAGCCAGTATAAAATATTTATTTACACAAATAAAGATGTTTCGTACTTGTTATTATTGCTGTGTAGACTACATAATGAATCTTAAAGAAAATAGTCGTAATATGAGGGAAAATAAGGAAAAAATAGAAATAGCAATAGCAAATAATAAAAAGTCAGTTCCTAAAAAAACTGCCAAAATTATATACAGCGTAAAATTTGTACTTAGTCATTTGCTAACTTTTTTTCAACTTTATAGAAGGTTTTGCATTAGGAATGAAAAATTCGCAATGCCGACTATAACACATACAGGAGACTTCAGCATAAACTTAAAAGAGAGGACTCTTGCGTGTGTGTGTTTTTTTTTTCTATTTTTTTCACATTTATGTAAGAAGCAGTTGATTCAAAGCTGATATCCCACCTGTATAGACAGGTGTTTCGAGAAACGTTGAAAACTTGAAAAGTACAAATATTATAGCTTTTCTCCATTATCGTAGAATTAGTTATAGTTATAACAAGCTGAATGTTTTGTGCTGCTAGGAAATAAATTCAATAAGAAAATTAAATTATATAGCAGGTTTTATTTCAATATCTATTCAACTACTTCAAATACTTCTTAACGACTGTCATTTTGCATTTAGGAACTTTCACAATACCGTTCTTTTCTTTGAGCTTTAATATTTTTTCCTCAATAATCCTTTGCCTCAGCTTCTTCTTCAGTCAGTCCTTTGTTACCATATTTCTTCTTACACTATTGGTCCGTTGTTTCTTTGGTTTTCTCAATTTTATCCTCAACTGTTCATTTCATAATTTTCTCTAATATTCTAACTGTCATTATACCTTTTATATGCTCAAACCATGCTAGTTTTCTTTCCTGAACTGTATGCAGAACTATTTTTGTCTGTATCCACGGTTATTTCTAATATTGTCATGTTTGATTTCCTAGCTGCCCTGAATCCAAAAATAATTTCTGTGTTTAATAATTTGTTGATTTTTAATCTGTGTAATGTCCATGGTTCTGCCTCATATAGCAAAGTACTCCATTGCCGGTCACAAGTCAGAATGACATAGGACAAAGAGTAGAAGTAACAATATCATTAAAATTTTTGTGTCTAGTTGGTCAGACTTATAGTACTCAATGAGCCAGAGCAAAATTACTTGGCCCTCCAGCTTTAGGGTTGACACAATCTTAAATGTGCAAGGGAAGCAAAACTAGGCAAATGTGCCCTGAATATTCTGATTATATGCACATAAAATATAAAACTAATTAAAGCATCAGAATAAAAACCAGGAAGTGCAACCCGATAACTCATGATAGACAAATATAAAGCTATAAATAACTAAATAAGTAAAATATTACATGGAATGAGAGGCCCAAAACAGACCTATGTGTCCTTAAACACTAAACTAAACAGTAAAAGAAAGAGAGAGGGAGAGGGAGAGAATAGATAAATTAGAACATTAAATTAAATGAGTAGCCATAAAACTTAAACAAATCGCGAAATGAAGATATACAATTAGCTTATATATCCTAGACAAACTAGTAATGGCATACATAAATTCAAAATAAATTAGTAAACTAAAAAAAAAAGGAGACAAACTGCAAAAATGAACTATAGTTCGCCGCACTTAGATTGAAAACATGCACTAACAAAATATTTATCTATGTACTTACAGTGAAAGTTTACTTATGTAGCAAGTGTTACAATAAAATTTCCTAGTGAATTTCAACACTCGGTAAAGATTGAGAATGTGTAAAAACGTGTATGTGTATAAACGACACTCTTTATACTTGCTCATTTCTCTTTAACCGCCATTATGAAAAACTTAAAATTGATTGTGTTGCTATAAGCGATTCAAATATGACGATCCTGTGAATAATCTTAAATTATTCGAAATATAGTACCGAAAAGAAGGTAGCTGTAATCAATTTTGAAGCATTAGACGTTCTTGAAATACTTGTTTGTGTAACAGGAGTTAAGTTCATAAAATCGTTATATAATTATTTAAAAACATTTAGAAACTTTTACATTAATTTAATATTTTCAGTCTTTGGCATTTTCTCATTCTTAGACATTAGCAACGGTTGACATTCTCTAGCAATAATCTCCCTTCACTGTAAATGTTGAATACTCAATTTTCATTAAGGAGTTAACCTTCATTAAACTTTGGACCTTTCACTGCAGTGTGTAAATGACAAATAAAAGTGATGAAAGCAAGAACAGGCAAGTTCAGTCTGGATGAGTAAGATATGCTATGAGAAACACAAAAATAAAAGAATAAAATAAATAAAAGGAAAAAAGAGGTTAAGAGCAAACACAAACTTTTCATAGACTAAATTACATAAAATAATCACAAATATGAAAGCAGAAACAAAGAGACGGCAAAAACTAGATAGTACAACCTGTGTAAGCTTAAACGTAATATAAAAATTAGATAATTTAGAAATATAGCATGGATCAGCCCTTCCCCTCACCCCTTCTTCTGTAGCTTGTTTGCTACTCACATTTTCAAAGACCAAAATAAAAGATATTCTGGAGTATTTATTGAGAAAATCCAATAAATAGTATATCTAGTAATTTTGAAATAAACTTTCTATCTAGTATTCTTTAAAAAAATATTCTGCGAACGTCCTTGCAACGGAATACAGGATATCTTGCTCTTTCCTTGAATACAGTACTTTTAGATCCTGCTGTGCTACAAATAATAATGTAAAAGGGTTGGTGTTAAAGTATTTTGTGGATATCAATATTAGATCATCCGCATAAAGGAGAGCTGGTATGGATATGTCTTCTATATTCTGCAACACGCGTTTTCTCCGATATGTTATCTACAAACAGATTGAAAAGGAGGGATGATAGGATACAGTCTTGCCTCACACCTCGCCTTGTTATTATATTTTTTGAAACTTTATCGCGATATATTTTACACAGAACTGTATCTTACTGTAAATTGACTTTAATGCCTTGCTCATTTTACCTGAAATACCTTTAGTTCATAATTTACTCCATAATCCTTTTCTTGTCATGAAATAAAAAACTTTTCGAAAAATGTATGAAGATATAATGACGTTTTCCGCCTTTTTTCCGTGATTTTTTCACTCTCAGTGTGTCTAGTACAAACATTTTGTCTACTGTGCTGTATCCTTACCTAAGCTCCGCTTGGAATTTTTAAAGTCGAGTGCATTCTACTACCCATTGCCTAATTCTCTCGTATAAAAGTTTGCAATAATTTTTTCCCATTAAACTCCCTTATAATTATCTGGTACTTTTGGGCTTCTTTTTTAAATATTGGACACATAGTTGCCGCTGTCCATTTCTGTGGATACACCCCCCCCCCAATGAAAACGTCATTCATTATCTTCGTCATCATATCTCTAAACTTTATACATCTTAAACCCTCCTTAAATCGACGCCAGCTGATTTGTTGTTCTTTTAAGCTTTTCATTATATAAAAATGAACAGAGTTTAGTAAAATACTAGCGGTTCAAAAAGTGCTAGAAATATAGCTATATAATTTATTGGTGATTATCTAAAGCTTTTAATAAATGGCAATAACCACTGCTGAGATATGCCTGAAAATAAGTTAGGTGGCAGATATTTCATATCATTTTATCTATATGTGGAAGACCGCATCTTTAAAAGTCATATTGCTAGAGAAGAAAATGCAGTTCAGTTAGAGAACATTAACAAAAATTGCGAAAGTGACGATCGGTCCTTTCATTCAGTTGGATGAATCCTCCAACAATTTGAATTTTAAGAGATAAAGTATTTACTTTAACTGTAAATTTTTCTATTCCTCATAAATTCTTAGTAATGGTTACTGCAGCATCTTAAAAAGTTTAATATATCTCAATCAAGTATAGCTCTATATGAATCGATTTATTAAAAGAGCGTTTATTTAAAAAACTAAATTTTACAGCGAAGACGAGAAACTTTTCAGAAACTTTATACAGATTAATGTTTTATTTTCAGCCTTAAGAATTATTTTATACACTAAATAATTTATTTTTAACTTATTTTAAAGTGTTTAATTAAATATGACAATTATCAGAACCATAATTTACCTAGGGACTTCTGCTCTTTTTTAAAATTAAAGTGTAAAATTACGTTTTTGGATATTTTATATAACATTAACTGAGAAAAACATGTAAAAGAGAAACATGTTATTGAATGAAAATACAAGCAATTTTTAAGATAATTTCAAAATGACACCTTAATTTCATTATGAAATCGATCAACATAGCTGAAAAGTTGATCTACCAGAAAATACATTGTGCAATCAATAGTACTACAAATTATAGTTGAAAGATACACAGTATTTTATTTTCACAATCTCTGAATGTTTTCGTAAACGTGCATGTACTTTTCTTCAATGCATGGGAGAATATTTACCTCCTTCGATAGTAGTTTCCCTTCAGAGAATGCCACTGCACTTGTAATTGAATGTTGATTTGGGAATCATGGCGAAGCATGGATGAATTGTTTTCAACATCAGTCCCTGGGCGCTGACATCAAACACAAAATGAAGCATTTTACAAATAGCAAATAATTTCTTGTCCCATTTGTTTATTACAGTGTAAAGTGTAATTTTACCTTTGTGCTTTGTAATTTTACCACTAAAACACAAAGAAAACTTTACAGAAATAACCACATATTGAAGAGGAAAGTAAAGAAAATATCTGGTCAGAAATTGGAAAAATAATTGCACTCAAGTGATAATGGAATGTTTTTATTTTGTGTGTGTGATCATGTTTTCGGAGGCATTGTTTGTGGCAGAATCTCTATCACATTCTAATAAACTTTGGCCTCTAATTGGCAGAAGTATCTATTTTTTGGGGTTATTTGAATCTATGAGACTTAACAGATATTTCAAAACGGTATGGTTTTTATCCTGCCCAGAATATTTATCAGAAAATAGAAGCACTTCATCATATTGAGGTGTGGGACAGAACTCGAATACTGTAAAACAAAAAGCATATCTCATCAATAATCCATTACTAATGTTTAGCAGATTTTGATGTTAAACTGAAGCAATATGATGACGTCAGCGGTGAGCAATATTGCACCATTTACTGAAACGTTTTAGCGAGTTAGCCAACTTCAAATATAATCAGAAAGAAGAATTGTTGTTAGTATTCTAGGACATGCGACGTTTTAACATAAATTGTAAGATTCTGTAGATGTATTTCACCATTTGTACTGGGTTTCCAAAACGCTTTGAATACGCCCGTTCAATAACAAGTGACTGTAGTTGTCATCATTAAAGTATTGACTTGTTTGCAGGACAATCATTACACTCTATCCAGGTGACGAAACCCCCAATCAAATCGGAATGTGCGATAAAGCACGGAAACAAAATTTCCTTTCGCTTAATATCCTAAGCCATGTTCACCTAACATTGAGGAGGACACATATAAAGATCATGACATTATATCATACACTTCTGAGAAACTTAAGTCGGTTCTGGTGGTCTAGTGGTAACCATACTTGCATCGTAGACCCAAGATCGCGAATTTAATCCCGGCCACGGTCGATGGATTTTTTCGGGCGTAAAAATCCAAAGTATAGCTCCCTTCAGGCAGATTCCATGTCGTAAATTTATGGCACGTAAAAAAAAAAAGTCAAACCTGAAAGAAGAGGACTCTGAGCAAAATTTACCGGCCGTTTCACGCCCCGAATTGAATGGAATTGTTGACCTGAGATGTTAAAGAGCGACCCAGAAACTTAAAATGGTCAATAACTGATTGTAATGTTGCATATGATATTAATTAGAACTTGACGTGACTCCAGTTCCTTCATATTTGATGATGCGGAACTGTCATCAAAATTTATAAAATTTCTCTACTTAAAGTTTTTAATAATGACTTTCACGTTATTACTCAACTATTTTCCACATTTGTGTATTACTACTTGTGATGAAGCAAGAGTGAGTATTCATTGTTAAATTGTAATGACACCATATTTAACTATGTCAGCTTTCCGTTCATAAGGCAAAAAATTAATTTATATTATTTACATTTATTTATTTAAAACTTTCTTTAAAATATATCTAAAATAATAATAAAATACTATATTTTATACAAGAAAATGGCACTACTAAAATAAAAAAAAAAAACGTATGAAGCAACCAAAAGTTAATAAAAGAGACCTAAAAAAAAGCAAATGTTCACTCCATTCTTTGACTGAAGATTTTCATATTTTTAATAATTATAAAAAAGTATTTCTGTGCAGTTTGTTTTGATAAATGATTATTACGGCGATAACTCAAGAAACTATATTAGAAAAAATATTCAGCTCCTTTTCTGTTGAACAGATGGCCTTCGTAATTGCCTTTCTGTGCTATTTATTTACATTTTTAGAGGTTTTTTCTGAAAATTTCTCGACAGCTCCATTATTGAGAACACTGGTTTGCTACCCTGTGAATCCGAATTTAAATCTCTTTGAATGGTATCTGTAATGCACAAAATCGGAATTTTCAATGATTTCTCAAATTCTCGGCAGTTCGATTTTATTCAACCACCACGCTCCACTTATCTCTTCCCTTTCACGTCTTCCTCCTTAATGCTTGACTGTTATTCTAGCAAAGATCTCGACATGTGGTTACTCCTCGGCCATCTCCTATTTTCACCTCTTCTTACGATCTTGGGAAATCATAATCTGGAACGTCGGTCCTGGTGGTGTAGTGGTTACCATACTTGCCTCCTAAACCTAAGATCGCGGGTTCGAACCCGGCCAGGACCGATGGATTTTTTCGGGGCGTAAAAATCCTAAGTATGGCTTCCTTCGGAAGGGAATTAAAGCCGTGGGTCCCGTGTCGTACATTTACGGCACGAAAAAGAACCTCAAGCCTGAAAGAGAGGCCTCTGAGCAAAATTTGTCGGCCGTTTCACGCCCTGAGTTGAATGGGACGCTGATGACCAGAGCTGTTAAAGAGCATCCATAAATAAATTATTCAAAAAAAAAAAAATAATCTGGAACATGTGGATACAAAGTGCCGAACTGGGATAGAGTCATATACTTAGTTACTTCTACAGAACTGGATCTCACTGGTTTGCTCAGTGATTCACACTGAAGACGCTTAGTGATGTGTTCTGCAAAGGACTGGCAGACGGGGTTTATGGAGCCGTAGGTTACTCTCATTAGATAACAATTGCAGCATTCATCTAAGAGACTAAGAGACACCAAGAAAAGAGTTGGGGGCACCGGGATGTAATCCTGAACTTGCGGAATAAGAATTATAGCTTTCACAAAAATTTTTATTTTATTTTATCTTACATTACATACTTTAATTAGATGCACTGTATTCTGTCAAGAATATTTTTATTTGTTTTATTAAATAGGCAATCTAGATGAAAATCCTTTAATAGTTAAAATTATCTGATCCAGTTTTTGTTTTTAAATATGTAGCAAAAGAAAGAGTCAGATTTTAAAAGCCAACTTAAAATCAGATTTTACATTACACTTAAAACAGAGGTGCAGTATATTTAAATAAAGAATGAATGGCAATATGATATACATGTGTTATAGTTAAAAAACTAAGATTGTTGTAAAAGTTTGTTTACTTCCATTGATACAGAGTATCCCAAAAAGGTTTACCATTGCAGTGTAATGATTAGATCCCCGCGTTTGGACACCCTAAGCACTTCGCAACAATGCCTGGAGTATTGTTTGGCGGCAACTCGCCCCATTTTAACAGCTCTCTTGCAGGTCGTAGAGGAAAGGCGTTTTCTCTGTAACTTGAACTGTTTTGAATGTCCGTTTCAGCCGGAGATTCTGTGATTGACGAACACTTAACGAGTAATCAGATTAGCCAAACGCAAGACTCTAGTTATAATTTACCAGATTCACCTTTTCATAAATTGCCCGAAATTGCCTCCGCCGGTAAGCTAGCCATAGTTTACAATACTTAAAGACTCGTAAATATTTTTTTACCTGTGTATTCTTTAGATGTCTTCAAATGCTTGAGTGGCTAGCTCACGAAAGTGATTTAATTTGTTGGTCTCTTATAGTACGCTTCTTTTTTAATAGTTTCCCTTAATAAAAGATCACTTGGGGTCAGGTCACAGGAGCGCAGAGGTTATTCCATAGTCCTCGTCTGCCTATCCACTCTTGCTATTCACTTTAGTAGCGTAGTGTGGAGTAGCACCAGCTTGTTGCCAAATGAAGTCAATGCCTTCATGCATATGGATGGTTTTCTCATTTTATCAGCACACTTTCTTTCAAATTTTCTTCAGTGACAGTGAGTTCGAAAAAATACATACCAATAATATTCTTGCTCCAAATGCCAATATATGTCAGGAACATCAGTCTTTCTTGAATTATTTGATAGAGTTACCCAGTAAACATAGTTGTGAATTGACCCGTTCCTTTATTTTAAAAGTTGCCTTGTCCGACCAAACAATAAACTTAGAGTTTGTTTCATTAAGAATAATGTAACCTGTGTCCGCCAACTTGCGACATCAGCATTCAGGACTTTTTTGCCCCGAGATGTAAGGAACGCGTGTTTAGAGCACTGCCTGGCATTGCATCGTGTCGGGTTATGGAGCAATTACGAAATATTCGTCTGCGACGGTAAAGTTCAGTACTGACATCACGAATCTATCGTAACATAAGTATATTGTTATATTTAGCGTGGTTTCTTTATAATATTTTTAATTTTTTAATTTAATATTACATATTTGATTTTATCGCGAGGTAAATGTGCCCTAATACTACATGTTATATTTCATAATTATTTCACTTAAAGTAGTTAAATGTCACCGATGAAATATTTATGACATGAGGATAAATAACTAATTATTTATTACATAAATGCAATGTGTGCAAAATTTTCGCTAGTACTTAATGCAACGTCTTTACTTGTATTTACATATAGTTAAGTTACACTATTTCGCTATAACTAATATTTATGAATAATAATAATAATAATAATAATAATAATAATAATAATATGCTTTATCAATCGGCACAAAATTTCCATTGCCAATCACCAAATGAACACAAATCCGGAAAAAACTGTATATATACATTATGTATATATATATATATATATATATATATATATATATATATATAAAACAGGCGAAAGATTAAGAAATGTCAATACTTGTGAAAATGTTTATAACTGTATATTTTTATAACACATACTTTCTTAACAGAGATTAATAAATTAGTGGTCATTGTTTGTAAACTATAAAAATAAATCCACAAAAATTCAATCCCATACAAACTTTAGTTAAAGCATTAATAATGGAAAATGATAAAATTAAATTTTATAACAGTAAATAATAAAGTTTTAGGGAAATTAATGACCGTTCCATTAAAACGGGAAAAATATAATTGCAAAATTGGACAGTTGGTACTGTTTTAACCCAAAAGATAGTACACTTATACCTTACTCAGTACATAAGAATAATTCTTCCCATACATGCAAAAATGTAGCCATTAATGGTCTTGTACTATAAGAATATCTTAATTAGTCATTTTTTTAGTAACCGCAATCACAGTGTAAATATTTGAAAAAGCACGAGTCGCACAAAAACGAGCTGCTGAAGAATAATGCTTCGGACTGGCACCTGACGCAGTTACCCTGCAAGCACAGAGTCGTTATTTTGAAAGTCGGCGGACACTGACCTAATCAGTGCTAAGGCTGTAACAATTTTGTTCCATGAGATTTCAGTTTTGACTCCCTGATTCTTGTCCAACTGTCTTCCTATTCCAAAGTGAAATGTTTCCCATCTTATAGATTAATACTTACTCAAAATGAGTACTTTAACCACTATTTGAATGTTTTCTCAGCGCCTGCACTTCTAGTTCGCCCTGTTCTAGGCGAGTTTCGTATCGCGTATATTTCCTGAAGCCTTTTGTTGAACTTACATATGCCTTACATGGTGGTGATTCAATTCATGGATCTTACTTAATAATAAAAACTTCTCTCACTGTTGTATATATTTTTCCGCCTATTCACCGAGTTTTTAATTTCAAAACAATTTTGGTATTGAATGGTGCATATTTTGTTTAATAAAATAGCTGAAATAATAATGCTGTCATTGCTGTTGTAATGTTATGTAAAATTCAAAATTAATGTACAAATGTTGAATATTTCGCTGCAGCATTCGATTAACTGTCTTTTAGAAACACACTATATAATCTTGTGTACTTAAATTTAATTAAATGCTTGCTTTATTTATTTTAGGTGTTTTGTCTTTGACGCTTATTTTTACTTAAGTTAATTAAAGCAAAAGTTAGGAACATTGTGAAAATATTGAATAATGTGATTGTTTTATTATATTAGTATAAAGATTTATGCTTAATTTCTTTTCCTCTAACAGAGGAACGCTATATTTATTTCATTTATTATTCTATGGAGCATCTTGAATCTTCAAACTTTTTTGCTTGTCTTTCCTCATTCCAAAGACTTCATGTTCTTTCCTTTCTACAACCTCCCTTTTGTGCCTTTTCGTGTGTTTATTCACTGTGCGTCTCTACTATACGCAACTTAATAAGGTTTCTTGTTCCCAGGGAACACATTTTCATTCGTTTCTTTATCCCCTGATGGCATAGTTTTACAAGTCTGTTTCAGTTTTATGCGACTTGAATGCCTGTCTACGCTGTACAGTACAAGATGCCAAAGGATTTTATTGTAAGTTCTTTTTCTTAGTTTATTTTCATTAAGGGTAACTTTTTAGGTATACTTTCTTATAGACATTCGATTAAAGAAACGAAGTCATTAAGAATTATTCTCCACAATATTCTACACTGCGTTTACAAAAGCAAGGTACATGAGTGTGGCTTATAAGAAAATGCACTGTATTTTATATATAGCTGAAATGATTTATATAACTTGTCTCTACAGGCTATATTAATTTATTTGGGGAATTTGTAGAGGATCTATAACAAGCAACAACTCATAAAAGATATGCCTCATTTTGCTTATCGTCTAGGTATTTTAATCCTTTAAAATTTGTGTTCTATGGTGCTTTGTAGTCAATGTAATCGTCAACTACCACTGTCACTATACAGTGGAATGCAGATCGTAATATTCATGTATGGGCTAATGAAAATCCGATGCAGTTTCAGAAACGAGAAATAAATTATAGTTTAGTGCGAACGTAATAATAATAATAATAATAACAACAACAACAACAACAACAATAATGGTCAACAAAATTAATCTCGGGTCATCAGCGTCCCATTCAATTCAGAGCGTAAAACGACCGACAAATTTTGTTCAGAGGCCTCTTTTTCAGGCTTGAGATTATTTTTCGTGCCGCAAATCTACAACACGGGACCCACGGCTTTACTTCCCTTTCGAAGGAAGCCATACTTAGGATTTTTACGCCCGAAAAAAATCCATCGACTCTGGCAGGGATCGAAAAGCGATCTTGGGTTTACGAGGCAAGTATAACTAACTACCACTAGACCACCAGGACCGATTGTTAAATGAAAAGAGTATATGCTTCTTAATATATTTCATGCTAATTTTCAAACTGTTGTCACTCAGCGTTTTTGAGTAGCCATATGAAATGTGATTCATACTTTCCTAGTATTGATATATTGTAACATTTGAGCTGAATTTACATTACGTACCTAGAATGTATATGATATAGAGTTTTTGGCTGTACTTTATTGAGCAACTCTCTTTTGAGTGCCCAACAGCAGTCTGCCAGTACATTCGGACTCCATTTTCCCTGATAACGCCTTTCCATTTCAGCAATATTATGATGAAATGTTCTCTATGTTCGTTGTTCACTGCGCCAATGTTTGGATGGAAGGAAAAAATCTAGGCGAGAGCTCGGGAAGTTCAGTTACTTTGTAGTCCTGAATGGCTCGCTGTGGTTTTCTAGCACATTGGTGACTACTTTTTTGAAAGATGACCATGCAAACCCTTCTTCAACATTTTATATATTTTAAAATTGTGTCTTTCATTAATTTCCTGTTTTGTGAGCAAATGAATTTATTTTACTTTAGCATCACTGAATGTTGTAAATTTATTCTTAAAAAAGTTAAATGCACCTCCATTAGGATCCACTGCTTTACGAAACACTTAATGAACGTTTGATGAACAGTGGAGGCAATAAGATATTCCAGAACCGACAAATGACTAATGTGCTACATTTTATGTCCACAGGTAGATAGCAACCTAATACTTAAACTTAAAACTCTTTTCTGATATATTTGTAAATCAAAACAGTCTGTAGAACGATCCTTAGATTCCCGCCATATCATTCTACCAGCAAAAGACACAAGACTGGATCATTTTGGTCAGTAATAAAGCTACACACAGATGCAATAGATTTCAATGGCCCGGTTTTTGCTATTATCTATATTGCAATAAAATTAATATTCACAATTTCTTTTAACTAGAGAAATAATTATTCTACCCTGTAATTTTAAAATTCTCTCATTACAAACGTAAAACAACTATTTTATGAATTACACAATTTCGGGTCATGTTTCACTTTTACAATATTTTTTTGTTTTTACAGCGCTTATTTTAGAATTCAAGAATCAGAGGCCATGAAACTTATTTCTGGAATGAAAGTTCCAATTCAACTAGGGAATAATTCTCAATTTTGTAAGAAATGAAATTCATTGCTGCCTGTGAATTCTGACTTCACAGGTAACTATGATCTAAAGTTATGTAAATTGTTAAAGTACTAAAATATTTGAAATATTGGTGGTTGACAGAAAAAGGGTGACCGAGGTTCCTACATGTCCACATAAGCGGATGGTTTGGGGTTCGATTTCCATTAGGACTTTTCTTCCTGCCTAAGGTTTCTTCCAGGTTTTCCTTATAAATGGAAAATGCCGGGGAGGTATCTTAAACTTCGAAACGCTTAATTTCTTAAATTTTCCTTTCCAAATTTATAATTTCATTACATGTATTAATCAGTTCCACTGCCTGTGATGACTCAGTCGTGAAAATGGACGTTAAACACTATTTAAAAAATATAAAAGTACACAAGAACCAGCAGAAAGTTTACATTTAACAAAATGACTGTTGGTCAGTGTAATAATAACGATAAAATAAAATTAGTGCTCATGCACTATCAAAGTTATTGACAACAAGTTTTTGTAATATCATAAAACAAAATTAAAATACTATTAACCAAATTCGTACTCCAACTAACTAATTGGCGCTGACTGGAAAATATCTGCAATTAGATAAACGACAATGCCCCACGCAGGAAAGCGCAAGTTGAACCGACGTCCTATTTTTGTAGACCAATATCGTCCCCTAGACTCGTTTTTTCCCATAGCAGTAAAACCCCACAGTATTAACCCAACATGGGTCAAAGCCTTGTTTTCCTGAAATTGAGCCAGCGTGCTGCCGCCCGTCCAGCAAAATTAATTTCAGGTTAGGGGAGAGATCCAGCAGCGGTTAGTTTTAAAAGCCTTTCAGCTTTTGTGTTTCGTAAAGGAGCGTATTGCGAGTTGTGCCTTTCGACTTAAATGACACATTGAACCCAATAAAATTACATTTCACTATATATTACAATACAAAACTTGTATTATTTGCTGTTCACAATGCTATTTTAAAGCTCAATTATCTAGCAAAAATACATAGCAACATCTAGAAACAACATTGACTTTTAGAAAGCCAATAAAATACTCGTTTACTTTTATTTTTTTCAGTAAATGTAGTAATGTTCAAAAACGTTCTCTTTTGTTCAAATGTCAATAATTAAAAAATAAGAAGTACAATTATAGAGCATTGTTTGATAAATTCGGTAAATTTCCATGAAATGAAGCGAAAATATGTTAAGCGTCACCTTGGTTGTCAAGCATCAGTCTCGCAACTGTTTATGAAATAGTTTGATGGTTAAAAAGTTTAACAAAATTTCACACAAAAAATACTGATATTTTTTCGTCGCGAGCACTTAATATCGAATCCATGATATGACACCAGACGCAATGAGTGTTTTACATCTGCAGGACTAAAACATGGAAGAAATTTTGGGCCTAAGTTCTATGACCAGATAATGATAAAAAAATTAAATATATTAAAATTTTATTGATCTAAAAATAAAAGTTTAGTTTCATTAAAATATTTATAATAGTATTTTTCCTGGTTTATGATATTCATGTTTCATGATTCAGCAATATATGTACTTAAGTTTTGAATTATCACAAGTAAAATCACGGGAGGGTCTGAGATTACCGATAAATTCACGAACGTGTATCGTTAATCTCAGACCCTCGAGTGATAATCGTTAGGACTATTTCTGGAATAAAATAAGAATTTCAAAATAATTTCTCTAAATTTGGCTTACAAAGTTGTAATAATTGTATATTTCCACTTAACCTATTCAAGCAATCTTTCGACAGAAGAATGTCGATTGTCATTAATGCCAATAAAGAAGAGCAAAATACGGATTTAGGACTATTTCATGAATAAAATAAGAATAAAAGTGATCTATTTGGAATTCGCGCACAGAATATTAACATTTGTATAAAATGTAACATTTGTGAATCATTCAGAAACCGTGAAACTGAAATGAACAAAAGTCGACTATTACAAGAGCTACCGTTCGATTTTCTAATATCAATTGAGATAGAAAAAAAAAGTGTTTCTAATTTTCTTTGTATTCTGTGGATTGAAATTCCTAATAATAAGATCAATTTGCACATTTGACGCATCACCAAAACGCTTTGAAGAACCCTCCATTTTGTGTTATGATTGTCGAATGTCCATACTTTTGCTGCTAACAATAGTTTCCCACCCCCTCTAGCAAAAGTGGTCAGTGATGCGTGTTAAGGAATTATATATTGGAGGTATAGAGTTGACTACACTGACCACAAGACAAATGCACGACGCGTTATATAACAGATTTGATAATTTTTTCGATAATTTCACAACGTAATCGGTTGTGATTGGTTAAAATTAAAAATTTTGTTTCGTTTCATTTGTCTGTTGTAAGGTGATGTCACACGAGTTAAATAATCGATCCAATAAATATTTATTGTCACTATCATTTCTTAATAAGCATTTTTACTGAGTTTCTGCTCACTTTAGTTGTTTCATTGAGTTGCGTTGCCTATTAAATTTGTATAAATACATTAAACTGAATTGTAATGTTGTAATAACATTTTCAAATAATATCCTATTTATTAAACAATCATTTGCATAATGATGAATCTGAATTGATGTAACTATTGATTTTATGTAAATGCAGATGTATTGAAATTAATGATTTGTGGTGTGTATTGTACATAATAATAAATTAAATTAAATTAAATTAGATACCACATCTAGTTAAACTTTGACAGCGTCTGAATGGACTGCTATCGTATTTGCAACAGAAATGAAGAAAAAATATAAACATAGAAAGATGAACACCCATGCAGATCAAAGATCAGCGTTAAAACTATTTCTGGATAAATAGTTTAAATGTGGACACATATATGAGTCTGAGTAAAAAGTAACCTTAATGTTTTTATGCATAAAACATTTACATTGGGATTAAAAACAATTCCTTTTTCTACATAGTCTCCCTCACGTTTAATGCAACGTTCCAACGTCTCACTAATGCCTGGGGATAACATAAGATACTTGTTACTGACTACACAATCAACTTCTCTTGGTCATCAGTGCGGAACTTTTGCAGCTAGCGTTTCTTTGAGAGGTCCAAAGACATGATAACCAGAAGATGCTAGGTCCGGTGAATAAACAGATTGTGATATACACTCAAAATGAAGATCTGTAATTTTTGTGGTGTTACATGAGCTGTGTAAGGTTTTGCATTATCGTGTGTTTGTTACTTTCCAACTTATTGCAAGTTTCTGAATCAGATGACAATATAACTCGGTGTTTTTTTGTTTTTTTTAATATTTTAACGCCCCTTTTTACTACTGAGGCATCACAGGCGGTGACACTGATGATATATGAGATGCAATGATAAATTGGGGAAGGATTTTTTTAAAGGAAGAGTTTCAGGCCTAAGTTTAGGATACATCCCCGGTATTTGCCATGTATGAGCACTGAGAAAAACCTGGAAAAATCTCAGTCAGTGAGGACGGTCCTGGTGGGATTCCAACCCCAGACCACCCGCTAACGAGTCCGCGTCTGTACAACTTCGGCCATCCTTGGCGGTAAACTCTCTGTTAACATTGTGTCCTCTGGGTATGTAGGGTTCCATGATTGAACCTTTAGTCCCAGAAGAGCGTGAGCATCACTTTACTGGCTGACACAGCTGTACATTATACCGCCAATCTTTGTTGGCTTGCTTGGTCTCTGGAGGTGCTACCCTTTAGGGGGTTTTCCCCATTTGGTAGCAGTATCACTCAATGACAGAGAGTGGATCATAGCCCGACTGCCGTTTTTATACTCGTTGGTGGAAGACCGTTGCTTCTAAAACTGACTTATCATTGGAATATGTAGATAACAGAGTTTACCAACAATGTGCTCCGTCCGGAAAAGTTACTGTTGCCAGCTGACAACCGATATGATAGAAGTCCTGATGTAAAAATGTTGAGAGCTGCGATGATCCGAGTAATACCGAACCTGCTCTAAGCGTGCGAAAATACATTCTCGCGCGTAAAAGTCAAAGGATATCATTGCAAGTGGAGTTTCCGAAGCTTTTTCTGACCAAAAGATGAAAGATTTAAACTAACTCTGTCTTCCCAGATTCACACAGTTACATAAGTATGTGCGTTATTTTGATCTACTCTTTAAACTAAGGGTAACGTAATATTTTCTTTGAACATGTGTTTCCTCATCTAAAACCTGATCACGCGCAATTATATCTTTTGTACAAAAACTGCTTAATAAAAAATATCTACATTGTCTTCCACGTAGACATATACCAATAATTAAAATCATACATCGTGCAATTAGCTCATTTGCAATTATGTTTAGGATTTCTCACTGGTATTTTGGGATGGCTTCTGGTATGATTCAAAAGTTTCGAAACACACTTCTTGTGAAATATGAAAATACATGACTTTTGATTCCCCATTTTCATACAGTAATTACAAGTGATTTGTTACGTTAACTTCTTAAGAAGTGTGGCTACAGCTCCTAATCAAATTACTTAAGTTTGTGGCGTAAGCGACAAGTAAATATTATTCTATGTTTTCTAAATATAACGGCGATAGTTGCTGTATACTGACAGTGGTAAACGTCATCTATTCTATCAAATAATTCAAGTTGCCCCTTGAGAACTACTACTAAACTTGAAACACCTTGATTTTTCTTCCTCCTCTGTATGCACTCATAACGGTCGCCGTTTGACTTAAATTTAGTTTCGTAGCAATAGGCGTGAGGGGCATCAATTGTACCAATTTCTAAAAAATGTTAAACCTTTACATAGAAAAATATGAGAGGAAAAGTATTAAAAGTTTAATTCTACATCATAAAGCGAAAATATAAGTGACGTGAAAAGTAAGTAAGCGTGTGTAACTGTACTATCTCCCGCGAAAACATATGACGTACGCGTCCTTGAAACTACTGGCTGACTCTTGGATACATCACATGTTTTTCTTAGTAGTGTCTTTTATAAGTCCTGTCCAAATGATTAGTTATATTTCATTATTTCTTTTAAAAATGTGTATAAATGATGGGCTAAAATAGAAAAACCGTTCTATTACCCTGTTAACAAGTCTGATGACACAGTTAAATATGGAGTAATGAAGATTTAATAACGAATGCACTATTTTGGGATATTTTGCATCATTATGAAGTTTTATCATGTCTTCACCAAAAGATATAAAACACGAAAGGTTTCTAACGCAAGAGCTGCGTAAACTAAGCGGATTCCTCGCTGAATTGTATAACTTTTGATAAAATTTAACATAAAATCTAAATTAGGCCTTGTTAATTAATAAAATGAAATAAAGAGAAATCACATTTTATAATTATTACTATTATTGTTATTATTATTATTATTATTATTATCGGATTAAACCACAAAAATTAATGGTATACTATTAATTAAATGAAATATATAACCACTAATGGTCAAAGTCTTTTTAAACATTTTTAAATTTAATCACGTTTATGAACTGAGCTTTACATTTACTAAAATAGAGTGATATAACAGAAATTTTCGAAGTACATTGTGTATTTAAGAACATGTTCATATGTTCAATAAAACAAAAAGTCTTTCTATTCAGAAACAATTACATTGTACAAAACATATAAAAACAATCGAAAGTTACATGGATGTTCATTGGCTTTGAAATTCAATTTAAATATTATTGTAATAAAAACATATAACGCAAACTTTTTCTGAGGTTATAACAGAACCATTCTCAAACACACATCAGATTAATATTTCACATTTGCTATGGTCCCAACGATGTTTTTTTGCTAAACATAAAATATATGCATCATTGTAAATACTGATTTACTGTGCTGATTTAATTTGTCCTTTTAGTTTAAAACAATATAGGGAAAATTAAACGCAAGATCCTTTTTAAATTTTCGGTTTTCAAGTATACCCCTACTTCTAATGGTCTAATTTCCCTAATTTTCGGAAACTAATTTTCTCGTTTTATTTAAATATACTGTAGCTAAAAATAAATACCGCATTTAATTAAATTAATAAGGTTATAATCGATGTTAATAATTAATGTAAATATTATCTGATGCATGTATATACTCTGTATTAAGGGTAATGTATTCATTCCCATGTTTTGTTATCGTGTAGCTGCCAGGTAACACCTGTGCTAATTCTTTAGTAGGAGAAGATCATTATGTATTTTTATGGAGATACAGGTTGCAATACAGGACTGCTCGTTAAGGTTTGGAGTGTGCCTTATGGAAAGGAGCAATAGAATTTTAAAAGGTTCGACTAGAGAAGAAGACATATTTTGTCCCGGTCACAATTTTTTTTCTTTTGTAAGGATTTAAGAAAACAATTTGCCGACCCTAGACACGGATGTGCCTTTTAACTAGCGCAGAGATAATTATAATTCTAATAGGTAGCGGGGCCTATAACAATAAGGAAAGATTACACCTTTGTAAACACAAGAAGACAACAGTCTGTCAACCGTAGCAGACAGCATATGTTTTATGGCCCTTTAACAGTAACATACAGACACGTCAACAGATTTCTGACATGACTTCAGAAACAAATAGATGCCTTTTATTTATGGCCGAGACGTGATCTATCGCAAATTCATTGTAGATAAATCTAAGTGCTAAAAGACTAGGAAAAGTGAAGAGATGTCAGGTCAGAAAAGTTTCCGCATATTTATGGCAGGGATGTCCGTTCCTGGAATTACCAGAGTGTGGTTGTCGAACTCAACCAATAGGAATAGCCCAAAATTGAACAAATAGTAGCAATCCTGTATAATAATAAATATCAAGGAATGGCCAGTAAGTCAGCTAGAATCGAACCGAGCTCAATAATATTTGAGGATTTATATTTCGCGTGGGAGGAGCATAACAACGCAATAAACTGTATATCTAGTATAAAGTAGAGGGTGTAACACGAGGAGTAAGCAGTAGGAGGAAGTGGTCAGTTATCAGTTAACCAGTTGCGGTTGGAATTGGAGAGTAAGAGGAGGAAATAGTCCGTTGCTAGAAATGTGCGTGGGAATAGAGAATGAGAATCAAAATGCGCGAAGTCTGTACAAAATGAATAGTCAATAGTCAGGTTAAGTGATCGGCAATTTTGAACCAATAAGCATTGTCTAGAAACCAACAGAAATCTTAGAAATATCTTCAAGCCAATACGGACATTCCGATATACTTATAATTACAGTGAATAATAAATAATGTCAACTGCGAACTTTGGAGTTTCTGTGTAGTCTGCTGGATATCCTATCCTTGCCGCTGACTTAAAACGAGTCGCAAAATTCCAGAATTTTTCTGAGACACAATATCCCTAAACCAGAAGCAAAAGGGCATCTATCAAACTAATTATATAATCATTTAATTTCCTCGTCCTCTCCCAAACAACGGTCGCATCCCAAATACAACCCTAATGCCAAATTTTGTTGTGAAGAAATAATTATTGGTTCCGCTAGAGTGAGTGATTTTTAAATTTTGGGTTTCAGGAAAACTCCCACTCCTAGTGGCTTGATTTTCCAGATTTTCAGAAACTATTTTTCTCGTTTTGTTTAAATACTCTATACGGAGTTTCGTAACAAAAAAAAATATTATTCAAAGAGAACTGAACGTTAATGCCTATATTTCTGTATCATACTTCAGTTACATATTTATAGCCTCTTAAAATGTAATTACTACATGACGTGAACACTTCCTCGCCTATATAAAATGGGATACTTACTAATCTAAGTATGAGAATTTTCTTGAATTTTATACGTACATAGGTCTGATTAGTTTTGGTGCATATCGAGTCACACTGTCAAGGAATGCATACACAGGAATCTGTTGCATGCATAGTTCTTTGTATACACAGATGTTCATTAGTATTCCCGAAGGAATATTATATCGTTTTTAAGGACTTTAAGATGCCCTGAATAGCTTAACTTAAATCACATCTCGCTGGATAGATATTTTATTCAAAGTCAGCAAGCGGAATGCCATTATGATTACATTACAATATTAGCATGGTTTACATTGTCTTCGTATATCTTTTGTTTCCCCAACATTAGCAGAGTTTACATTGTCTTCTGTATGTCTTTTGTTTCCCAATCGAAATCCCCGTTAGACGATAATAGTTCAAGGCGATATCTACCTTGACCTGGAATAGTAATGAATGTATCTACACCGGGTCAATACGTCCCATAACTTGAAACACACTAAGGTATTGTAAAAGATTATGATTATTTGGGAACAATTTTGAAACCAACAAAGACTTTTCAGGATAATGGCTAGGCAACTTAAAAGTCCTACCACTATAGTACTTATCTAGCACTCATTACTAAACAAATTTTCACGATTGTCGCTAGTGAATGCTAAAGGTTACGGTAGAAACCCTTCCGATGTTCTAAGGATCAAATAATTTTAAATATAAAAATATTGTTTTAGAATAATCTTTTAAAAACCAGGGATAAATTGACCCAACTGGATTTTTCTTATCTTTTCTTTAAAAACTGATGTTCTTGATATGCAAGTATAGAAATATCTATACTTGCATAGATATTTCGTAAACTAAAATATAATTGTTTATACGGCTAATTAGAAAATAAATTTGAAAGTTTCGTCAGCCTGGCAACAGTTTCACTTGCAACAAACTTAAAATAAAAGGACTTGCAGAACGTTGACATCTCATTGGCTCTTTTCGCAATGCCGATATAAGGGCACCAACAAATCCTCTCTGTCTAAGATGTTGGAAGCTCTTTGCATTTTATCAGTACTGAGGCTTCAAATTATTGATTTTTGAATTTAATTTACAAGAAAACCTTCATGCTTTCGAATTAGGGCAAAGTAATACATTCTTTATTAGATCCTCTGTCGATGTGGACAAAAAAGCAAGATCTTATGCGCAATAATTCTGCAATAAGATCTAGGGGGAAATAATGAAAAAACTAAAAAAAATTACCCCCAACATAGTATTGGGCGATTAAAACGCCAACAATGCTTAGTATGGTGTGCGGGGCAGCAAACTGGTAATTTCTCAAATGGGGACTCATGTTCAGAAATGCATGGTTTCGGCGCTGTAGGGCGCCAAAGCATTACAATGCTTCGTGCGTTCCACATTTTGTTAAGAATCCTCCAGAAGCATCACATCGTGCATTTAGCTACAAAAGGGGTTCGATATGTTGACCTCCAACGTGGTTAAAGAGCGTACACCGACTCTACAGAGATTGGCACACACACTTGTGGTTGTATGCGAAGTATTTCATATTCCACCTAGATCCTCCTCTAGTCCACGTGCTAACATTTGCATCTATTACCCTCAGTCGCTTGCATTTTCGGGTTTCTTTCCTCCCAAACATGCATGTTGTGCAAGTTCAGGATGCCGTCGAGACTCCTGTAACATCAACGGAGTATCCTATCGCGAATTCAAACAGCGTGTGAAATACTTAGCACACAATCACAAGCCTTTAGCTGAGCCCCAGTTTCTGCATCGCTTATGTAAGCTCTGTAATTAGCTGTAGGTCGACAAATCGAACCCCCTTTGTAGTTAAATGCAATGTTATCCTCTTGTTCGGTTGATAGAGGATTCTTGACAAAATGTGAAACGCACGCTTATCCGAAGCGTTGTCATAATTTGACGTCCCACTGCGCCTAAGCTATGTATTTCCGGAAAATGGTCCTCTCTTGATAAATGATCAGTTTACCTTCCCGCACAAGCGACACAACATATCAAAGTTTTTCGCGGTTTTTTAATCACCTGGTATAAACATGAACTATTTACATATAAAGTTTGTCCAGCTATTTAATTTCCATTCTATATATGTATATGCTGATTTTTAATGCTACTGTATCGTGCGTTTCGAAGTAGTTGTTTTCGTATCTAGTAGGGAAAAATTTGGATGAGTCCCTAATTTTGCAACGAAAAGGGAAAAATTCGAACAATGTTTATTGCACACTGTAACTCTACTTGAGATAATTAAAGTTAACAAAATTAATTTAATGCAAAGAGAATTCATAATACGTAATTCTATGACGTTTGGTATCTCAGGCGATGAAACAATGGCGAATTATACAGTATGTTACATATTAGCTCGTAAAGGAATATGAAATATTAATTAGAAAGAAAATAATGTAGGGTTATAAGATTTTTGGATAATCAACTGCCTAAACTTCCCAATACATGGAATAGTACTTTCCACATAGGTGTGCTAAAATCTATATTGCTAATATAGCTGTATTTTAATTTTGTAGTAGTAAAGATATTAATAATAACAATAATAATAATAATAACGTATTATTTCCAGCGTACTTGGTACGAGTGTACAAGGAATGCAAAAAAAAAAAAAAAAAAAAAAAACAACAGTGGTAGCACATCTATAACTGAACAAGCATACAAACATACGTTGTATTCTTTCAATATAATTATCTGTCATATTTGGCGTCCTTTTGAATGCAGTAGCAGGGGTTTTTATGTTAACGAAGGAAAGCTCTATGACTTTCTTGCATGAAAACGCTTTTCGGGATAGTTACTTTAGCTTAGGGAAGCCGGGGCCGTTTTTACAGCAAAGCAGGAAAGGATAATGTTCCAGGTACCTTTGGGTAGTACAGTTTGGCCTCGAGGAACGCATAATTATCGCACCTTGGACATAATAAGTCCGTATTACTTTCACTTTCCCGGGTTCTTGCACGATTTGTGATCGGATGATGAGTGCTTCCATTAAGTATGGCTTTTAGGATCACGCCCATGTTTCATCCAGTGCTATGATCCTTGCAATAAATGAGCGAATAGTGTACTAAGATATATTTAAGTATAAATAAATGTAGAACATAGGATTTTAATTAACATAATTTTTATCTGTAACTTTCTGCCTCGAGTCATGAAAAACTGCAAGCTTGAGTGCTGACATTTTGAAGGAGTTTATGCCTTGTAAATGATGGAGATTTGGAGTTACCAGCTGGTCCTAGGAAATAACCTATTCTTCGCCTCGCTTCATATGACCAACTTAGTGTGATAGCATGAAAAAGTAATGAGTGGATAGACCATGTCAATACTGGCGTCTCTCCGGAGCGCAGTTTGCGTGTCCCTGGATAAAGAATTCTCGGAACGCTGGGTTTAAAAGGAAAACGCTACGGGCTGAATAATTTACAAGCGCAATTTCGTTATTCTGTGCTACAAAACCTGACATATAAAAATATACCCGCACACATTTTGAGGTGCGAAAAACGCTTTTAAAAATGTACACTAGGTTAATAGAGATTCCGCATTTCTTAGGTCCACTTCGACCATATACAAGATGTGTACAAATAATCTTTACAACTTCAACTGTGACAAATTAATGAAACGATGTATCTTAGTTTTAAGTTTTAATTTATACAAGAAAATTTGTAAAAATTTGCTTATATTGGTTTAAATTGAGTACCTATGTAGGGTAAGTAGTAAAAGAGTAAAGTTATATTTTAAGAAATGACTGGAAGTTAAAACACAGGGCGTTCAATTATTCATAGAGACAAGAGCGCATATAAATGTCCTGTGAAAGTCAATGACTAAGAATGGAGAGGAGCTAAACACTTACATATAGCACAGAAAGTTATGAAAGTGTACCGGCTGACAAAGCACAAGTGAAGATGTTTAACATGTACATGAAGCTTTTGTTCATATCCCTAAAAGTGCATTCGTACTACCAGCAAGCAGTTGAGTATTTCTCATTCAACCGTAAATAGTGTTACGACTATATGTTTACATGTTCATTCAGCTAAAAGATAAATAGTTTCCTGTGTTTACGCTTCACTATACACCGAATGAGTCTTCTCGAACTGTAGATTGGTAAGCTATACAACGCCGGCATTTTACAGACTATCCCTCAAACACTCTCCCAAGCGTCGAATCTATTTCAGCTGAATTGGCTGCTATGCTTCTCGGCATGTTTTAACTCGTGTTGCACTGTGCGCGCGCTGGGTTCAAATATTGCTCCATGAAAGTATACCTTATACGGAAAAGCAAATAATGGTTATTCTGTAATATTTATTTCAAATTATATTATTTAAATTCCAATTAAATTACAAATTATTATAAGAATTTGCTTTATTGAGCATTACAGGTAAATGCATTAATATGAAATGACAAACCTAATGCATTGCTTGATATTCTTACATAAAAGAAGGACAAATAATAGGAGTAGTTCTGGAGCAAAATGTACACGGTAGACACAGGTAAACACTATTACAAGAGGGTCTGGTGAATGTGGTGGGTCACTTGGGAGCACCTGCATTTCCCATCGACTGTAAAATGAAGGTTTGCTAGACGAAGATGAGAATCGCCCTGTATATAATTTAATATCCCTCGTAACAACGAATCTCTATACAGATAATGAATGAATATTTGATGAAATGAGCCTGTAGTCTATAACACTTAAAGTTAACTGGCATGACTACAAGACCACTGAAGCGGCAGTTGACACACGTCATCGGAATAATGGAAATTATATTTGCGTTTTTTCAGACAATCTGTAATGTATCACGCAATGTAGCTGTCCCTGCTGATTCTTTCTTGGGTTTTCCCATAAAAAAGGAAAACCTCCAGCTAGATTCTTCTAGAAATACGATGCATCTCCTCACTGGGCCCTGGTTATGCACAAGTCTTATGAACGTTATACTGGTCATGGATTAGAAAAGAGATTGTGCAATTATTTGCTCACTATGATTATCTGACGTAATCCTTATTTTCTTTTTTATTTGCTTATATTAGGAATATGGCGTACAGAGCAAAATTTCCCAATATTGAGCTTGTAAGACAATGGATTTCTGCAGCCTTCGCGACAGTTACAGAAGAAGTAATGCAGAAAATAAAATTCAATCTTGATCCCAACAGCACTAGAGGACATGGTGATAAAAAAAAATAGATTTGCTTTTCCATATGATAAAACAATTGTGATACCTGGCTGCTTATTTTGTTATTTAAATATGAAGTTGTAAAGATAACGAGAACATTCTGTAGTTTTATAGCTACTTGTCGCTGTGGAAAAATAAGTATTCATAAACAGTTTTCGTACTTCCTAGTTCTCAGGAGTAAATGTTACTTTCATGATGGAAATGATGGCGAAACAATGACAAAATATGAATAGAGCTTTTTATTTATCTATTTTTTTCTCTCTCAATTTCTATCCGTAACGTTGCCATCCATCGTAATTTTGGTTTCACGTTGGAACATTTTGGTCTCTTCTAAAAACAGCTTAGAGCCATAAAGTATACGATCTTGGCACCCTAAATGGACATAAGAAACCCAGATGAACACGAGGTTGATATTTAGTGGGATATGTCTCTGTTTTGGAAACTCTACGAAGTGTTTTTATGCTTATTAGTCGTAGTAATAAAATGAGATTTTTTTCAATAGTGTTTAACGCCCTGTTTAATGCACCACAGGCGGTGGACACTGATGATACCTTGAGATGAAATGATATATTGGGAAAAGATTTTTTTAAAGGAAGAAAGCGTTCCAGATCTAGTTTAGGGTACTCCCCGGCATTTGCCATTTATGACGACTGAGGAAATCTGGAAAAAAACGTCAGTCAGGAAGAACAGTCCTGCGGCATCGAACCCCAGACCTCCCGTCCGCGCCTTAACGACCTCGGGTACCCGTTGCTGTAGTGAAATGAGATGATAAATAGAATACACTGACCTTTCATCTATATCAATATGTAACTTTAAATTAATAGCTACTTTTAAATGGAATTTGCAGAATAATTATACATGGTTCGGCAAAATTCTAATGAAAAAAAGAAGTTATAACTCATAAACTAATGCATTTATTGTATCACGGTTTCACATTCAGAAAGAGAAATTAAAAAGTTTTGTTGGAAACATTAGCAGCAAGCTACGCGCATGCGTATATGTTTGTTTCTCTCGCGTTTGGATTGTTGACTTTGTCGCAGTAAGTCTCATTTTCTTTAAAATTTAATCTGGGTTTCATCACAATCAGAGAATGTGGACGACGCCAACTGGCCTTGGCCGTATGTCGAGAGATTTGAGTTTCACCTAGATTTAGCCCGCCAAAAATGACGCTATATATCGAGATGTACTGGGATGTAAATAAATTGCATCTCTTTCTGAACGTGGAAAAATGAGACAGTTAATATATTGTATTATAAGATATTTTCCCTTTAGGTTTTTCCTGTACACCCTGTATAATTTATTGGTAATATGCAAGGTGCCTATCAATTATTGGACAATTTTATATAACATATTTTAATCTATATTGAATATGCACATCGTCTGAAAGAGGAACAGTTGTAATGTCATACTGAGAATCTATAGTGCCTTTAATAATAATATACAGTCACTATATGAAAATTCCCGCGTTAAAAGTGTATACATTAAAGTTGAGCAAATGATTGTCTTATAGTTGCTGTGCCCTGGAATAAGAGCAAATTGACAGTGTTTTGGTGGTTAAACGCGCATTCCGATGACAGAGGATGCTTCTGTCATCAAGAAAAGAGTCGAGCTGTTATCGAAAGAATACATAGATCGAGAGATCGATAGAATACATAAAAATGTTACTGGGAGTCCTAGGAAAGTTCTGCTGTAAATAAGCTACCGGAGATGTTTGCAGCTGTACACATACTCAGCTGTTACAAAAACTCCACCCCGAAGGCGTTTTGTGAGAAATTTAATTTATCCACAAAGTTCAATAGTCACGTGTCCGGATATGAGGATCCCAGAGTCCCCATGCTGTCATCAAAATGGACCGTGATTACCCTAAAATGAACGTATAGGCTTCTTCGTGGAGGACATTGTCTTGCTGAACGTTTTAATGCCACAAATCGCACATAAGGAGGAACCTACTTTACAGGTCGATGGATTGGTCATACAACCTCCGCAGACATGCATAACCCGGACCTCAAAGTGTATCATTTCTTCTTTAAGGGTTAACCTTTCGTTTACCTCCTTCCAATTACAAAGATACTGCCGGAATTGGTAAGGTGTATCAATATCGCTATCGGGAATGTCATACTTTGGGCACATATCGAGTGTATTTAAGAGTTAATATGAAACTGCAGACGTTCCTATTTCAAATGGCCGAAATATAGAAGCATTCCTGTCCGTCTAGGTGAAAATGTGTTCTTACAAAATCGTCCTTTAATTTATGTAAGCTCCGTACTCCTACCTTTCCAAAGATTCTGATCGAAGAAGCGGTTGGCAACCAGCTTCAAGAAGTGTGTGGTACGTTCGAGACACTTTGTACTAGCTATCTTTGACAGAACTTCAGTATGTGATTAAGTATGTTGTTATAAATGTATAACACAACATTTTAAGCTTAAACTTTCATCTTGAAGATTGTACAAATAGGACTAAGCATAGCTAATTGATTGATTAATTAATTCACTCTAATTAATAAAAGTATATTAAACTAATACGAATACAATTATCAGAAAACTTGCACTAACATCGATTTTTTTCTCCCAAAGCTTACAACTATATCCGAACTAAATTTTTAAAATGTTTATCACAGGCAAAAGAAGAAGTCAGTCCTGTTCGTGTAGTGGTAACCATACTTGCCTCCTAAACCCAAGATCGCGGGTTCAAACCCGGCCAGGATCGATGGATTTTTTCGGGCGTAAAAATCCTAAGTATGGCTTCCTTCAGAAGGGAAGTAAAGACGTGGGTCCCGTGTCGTACATTTACAGCACGAAAAAGAACCTCAAGCCTGAAATAAAAGGCCTCTGAGCAAAATTTGTCGGCCGTTTCATGTTTGGTTAGGTTACACTTAGTTTAACGCCAACATGGATATTAACACAGGTAGTAAGCAAATAAAATATGACTTGAAATTTGCCATACTGCAGTAAAAGTAGTTAAAATCTTATTGCAGTAATTATGATAAAACAAATCTTCGCTCGCTCAGTGCCTAACCCAGCTTTTTTCACATCGCAAGGAAATCTAAACCCATTGGGTGTTTTGTCACTTTGGCTCTATCCGTTAAGTCAGTCATACGTTAATAATAATTTTCCAGTATGTCACGCACATTGTGCATTATATTTTCTGGCATCAGTGGGCGACATTTTTCTTATTCATCTAGATAGAATTCAGTCCTTTCCAATTTACGGTTTATATCTTGTATTATCAACTTCGATAGTCCTGTCCTCAAAAGTTTTTCCTGCGCTATTTGACTTACAAAAGACCCAAAAAGTACCCAGAGCGAACACACGTTCTCCAATAGAATACTCCACGTTTATTACTTTGACTACTGACCAAGTGCTATAGTGTTATCTGTTTAAGGTATATCTGAGATGACATTAAGCATGTGTGATTTTAAAAGTGATTTAAATTCATTCATATTGCAGTACAATTTTTAACTAATGAACATCGATTCTTCAATACTGTCTTGGTGTTTAGGATTATTGACTTTATGACTTTACTCACTTTTAAGTTTCTTTATATTTATTGAAGTTTTAAGAATGAAAAAGGGTGTAAAATAAACAAAAATGTAGCAAAAGTGTACCAGTAGTCTATTATAAATTAATATAGTTCTTCAACTAGCAACAGTCTAAAAGTACAGATCTGTTTTCTTTACAATTGCTGTTACAACCCACAAACGTCTGCGAACAGTCAAATAATCTGAATAATATAATAATCACATCCAATTGTGTAAAGAAATCTCTCGAGTCTGTTTCTTAATGTAAACGGCTCTGGCTACATTTATAGCTTCTTCTATCGGCACATTCCATCCACTTTTAACTATTTACCAGCTTAATGGTACCAGCAAAAGAAAAGTTCAATTCCATCTAGTGGCATTTGATTCAATGCGAAATATGTGGCTTATAGGCATCTGAGGCAGTTTTAAGTTCAAATGATGTTGATTTAACCAACCTCGAAAAGTTCAAATTTAAAAAAAAATCAAAACAGTTTATAGAAATATCCATAAAAGTCGCGAACAATTTCTTTGCAAAAATATTTTAAAGTATGTTTTAAGATTCTAGTCAATCATTTAACACTTTCCTTTCCGAACAATGTGTTGCTGATTTAACTGTCCAGATCATGTTGCTGTTGAAAGCCTTAGACTTGAAGTATTCACAAACTGCGACGCAAGATGTGGCGAAGTTCCATTTTGTTGGAACACCGCCCTGTCCTGTTTTCCATATAGTTCAGAAGAAAGTGTAACATTTCCTATGGTCTAAGTAAGAAGAGTCTACAGATTAGCTTTTTGTAGAGTTTAACTGCTCATAATATATCCCATCTGGCAGTTGTGCTTGTTAATACAGTGTGAAAGAGAATTAACTCCGCAGTGGAGAGAGTTTTAACAACAATAGCACAAAGATTGTCTGATCTTCACATAGTGTTAGCTACATACTCCCTATAACGAAGTCCTTATGGCCTGTTTTCAACAGAAATATTTCAGCTAACAGCACACTATTATTCAGCTAGGTGCGGACTGATTTCCTTTCCTCTATTAACACACACACTGAAATAGAATTGTCAATATCCAACTGAGACGATTTACAATTTGCAAAACATTTAATAATGCAACAAGTGGCGAAATCCTCATTTCCAAAAGTGTGAAAAACTGATGTAGCACTTTGTGTTATTTTGGGTTCCTTTCGGTGGTAATTTGTGTATTTTCCGCATAGTCTTTGATTCTCTTTTGATATTCCCCGTCTCCACTTTGTACGCTTAAATATGTTTGTAAGATAAAGGTGTGCCTTTGTTGTTGCTGATTTATAGAATGTAGGGTAAATACGATGTTGACATCTCCGTATAGTAATCCAAGCGGCCGTGCATAAACAATTGCCACTCGTTTTCTGATAACTTTGGCTTCACTAATTTAAGCTGCAAAGAAAGGAAACTAAATTCAACGTTTTTCTTGAAATGAAATTGAATTTTGAGAATTATGTGTGTGAAATATAGGAGTTTCTCTGGAATTTTGAAAGCCTATAGATGTAAAAGCATTTCCAACTAAGCTATAATAGTCTGTGCTCTTCATTAGGCTGCTTAGTGTCGTTTTAATTTCGTCTCGCTGAAGTAACTAAGAGAAATACTTTGTGAAAAGGATACCCACCAATCTTAGTAAAAAGTAATTAGACGAAAAAGAACTATCGAGAAGTATATGATAGGAATAAAAATTTTGTGTAGAGAATAAATAATTTCCTTTCTATATGCTAAGGAAACGTGTGTTTATACGAAAAGGATTTGGGATTCTGCATTTGAATAAATATGGAGTATTATAATAAGAAAGAGCATTAATGAGCACACATATTGTTATTAAATTTTATAGAATACAAAGTTTTTGAAAAGAAAAGCATTACCTCAATTAAAATTAAATAAGATATTTGGGAAGACACTTGAATGTATCAAATTGAAACATAATTGTTATGAAGTCATAGATAAACGTTTTAAATGGCATAAATTTTTATTTATGTGTTCGAAATGCTTTCCATTTACAACCTGGTAATGGATAACGCACATTTTACAATTACTATTAATGGTATTTGTCTAAGCTCCTGTTATGTAGGTTTACTGTCGCCGTATCACATCGCATTAAGATTTGATTTTTCTCATTTTCCTTTAAAAGCATAAGGATTAACTACACTGGTTGACAAAGCATTCTGTTGTTACCATACATACGGCATGTTACACAAATTAAGTGTCCCATTAAAAGGAAAAGAATTCTCTTTCAGATAATATGAAAAGTAATATGATACCATTTAAAAACGTATATGACGTCATAACCAAAAAATAATGATAATGTGATTGTATTTTCGTAAAGCTAACCTTTCAAGATATAACTTTTCACTTATCCGGGCATTTTCTTCAAAATCTTTATTTAGTTTTAATTGTATTTATTCTTACTTTAAAAAGAACTCATACCAGTGCGTTTACAAGTTAACAGCTTTGATTATGCTTCATAAAGGGGCCACGACTAAGTTGACAGAAAGATTGCCTGAAAATGAATAAATAATTATTTTTGTATATTTAACCAATAGAGTTTGATGTGAACTTGGCAAAGAGGGTTTCATCTTTTCGTAAAACGCTGGTGCTCAAATTTGAATCATTAAAGAATTGAATCATTTGAATCATTTGAATCATTTTGAAGATGTGAGTGAACTTTGTAGAATAGCGTTAAACATGAAGTCCTTAGAACTGTGGTCATCAGGAAGAGACGTGCACGGAGTTTCCAGACTGCTGACTTGCTGAAGGAAAAAGAATATAGCAGAGAGAGAGAGTTCAACTCTGGAACAGTTCTTTATCCAAAGTTGTGTCTTTGCCTTCAGTTTGTATTATCACCTTTCCGCTGCAGGGTAACTGTCTTTTTATTTGTCTATCTGTTGCCTATAGCATCTTAGAACATTTCGAATGCACCGATTTTCTATTGTTTTCCGTCCTTCTCATTCCTGTGGCCCCTTTGTAGACACTAATAAGCTGTGACCGTTTCTTGCTCCCCCCTCCCCATTTTTTCCGCACTCTAGGCTTACTCCTTTTAAATTTGTTTTGATTCCTTATCTTTCGACTTTTATTTTCTTTCTTTTCTTAGTTTACCTCACCTTTTTGTTTACCTCCCTATTCCCTTCATGTTCTTCTTTACTTCTTCAACTTCTCTTTCTTTTAATTTTTTCTTCCTTTTGACCTCTAGTTTCCTTTCTGCTCTTCTTATTCATTCCATTATCTTTTCTGGTCCTGTTGGTCGCTCTAGTCTGTGTTTGTGCTTTTTTCCTCTTTCCTCAATACATATTCATTTATCCTTCTTCCCCTTTTGCTTCCTTTTTTGTATTGGTTTCCTTTTCTTTGTTCTCCCCTCATTTTTTTATTCTTAACGTATTCTATATTCCTTTTCTCTTACCTCTTTCTGACACCCTCTCCCTCACCCATTATCTCACGATAAGTTTTCCCTTATTCTTTCGTTAGCTCCCACTCATTTTTTTGTCGGTCTTGGTGGTCTAGTGATAACCATACTTGCATCGTAGATCTAAGATCGTGGGTTCAATCCCGGCCAGGATTGATGGATATTTTGGGCGTAAAAATTATAACTTTCGCTTCCTTCGGAAGTGAAGTAAAGCTGTGGGTCCCATGTCGCAGATTTACGGCACAATAAAGAACATCAAGTCTGAAATAAGAGACCTCTGAGCAAACTTTATCGGCCATTTCATGTCCTGAATTGAATGGGACGCTATGACCTGAGATGTTAAAGAATGTTCGTAATCAAATCAACAAATACTTGTCTTTTTATCCATGTTTTACTTTTCTCTTAATGACTTAAGAATAAATTAACCCTTTTTTGTGGGAATGTTGATATTTTCTTTTCTTTTATTCTTTAGGTCATATACCATTAATGTATACCACCAAAATTCTAAAGTGACATTTAATGTAAACTATGCAAAAAATGAACATTATACAAGAGTTAACTTTTGTAAATATGAAGAATGTAACAATTTCATCAAATGTACATGACATATGCAATTTCTGATGAAATTTAATCCTGGACTTAGACTGTCTCTTTTATTTGGCTGAACTCATTATAGGATCCACAAATTGAAGTGACATATGAATTATATGATATATTATCATACCAAACCGGTAAACATTTTATTATTCAGTGATCAAACGTCGATTGGTTAAAGTTCTTAAGATGCGATTCATTAATCATTATTGTTCTGGTAAATAAGTACAATAAGCTATACATTAGTAATTTTATATTACTATTTATTCATCAGTGTGTCAAACGCTCCTCCAAAATATTTTATGAGTTAGAAGAGTTTTGACCGAAAAATCACTGAAAAGTTACCTACAAAATGACCGTAAATTTACCAAATTATGACTAAAACCAAAATAAATGAACTTAAATTATCTACCTGACTATAGAAATGCTATATAGTATGATAATCGGTTTGACTCATATTAATAGTTATCATGTGTTTTTTCTATTTATCTCATGGCAACCTAACTTTAAATACCCAGAGAAATTAATTTTGGAAACGTATTTTGTTCAGCTTTGCAGTAAAAAAAACGACTATCGATAGCAAACTTGAACGTCTTTAATATCAACTGGTGACAGAGGTTTATATTTGGAAAACTCTCTTAGAAAAAAATTGGAATTCTCGCCTTGTAGAATTTTCCCTGCTTTACACATTGTCAGGTAACCTTTACCTTATTTTATCACCCTTACATTCTCAACAATATTCCCGGCACAATATTCCAAACAATGTTCGACATATTTTATTTCTTCTAGAATTGACTAAACTATCTTAATACTTTTTTTCCAAACACGTTATTGTTGTACTTTTTTTTAAAAATGCTCTAAATCAATAGAGTACATAATTGCCTATCTGAGGATATTACTGATTTATAGTGAGTGCTACATTCTTGCCTGAATGGAACATATAGAATATTAATTTTTGTAACTGCAATCTCTGTAAGTTATATTAAATTAGTCAATAATTTTGAATTTTATATCATAATTAAAGTTGTTTTTATGTAAAAAAAGTTATTCACTACAAGACGAAGTACTGAAGGAGGGATTACCCGCAGAATGAATTTAATCAAGCTCACATCTACAGCTAGAACTTATTGGTTCACTTGCCTCTTCATCTATTTATCGATTCTTTGTAGCTCCTATTTCCTGTCTTGGTACTTTACTGAAGAGAAATGATACAATAATTAGATCTTTTACTCACCTTTAAGAGGTAATTGTTTTTATCGTGATTAGTGAAACACACACTTCGATTAATACTGTAATATACTACCACAATATGAGCCTACATGGGCCTGCTTTCTGTTTGCGAAATACTACTTGATAGTTCATACTGAAACGGTTGCCTAGGGTGTTGGCAACAGAAAACCTTGCATAAAAATGCAACAACTTCTGCTTTCGTTGTGTGCCAATAATGTATTGGTAGTGCATATTGTATAATTATTTTTGTGAGATTTTAAATGCTCAATAATACATTAACATTATTCATTGTTATTACTAAATTATGAAATTTTATACATCTTCGCCCCGTATCTAAGCCCTACTCCAAATATACTAATTCATTAAAAATCGAAATAATTTGACAAATCTTGAGCTATTATAATGTAAATGACACTTATTCTGCTCTCAAAATGATCGCAATAACAAATACATGCAGAAACCAGACATATCTGTAGGTGTACTGGAAGCCGCTTATGGGGCGCTAGTAAGATTTACAATGACTTGTGAGCTAGAAATTTGGGGTGGAAACGAACTGCGAATCAAAATTCTGTGAGGACGTATTTGCTGAAAGGAATTTTGGGACTGGGGAGGGGCACAGCAAACTGCGTAATTGAGAAAGAGTTTGAGGGCCTACAGCGAGGCCATAGAGTGTAAAATCAGAGTAGCGAATCATGAACAGCTGGGAATGAGAGAGAACAAGACTTGAGCATCCAAATAAAGAGAGGAACTAGAAACAATAGGGATGGGCTCCTGGATGGCAGGCCAGAAGAATAGAAAGAGCGCATTGAGGAAGGCTGAAACCGCTTGAGGGATATGGAGATATTAAGGTTAATAATTTTATTCCTTTAGAAAAATTAATTGTATTGAAAATTTGAGAGATGTAAGTTGAATTAATTTTTTGGAATATGGAAATAATTGTTCTAATGTTAAATACATAAATGATAAAGTAAAACATTCAAAAATGCAAAATGCAAAAATGCAAGGAGATGATTTCGCTGGATGGAGCAGTACATCTAAACAGAGTAAACTCACTAGACAGGGAATCTCGTGGCTCAGGCGAGGGGCATGGCGGATGTTTTAAATATGAGCGGAGAATTTGTCCTATCTGTGAGGAGGGGGAATCGCGGACACATTCTGGCTGGAAGTACGGAAGAATTGAGGGAAAAATATCTACCGCACTCCTTCACAGAATCGAATATCGGAAGATGGTCACGTTGGGATTTGTTGGCAGGCAAGGAAGGAAAGGAGGGGTGATGAAAATGAGACAGTTCAGTTCTGAAAAGGCTCATAACCGTGTAGGGAGTTAGGGGAAACATGGACTGAATCCAGCTCTGTGTTATCCACAATGGGATTTCTTTACGTTTTATATGTACTTTTAATATTTTAAAAAATTATTCTTCTGATATTTCTTATTTTATTTTATTTTTTTATTTTATTGCTGAATATATGATTTATATCTTATTGTGAATATCTCTGTAATATCTTGTACTAAATCAAACATACCAAGAGTATCATTAAAGCACATACGGTGCGTTGAACCCTAGCACATGTTGAGCTTGTTTTGTATTATATTGGCACTGCTACTACACGCTCAAACCCAAATGCGCCAACATTTTTGTGGGGACATGGGAATATCACACTTATGCAAAAGTGCAAATAAAACTTAGGTTCTATAGTCAAGAAGCGTCAATAGTCGTTTGATTTCAACCCAAAGCTGGAAAAAAAAAATATTTTAAAAAAGCCTATTAAAAGACGTGAATTATTAAAAATACAACAACTTTCATTTAAAAGAAGCAAATAATCATGTCATGTTGCCATTCATTTAAAGGCTAACTTGTCCAAATTAAAAATTTAATTACTGCATTTAAAAATTGTATTTTAATTTTTAAATGTTGAATACATATGTTTAATTTATAAATCCATAATTAGTTTAAACATATGTAATATATAATAGTAGCATTTTTCATGTCATGTTTGAATGTTTGCTTCTCATATGTGTTATCTTTCTATATTTGTATCTATACATTAAAAAATAAACCGTGTTAACAATACCCGGGGGTCTGTGGACCACAGTTTTAGAATCAATGCTGTAATGCGTTATTTTTCTACCCCCCTTTTATGAATGAAGAACATTTTGCTGCACACAAACATAGAGAAAAAGTAAATAATAAAGTAATATCGTATTTACGCTTATATAATGCGCACTTTTTTGTTCAAATTTAATATTCAAAATTGTGGTGCGCATTAGTTTCGAGTGCAAATCCGTTTGGTAGTTCATCACAGCAACTTTTCTAAAATTTTGTTTATTGCGCCAAAATGCATTGCTGCAATTCTCGACTTCGTTACATTATTGTTGGCCTATTGTTGTGTAGGGCGTTTGAATAGTAAGCAGTCACGAAATTGAGGGTAAACGGAGAACATCTTATGATGCTCCTTTCAAGCGTAAAGGAATTCTTTAGACTGAAATAAACGATGACAGAAAGACAGGAAGAGAGTTCAATGTAGCTAAGAGCAGCATTCGCTTGTGGCGGCAATAGAAATTTGCATTATTTGCAACTAAAGCTAGCAGGAAGAAATTCACTGGTCCTCGCAAAGGAAGACATCCCGACATTGAAGAAAGAGTTTTGGAATTCGTACATGAAAGGAGGAAGAACGGGCAACCTGTGACTATTGACACCAGAAGAAAAAACCTAAGAAGAAATTGACCTATGCCATCTGTCCTGACAACAGCACGAACGATAAAGATTTTGTCCTGCGTGCTCCAAGATGTAGCAACAATCCACTTATAAATTCTATATTCTGATCGTTTTATGAAGTGGACGGGCTTATTTCTAGGTCGACACACAACATACCAAAATATTTTTTGTGATTTTAATTTTCAAATTTGGGGTTCGCATTATATTCGTATAAATACGGTATATATAGTGTATGATAGTGTATACGCGTGTGCATTCACATACTTTTTCAGATTACTTTATTAAATGCTATGTCAATCTCATTAGAGCAGCTGAACTGAACTATAAGCAGTGTGGCATGTATTTAGATATATTTTTAAAATGGTCTATCGTTAGCTGCAGTAATATTCGTGTTTAAGTAAGGCTTTAGAAAGTTCTGAGTGAGTGAAAATTGATTAGCTGGCGTTCTATTTGTTGTATTCATTGTCATAAAATTAAATCCATTTCGATTAAAATTATATTTGCATTTTTGCGTATAATAAATTCCACACACTCCGTTATGGTAAATAACAATCACAGCTAGCAATGCTCATGTGCTGGAATAAATATGTCGACAGTGATTTCTGTTTATCTAGTTTTCATATGACATTAGATGCGTTTTGCGTTTGGTGATCTCGCGCGCTTAACACTTATTAGGTACACCTCTATACACACAATACCGATTCCTTTACCCAGCCAGATAACAATGCAAAAAAATGGCGGCTATCGTCGCCCTCCTTCCGATAATAGCAAACACGAAACTTTTACGCAGTACCATGTTTACAAGATAATATTATTTATCATTAGAAAACATTTCAAAGGTTTTTAAAAATCTGAAATTATTTACAAACAATATATCTCATATGTAAAGGAATCATAAAATATTTTGAATTCGTCTTACATAAAACCATCCATAAGATTAATCAACTATTGCCCATTACCGTTTGCTGCTTGCAATAAGTAATGAAATAATAACAGAAATAACATTCATAACACCAACAAAATACATAAATAAGAATAGCTTAATCAAGTATTTTTCATCAGTGTAACATGCATTAAAATTATTTTAAGCAAATTTATGTTACTACAGTGAAACATTGTTGGATCATTTAAACGCACATGCATCTATATACAATTTGACTTTTGGTTTCAATAAAAACCATACAAATATAAAGTAGTTAGTCATTTATATCTAATGACTTTCTATAAGTACAACAAACAATTTTAATCAAACAGCTGGAAAAGAAAATGCAATACAAAATACGATATACCTTTTATATGTGCAAGAAAAATTTGGAGCCAATATAAAGAGATCTTATGAATGTGTAATTTGATTTGCACAAGAAAGCTTTAATTGTTCTAATGAAAAGTTTATTCTATCAGCTTTCTCTATATACAAATCATGATCTAGTAATAAACGTTCCTTTACAACGTTTTTATTGAAGGCACTATTTCAACGAAAAAGATATTATTATTATTATTATTATTATTATTATTATTATTATTATTATTATTATTATTATTATTATTAGCAAGGCAACTCGCCAAATTATAATCTTTTCTCCATCCTAACTCCATACTTGCACTTCATTCCAAGATCTCTGAACTTCTCCACAGGCTAGCATAAATCTTTAAATAATACACTAACTTCCAAATTACTGAACACCTTAAACCTAATCCACATGGATGGAACAGCATCACATTTATCATAATCTATTTTAATTAAAAGGACTTAATCTTCCTTGGCATTGGTTATAAACGGGTATGTCTTTTCTTAATCTCACTTCCAAAAGAGTATAAACCTGTTATAATACTCCTCTCACACCATTCATTAAAAACTCTTTTCATCTAGCTCCAAAACCCGCTTCATACATTCTTCTTTATCGTTCCTTTCATTCTAAGCCTCATATATGATGGTAGATTAAGGAAAATTGCTCAGAGAAAAGTTGTCCTCCTAATCATAACTTTGGTACGAAATACACACACTACCATGGATGACCTAGATCGTTAAGGCGCAGGCTCGTGAGCTGGAGGTCTGGGGTTCGATTCCCGCCAGGATCGTCCTTCCTGACTGAGGTTTTTTTCCTGGTTTCCCTCAGTGCTCATAAATGGCAAATGCCGGGGAGGTACCCTAAACTTAAGCCTGGAACGTTTCCTTCCGTAAAAAAAAAAAAAAAAAACCCTTTCCCAATTTATCATTTCATCTCATGTATCGTCAATATCCACACCCTCTGGTGCCTCAGCAGTAAAAACGGACGTTAAACACTATTAAAAAAAATACACATTACAGTTTTGTCATTAACTTCAAAATTTGCACGGCTTATACTCTTTATCCACTTCTTCTTTAATAACTCTATTTAGGAAATGTTAACATGGTAGTACGCGGTGCACTGTCATAATTTAAAGCATTACACCAGTTCCTGGTTTAATTTTACTAAATCGTGTTAATGTAATAAAAACTAAAGAACTAATACGCTACTTTTGATTTTCTTCCAACTATAAACCATTGAAATAAACCACGCAACTACAACGAACCAAATAACATATCGTGTTCTTAATAGCAGCAACATGCTTGAACCTCGATCGCCGCCATTTTCTGTGCTGTCGATACCGCATTATGTCCTGAATATTAGAATCGATCTTGGTACATCATGGGAACGAATGCGTTTTTTTTAATCCAGTTTCCTATCAACATCTACAGCAGTGTTTCTAAAAATATTACCTGGAGGGTCTTGCACAATGCGTCGGTTAAAGTAGCTGTTAAAGAAGTTTTCATTTAAAATGTTTAGATGTTTAAAGTATAAAACTGAATTCTTTTAATTGATATAGCACATAACAAAATAATGTCTTCCAGGACATTTGAAATTATAAGGAACGATTTTGTACCCATCAAAGCTAGTGTAAATGTAGAGGTGTCTGATTCGATTTTTATAACACACATCACTTCAAGAGACTTCAATTAGTTTTCATATCTGCTGATAATCTAAGCTCCATAGAAGTTCCAAGTCAACAAAGGGATTGAGTACTACTCGTAAAGCTACTGATAACAAAGCATCGAAATTCTTGGGCACTTAAAATTAGATTAGGTACATTCAAACACAGGCAATGAGCCTCTACCCGACAGATAAACAAAAACTTATGCGTGACAGTCATAAGGAAAGAGGGTGCTTTGCAGCTCATGACCTATCGTAGCCCCCCTCACCTTGTGTGCAGTCGAATACCAACATAATTTCATTTCTATTCATTTTAGTTTTAGTGCTTAGAAATCCCGATGCTTACTAATAACCAGAGTCCGTTAACTAAGAAAACTTTCTTTTCTATCTGGGTGGATAAGAAATGAACATGTTTCCGTACTTCTGGAATCGGTAGACCAGTTTACATTTTGCCCCTTTTGCCTGTTTTGACTTCTGTTGCTAATTTATGGTATTTTTTTCTTGTTTTGGACCGTTATGGGTTTTTCTGCAATTATTTACTCATTTTAAAAAGCACATAAAGAATGTCAATATATTAAAGTTAAAAAGTTATTAAAATTAAATTACCCGTTCACCTCACAAAAAATATATTGACAATCTTATATATTTATTTCTTTTCAAGCAGTCAAAAATGTACTCCTCAACCATAATTTAAGTTCTTTAAATAGTAAAACCATTAGTGAAAGGAACGCATGATTATGCAGCGCATACTAATACCAGGAAATATAGAGGATGAGGGAAATACTATAGTTATGAATAGTTCTGGCGAATGATCTAGAATCGATCTACACGAGAAAATTCTGGGAAATTTGTGATAGAGATAACTTCTCACATTAAGTATAACAAACAATTGCAAGCTAGAAAGATGAGAGCAGTACATCTGTGCAATAAACAGTCTCTACAATGTATTCAGTACAGAAATAAGAGAGATTCTAACCTGATTCCCCTATAAACGCATAAACAGAAATTAAACTCGACCAGAAACCATTGCGCTTCTTTTGTTCATTCGCCAGGACTATTAAAAATACTTTACTTTATCTTGATAAACATTTCAATGTCAGTCCTGGTGGTGTAGTGGTAGCCATACTTACCTCCTAAACCCGAAATTTGCGAGTTCAATTCAGGATCGATGGATATATTCGGGCGTAAAAATCCTAAGTATGGCATCCTTCAGAAGAATGGGTTCCGTGTCGTACATTTACGGCACAAAAAAGAAACTCAAGCCTGCAAAAAGAGGCCTCTGAGCAAAATTTGTCGGCCAAATGAAGAGACGCTAATGACCCGAGAGGTTAAAGAGCGTCCATAAATAAAACAAATCAAACATTTCGATGATGTCGTGAAAGGTGAATGTTCGTTGTAACTGGTATGAGTCCTTCCGAAATAGCTTGTTTCAAACATGCTCCAATCTCTTCATTGGACGTTGAATCTTCTTTTTCCACGATGAAAAATGTTCTGACAAGCGGCTGACTACGACAGCTGATACCTTAAAAAATTGTCTTCTTGTTGCTTGTAACTAAGAAAAGAAAAGTAAGCTTAAGGGCTTTAATTTTGTGATAATGAATTTAAGTATCTTAAATATCTATTTTCGTTAATGATGAGTGAATGACTCTTTGTTTTCACTTCTAATACATGCCTATTTTAAGTGCCTTTTGTCTGCGTATTTTAACAAAATAAATGCCTGAACTTCTGAAATGTGTTAATAACTATCCTGAATATTATCTGTTCTCTATTTGCCAACACGTAACTCATTCAAGTGGTCGTTAGCCTTTTTTACAGCACAGAGGTTAATTCTGCATCTGTTTTAACAGCTGTAGATATTTTTTTTATTTATTTTTAATGACTGCATGCTTTTTATAGTAAGAAACTTTTTTTCGCATACTATAAATCTTGGTTTTAAGCACGAAATACTTTCTTCTTTTTTGTTGATGATCAAGGGCGTTAAGATCCACTGATTGGTTGTTGCAGGTCGGACATGAAAGAGCTGGCCTGGCCGTCGCCTTGTCGCTGCGTCCCCTATTCAGCTGCCTCAACACGGGCGCTCATCACCTTCCTGGTCCTCCCCTCCATCCACACCTCTACCACGGGACACGGACCGGCGGCAGCCTCCTCCACCGACCCCGCCGTCGTCGTCGCCGTCGTCCTCCTCCGCTGCCTCACCACTGCCTTCATTTCCTCGGAAGCCGCAGCCGCGATCTCGGCAGCAGCAACGACAGCTTCCTCCTTCCGCAACCTGCTGCAACGGTGTTAGCAGTCGGACATCGCCTCCTCAACTACAGCACGAAGCAACCTCAACAACTCCGACATCATAAGCAGCAATGTCCGACGCCTCGTCGTCAATCTCAGAGGAAGAACGTAGCTTGTTCCGTCCTTTCACCCGGGAGTCGCTGGCGGCTATCGAGGCTCGTATCGCCGAGGAATATGCCAAACAGAAGGAGCTCGAGAAGAAGAGAGCGGAGGGAGAGGTAAATCTTTCAGTCCCTTTCAGATAACTTGCTCAACGTACGTTGTTCCAAATATGTTCTGTTTCAGCCTCAGCACGCCAAGCACAAAGGTAAGATAGCATAATAAACTATTAAGGTTACTTTAAAAGCCACAACAGTTATCAGCGTCTCATGAAAGATAACTGGCGTGTAAATATATAGATCTTACAGTCGTCGCAGTTTAATGTTAAGAAGGGGTATGGAGATGTTGCATTAGAACAGAAAACTTATTCTGAGAGCTTTACGACTCTATACATTCAGTGCCGTAGAACTAGAAAACAGTTCTTAAAATATATCTAATGATTTTTCATTCATAATTAAAAGATCCTACAGAATTGAGTCATTTATCAAATGTTCAGTTAACTAGTGTAAGGCAACGAGTTGAATATCTTCTTCTTATCAGGCGCTACATCTTTTTAAGTCTTTCATTGTGCTATCTTCCTGTCCTCATCGTCCTACTCTTCTTCTAATTGGTTTCCAAATATATATTTCTTTTGGAACTCTCATTACATAGAGTGATCGTGATCTCTGCGACATATTAGGAGGAGAGATATAGGTTTTCTGTTAAACAACCTTGTTCCCTTACACGTCGTTTAGAAGTTGTGAACCCTTTTGTTTATGTGATATGATTTCAACGTTAAGTCACATAACGCTGTCTCGTCCTCGCCGTATATCTCTGTGTGTAATCGATAGTGTGCAATTGAATGTAAGCATCCATTGAGAATGTACGTCTATGCTTCCCCTTAATATGTTGGGGAGAGGCCACTCTACTTGATGCTGCTAATTTTTTTCTTTGGAGGCAGCTACAGAGTATCGAACACACGACCCCAATTGACACAAGACACAAAATGATTGAGTGGATATTCCCTGCTTTTGATCCTGAAATGTTTGCCAAAGTCCCACAAGCACGTACGACATTGTAACGAACATAATCACGTTCGGAACACTTATAACTCCCTCATGAGTTCTTTCAGAATAAATTTATGTTATGTCATAATTGTTAAATGTCCCTATTCCTTTGTTTTACAAATATTCTATGGTGTATGTCTTCTAAAGGTCAGAAAACTTGGGTTGTTGAATAAAAGCGGTTATTCATTGTGAGACCTATTTCTCCTCAGAATTTGTCGCGGAAGTCCTGAATCATGCTGTGTGACCAAAACATCCAAATTTTGGACACTTAATGAAAGTTATTAATATCTTAATATAATTCTTCGTAGCACATTAATCATAAGAAACACAGGTTGTGTCGGGTTTACTAAGCCCTGGGTCCAGGGGTACAATACAGAGGTCTGTGCTACCCGGTGGTATTTTGCATTAGGACGGTATCTTGTTTCCTAAACCGACCCGTCTTTCGGCTGCAGACGATTGCGACGCCCAGGCGCGCTAAGTTCCCTTAGCTTCCAGATTCTCACTGGTGGATAGGTCATACTAGCTTAGACCTACTCGTATTTAAGAGGTGAGTCACCCCAGCATTAAGGTAGCCACCACCCTCCCTACTAACAACGACGATTCCGGCGCACCGGCCCCCAGGGTACACGCCTTAGGCACTCCCCTGGGACACGCCGCCATCGTAGGTCCTCAATTCCCCGTGAGTGACGTGTCCACTGCCAAGCCGAGTCCAACCCAATCTGGACAACTCTCTTCCGGGAGGGGCTCGAATCAAGTCCGGCCCGGCTCCCTTTAGTACGTCAGAGGTACCTGGGCACTCAGGGTCCGCAGAGCCCGCACCTGGAGCATCTGAAGAGCAACGACCGAAGCCGCACCCCCCCCCCCCCTTACACACAGGAACAGCATACCACACTAAACTCTTTCTTACATGAAATATTCAAAATACCCTCCTCTAGCATTAATAAATCCATCAACCCACCGTCACATTGAATCCCGGATGCGCTGATGTATCCCTGGAAAACTGCGTATTGTTTCGCAGCCTTCCACATTTGGGCACGAACACACGCTGTATCTTTTACCAGGGCTTGTCACACAAGAACTTTCAAGTGCCCCCACAAATAGCAATGAAGTGAGTCGCTTGTCAAACCTTTGTTCAAATGGAACACAAAACACTGGTGGTTAACTAAGAATTACAACTTAGCCAGGCGTGACCAAGATGGCATTTTGAACATTTCATGTAAGAAAGAGTTTCTTGTGGTATGCTGGTATGTTCTGTTTCTGTGTGTTTCCCATGATTAATGTACTATGAAGAGTTGTAGAAAATGAGTTCTAATATGGAAATAAAGAGTTTCCGGACCCTGTCCATAAAACATATTTTCTTCTTCTACTTAACGAGGAATGAGTCCTGAAAGTTTAGCCGTGCCTTATTGCTACATGATATATATTTATCTTGTCGTATTCCCTAATTACCATTCATCTCCTAAATTGGTCCATAGACTTCTCTTGGTGCCTTCCTTTCAAATAATAATAACTGTTGTATATCTTTTTCTTTCAATACCCGTGTTTCACATACATAAATTACTATAGATCTAACCCTCAGTTTAGCACTTCTGAATATTAGCTTACTTCTGAATATACTTAGGTTGCATAATATGCTCTGTTTCCCATTATGATTTCTTCTTCTACTGTGTTACTATCGTTCACTGTTGAACCAAGATATTTATAGGACTTAATATAACTTCCATTTACACAAAAACTAACTAGAGTACCTTTGTTCCTTGTACATTGTAGATGTTTTGTTTTCTGTATGTTTACTATTAGTTCATATTTGATTGACTCCTCTTTAGTTATTGTATTAAATTTTTATTTTCGGTACCCAGCTTCTTGTATTCTGTACGAAAAACAATTCAGGAAAACTGTTTTTCATAATTATTTCTGTATTTTCTAAGTCTTTAGAGAATCATATTTAATCTCGAAACATATGGAATATTCGCTTAACAGTAGCTATTGTACTTGTTCTGTAACAACCTCCTCCAACCCTACGTTTGATCTACTGTCAGTAAAATAATATGGTGTGTATAGCAAAGGTATTAGTGCAGTGTGTTTTTACAACAGAAACACATTAAATTGAGCATTTACACTGAATTTATACCAAAACATTTCACTTTTGACAAAATTACTGAGAAAATTCTTCTTCGGGTATTCTTAGCCATTGTTGTAATAGTAATGTACCAAAACTTCTACGCATTAATACAATAGTAGATGCACAAACTAAGACAGAATGTATAGTATTTTTAATAATATTATCGGATACAAAGATATTGTGATGGTTGGTCTCTGTCTCCACTCACACATTTCTTGTTGATATAAAATGTTTATTTCATTACACAAGAATGCCTAAGTTGTATAAACGTCACGTGCTCATTTCCAAATTCATATATCGCTGTATTATGCATGAGTGTAATTCCCTAAGGAAGTAGAACATAACAAGAAATGAGCTGTGGTTAAATACATGCAAATGAAGATAGTGTTTTATTCATAAATTCATCAGAGAATGCCAGTGCCAACTTTGGGCGAATGTGCTGCGTCTTGTGATATAGTAAAAGATGGTGCCGTGAGTTTAAATGTGGTGGAACATCTTACGAAGATGAGCATGATCTATCAGAGATTTAGAAGAGGAAGCACGCATCTTCTGAATTTTTACTAAAGTATTAAAAATGAAAAAAATAACTCCAAGATGAATATATCGAGTATTGCCATACACTAAAAAATGGTTGAAAATTTGCATTTACAGAGTGTTTCAGAAATACTTTTACAAACCTTGGTTGCTGGTTCCTCACACTAAAAAAGAAAAATAGTCCGTATAAACGCACACATCGGATCATGAACTGTTTCGCCCTTTCCATGATACATTGATGAAGTGTCTCTGCATTAGGAATGTTTGCTGCATAAACCAAGGGGTTTTTGTGGCCCCATCAAAGTGACTGCGACCGAGGAACGTGCAGGCCATGGAACTGGTCCTATCCTACCTATCCATTTATCATAGTAGATAGCACCCAGTGCATCTGAACAATGAGGCGATAATGTGCTGCAGCCCCGTCATGCATAAACCACAATTTCTTCTTATTTGCAAGGGCATATCCTGGAAGACTGTTCTGAATATAACCCCCGTAGACAGCGCCTGTGAGATGTACTGGGAGAACATATGGACCTACTAGGCAGTTATCAACAACTCAGCCCGCACATTAATCTTAAACTGCTGCTGGTATATAGCCTGAGTTCTACCACGAGGAGTTTTCATCTGCCCACAAATGTTTGTTGTGAAAATTAGTTATTCCCCCCCTTCGATTACCTAACAATTTTGGAACAAATTTGAGTTGTTACATTGTACTTGAAACGCGGTGAAGTCAACTTTCATTCATAACCCAACTATTCAGGATCTGGACATACGTTTATATAGATTTTTCCTTGGTTTAGTGTGAGAAATTCGTCACCAAAGTTTGTAAAAATGTCTGAAACAGCCTGTATAAGCAACACTGAAGACTTTTCTGGCCGTAAAAGCAGAAAGCTGTTGATAGATTTGTGATTGTTCCTAAAAATTTAGGGTGGTATATTATCAAGCAAGATCATGTTGTTTGTTTTCTTTTCTTTATTCTGATAGATTATTTGCAGAGAGCACTCAGGTCATTGCGTAAAGTTGTGGCGAGATGTATTCTTTCTTCGGGAGTGTCCTTCAAGCCAAAAGTCTTGTTACTGTGGCTGCAATTAATAAAGCAGAATTTGACCTGCTGGAACACCTTCTTATATATATCCCTAGGGACCACAGATTCTTCTCATAACTGAAAGACTTTCTTCGTTGTAAGAAATGTGTCCCAAATTATGAAGTCATGGAGACTGTGAATCAGTAAATACTTCTTCTATTAAGAGGCTGTAGCAGTATTAGAGCTCACTGGGAGAATCTACCAGTCCTCAAGGAGAGTATTTTGAAAGGTGAATGGTTTGATCAACTAGAAATGAGTCAAGGAAGCATTAAAGATCAACCGTCATATTAATGGTATTAATTCCTTTCACAGAAAACCTTGGTAGATATTCTAAAAATAGCTGCGGATGATATATTTTTTTTAAAGCACACTTATGCTTCTCAGCCCGAAATACAGTGATTATCTAAAATTAATGGTGTGTGTATGTTTGTTGGAAAAGAGTATTCAATAATCTCCTAATAATTTATTTGAAATGTGCATACATTCTAGTTTTCCTGAGCTTTTCGACTGGACAATTACAAAACAGTTGCTGTACTGTTTCACTATTATTTCGTATACGTGTGTGTTTTCTTTCAAGAGACGCAGTTAACCTAGTTGTATTACTTTTCAAGTAATCCTTGCGCGAGCGCTGGAATGTGCTTCCGTTATAAATTTAGTGTGGATTTTTGTTCACTTTTATAGAGAAATTGTGTTTAAATTGTTGCTAATAGTAGCCCATAAGATCTCAAATGAACTATATTGAAGTAATCACTTCATTTCACATATCCAGTTCATTCTTTTTCCAGTGTTGTTGTCAATGTTTTACGTTAGTTAGTTAATAAGGACAATTCAGCTATCAATCAAAAATAGACATATGTTTACAGCAACCAAAAACATCATATCCTGTTATTTCGGTGATCACATTTAGAAACCTTTAGAGTCAATCCACTTTAATTATCTTTAACTACACTGGACACACATTATTAGTACGATGCTCGAAGAAAATCTCTCTTTTTATATTTTTGTTATTATTACTTCATCTCCTTATTACTTATTACTATTACTTAGACAAGAAATATTTCGATTTCTAAAATAACAAAAAAAAAAAAATAAATAAAATAAAGGAAAATCTGAAACCACTCAATCCTCCTGAATAGTATGAAGGCTCTGCATGCATTACCGTTTCTTGTGCATGTGATTTTTACTTCTTATGAAACATTTATTTTACTCAGTTTAACTAGTCTGTGGTATTAGCTTCTTCCTGCGAGGAATCGCATAATCCATTATTCCTGCCGAGATTCCCTGATACTTTGCAAATTATTATGCTATGGTTGTGTATTTGGTCTTAAGTGATCGTAATATACAGAAAACTGTCAATAGATTTGGAACGTTATATGAATATAATTCTACCATAAGGTCTGTACCTTTTTCTTATGAATAGCTATACTTAAAAATAAATCCGAAAACGATACCCAATTTCATGTTATCTATCAATATCCTAAATAATCCAAAAGTATCACATTTGTTTAGTCTTCACACATAAACTTCATTTGTTTGGCCAGTTTGCGAATACGTCAAGGACATTTCCCCTGCTGCCTTCACCAGAACTCGCTTGAGATGGTCCAAACTTCAGGGAATTCATGTTTGGACCAGCAGAAGGCCAGTCTTCTATCGAAATTAACTGGATCATTGTTCCCAGCAATGTTTGAGAGCTGTCTGTGTCTTGAGCCAGAACCTTGTTGAAAGACCCAATGCTTCCCACTAATGAATGTCGTGTTTAAGGCCCTCGCAACATCTCCCAATACGTTTTCTTGATACTGCCCAGCCAGTTTTTACCTTCTGTTGAAATAGGTATCACTCCTTGATGAACACTTCCCAACAAAACCATCACTGATGTTCGATGATGCTCTTCTCTGAATCTGTGGAATATGTTAACCTCCTCGTAGCTGCGTGCATATATTTCCTTGTTTTTTTTTTTTTATTGTATTTTTCGTGATAGTGGTCATTTTGTGCGCTCCACTGCGTTGTTTCACATATGATTTTTTTCGTCAGGATTGGTGTAATAATACTTCTTAGGCTTTCACGGCCGATGTTATAATTAAAGCAGTTAAAATGTTCCGGGCTGTTTTTCCATGGTTTAACATGCACCAACTACTACGGTTGGCATCATCAGTGGACGATGATCAACACCTGACTGCTGTTAACAGGATTGATGTTAACAGATGTTCCACATTTCGAAATATCCGTTCATACATTCATTTTGCCCCCCTTGAAGTCTTATGGACCATTGCCTGCCATATTTCGAGTGACCTTCAATAAGATGAAGTTTCCCGAGTTTTTACACAGTGGTAGCACGTCAGTGCAGCATTTAATTGTTTCAGCAAATTATAAATCTCTCTTGGTTTCTTACCGCAATTCTTTTCCTCAACACCTTATTCTAGTTTTCACTTAATGTAGGACCGCCACGGGTGGCCGAGGTCGTTAAGGCACGGACTCGTGAGCGGGAGGTCTGCGGTTCGAATCCCGCCAGGACCGTCCTCCCTGACTGGGGTTTTTTCCAGGTTTTCCTCAGTCTTCATAACTGGCAAATGCCGGGGAGGTACCTAAACTTAGGCCTGGAACGCTTCCTTAAAAAAAAAAAAAAATATCCTTTCCCAATTTATCATTTCATCTCATGTATCATCAGTGTCCACCGCCTGTGGTGCCTCAGTAGTAAAAACGGGCGTTAAACACTACTCAAAAAAAAAAAAACTTAATGTAGGCCCATTTTGCAGAAGAATGTTCGGGTCATCATCTGTTTTTATTTCACCAAAAGGAATAGAGCAAAAAAGTTAGATTCTTTATATCATAGTCGATGCGTTCTAGAAGAGCATCACGCCTATATACTTGACAGATGATTCTGCTCATGGGACTCAATTCCCAACTTGTAAGTCCTCCTTAATCCTTCCAGATGAACACGAATAGCTTCAGCATTTACGAGGAACATTTCCACTAGTTCCTTATTATCATCTCTAAAACGAGTGCTAATTTATTTCCTTGTCAATGATGGTGATAATCTTGGAGAATCTTCTAATGATTATCCTCCATTTTTAAATTCTATTAATCCTTTTTCTTTCATGTAAGCCTCTTCACTAAAAACAAGACGTATATGTCAATTTATTTCAACCGCTTTAGTTAGTCTTACAACCATTTTGTTATATAGTTTCTGTCACTAAACATTTAGAATATCTATAATTTGGTGCATTATAGCAAGTGGCAAATTTTATGTAAAAACCATCATTTTCAGTAAAGATAATTTCTAGTATCAAAACATACAAAAACTTAGCAATAGTCCTTCTACATTAAGTAGAACATTCTGGCATATTTTCCAATATAGTACATTTGAGAATATACATTAAGTTTTAATTATGAAGTAATATATTTTGCTTAGCTGTCACATTAGCAGTTAATTCTGAGATATTTAATTGTGTTTTAATTTATGTAAATGTAATTAGTGTTTATTTGTACTATTACATTATGAGCCATGCTTCATATTTGCTAAGAATATTTCACTTTTGATCATGCTGTATTTTCTTTATGAAGACTTGGTGTAAGTATATTGGTGTAGTAATAAAAAGTATCGTTTTAAGGTGTCTGAGAGTACATTTTCCTTACTACAGCTCTTGGCATGCGGTGATAATCTTCCAGGCAAGTTATTTGTCACCATTGATGACCAGTTTGCATGTATGCTACTTTCTCAACAAAGAAGATCTTCGTCAAGTGAAATCATTAGCAGTTCCATTATTTATACCGAAGAACATTTTAATTATACCTAAAATACATTTGATTTGAATTTAAATGGTTAACAGAAATACAATAAATATCCACATATTATCTTTATAACATTTCAGGACATTGGAGAATATAGCGGTATGTTCAATTCATATTCCATTATTATAGACAATGACAATTAGAATACTTAGAGATGGCTGACATATGTTTCAATTCTTGCACATTAATTAGTATTGATCGGCAGGCCTTGTATAATAATATTTGCAACTTTTATCAAACCGTTCCTTAATTACTGTAATTTTCTATAAATTTAAAAAGGTTGTGAAAAATAGTAGACATGTTTTTATATAAAAAAAAGTTTATATCAGGCAATTTTTCGGTTTGCTGAACTTTATGTCATTCGATTAGAACTCAATACACATTCTATCTTTCTTAAAAAAAAAAAAAAAAAAAACCAAACACGCAAGAGTAATAGATTGTATTTGTTTTTCTATAGTTGGTTACTAATCTATTTTTAAACTAAAGCACTGACACTTTTTAATAAAATGTTTTTGACAATTTCCATGTCTTGATTGTTTAATCCTTTATATGCATATACTTAATCAATTTTCCAAAAAAAAAGTTCATTATATTATAGGTATGTAGTATTTTAGATTCTATAAATATGAAATTAGTATTTTATACCGTTATAAAGATCAAATAATTCGTAATTTATGCGTTTTATGACAATTTTAACAATTTATGTAATTAAAATGCTACATTTTTACAAGATACAAAAGTAAATTTTGTGACCAGGAAAGTTCAGAATTGAGAAGAAAATAATGCTGAAATAGTTTTAAGTTTTTTTTAGAATATATGGAAAAATTGCATACCAAAATTATAATAAAGACAGAACGGATCGAGCGAGTTTTTGTCAAATAAATAATCTTCGAAGAGTACATCAAAGAAAAAAATTATGAAAAAAAAAATTTAAAAAAATTAATTTTTCCAATTTTTGTTCTCTCTACATTAGTTATAGCTACAAAGTGCAACATTTATTTTCCTGTTTATGGTTACTGGTTCTTGAACGGGTTATGCGCATGAGCACACCATTAAAATCATTTAAGTGATTAAATATCCTGCAATAGTTCAATAGAGTTCATTGCTTTGTTGAACTATGAGGTTGACTTCCTCTCAGTTTCTTGTCTTCGTACAGCACATGCGCAAAACACGTACAATTAAATCAAAAGTAGCTCTAGAGTGCACTTTGGAGAAACTATGGCTGTTGTGCCAGCCGAGTTGGGCATGTAATTTTTCCTCCTACAGAGAGAAATGCTGCAAATTTTCTCAAGCGATTGATGTAGCAAATGAAACACACAGAGATACACAAAGAAGAGGTGGCCACAAGTTTTTCTTTGTGAATAATGTAATATCATGCCGTAGTGAATGCTGTGTGTACTGTAACATTCTCTATCTATTTCTCTCTCTCTTTCTTCTGTGTAAATAACCGGATATCTGTGGTATGATTGTAGTGGTTTTTTGTTCTATTATTTCCTACTCTTTTATTACCTGTGTAACTTCTTTTTGTGGTTGATGGTGATGTCGATGGTGTTTTTTTTTCCCCGATGTGTATAATTTTGTTGTGTTTTGTGTAATAACGATATCTACTGTTATACTTTTTTCTGTGTGTAAAATCTTCCCGTTCTCACATTGCAGGAGGGTTTTGGACGGAAGAAAAAGAAAAAAGAAGTAAGACATTGTAAAATAATCCCCCACAATATTTTTAATTTTCCTTCTGCAGTATTGAAATCCATTTTTTTAAGGAGATGAGACTTTCTTGTTTTTCGAGAGCTCACTTTGCTTGCTGCTTGCTAATAAACTGCTCTCGACCTGGACGATATACCATCTTATGGACGGACGAAATTGGGCAATCGATTAGAAACCAAAAGTTATGGGTTTAAACAAAAGTTTACATTTTGAGACAGAACAACCGTCCAGAAGTATATATCCATGGTCGAACACAGCGCACGTTGCAGGTTAGAGCTAGATGACATCATCAATATAAGCGTCCTTGCGTCTTTTGATTGAATACAAAACATGTTCACATATCTTCTAACCTGGGGCGTTTTATTTTACTACTTTCTTGTTTCTTTATATATTTTAACAGCAGCACTTGGGTTTGGAAAACTCGTCATCCTATAGATGGCTAATCAGTACTAATTTCCTTTCACGCCATAGACAACGTTTCTCATAAACATGAAAAACTGCGTAGAAAGCGATAGGATTTTGTTTACAAACACTGTGATTGTCCATTGTTACAAGTCATTTAACAACTGTGATATATGGCTATGCTTTCCGAGGAACGTTTTATCACTGATTTAGTAATATCACTGTAGAAGCTAAGGCATTTAACTAAATATGCAATAAATCAACTCTCTCTTCATGTTGAACATGGTAATAAATTATTTAAATTAAGACGTTATAAATAAATTGTTGTGTTTGATAAGTTCTATTTATTTTATTGACATATTTGCTCTTAAAAAAGAAGAGGGAAAGCGGAACTACGTCATGGGGTAGCGAAGGAAATAATATAGCCGACATATTAGTAGGATGAAAAATGAAACGTATGATGTTTATAGAAGGAAAGGGCTTAAGTGGAAAAATAAGGGTTAAAAGCACATAGAAGGAACAGTTAGGTAATGGAAATGAAGAATCGTATAGAAAATGATGATTCCTAAGAAAATATAATGTACTAAATACATAAGAGACATAGCAAAGATTAACGTATCTCTATGTTACCGGTAATTTGTCCCCCCCCCCCCTTAGAGCACTATTTTATAATACTTTCACGGTCCGTCTAGCTTATAAGAAGCTTAACCTAACGTAAAGATTAATGAATTCCATTAGCGGATACAATTATACCACCTGGGGCAGAATATGGCACTATAGTATATTGTACCGTTAGCTTATCGGACCCTAACGCATCTCAGCACAGATAGCGTCTCCGCCACGGATGGCCGAGGTCGTTAAGGCGCGGACTCGTGAGCGGGAGGTCTGTAGTTCGAATCCTGCCACGACCATTCTCCCTGACTGAGGTTTTTTTTCCAGGTTTTCCTCAGCTCTCATAAATGGCGAATGCGAGGGAGGTACCCTAAACTTGGGCCTGTAACGTTTCCTTCCTTAAAAAAATCCTTTCCCAATATATTATTTCATCTCATGTATCATAGGTGTCCACCGCCTGTGGTGCCTCAATAGTAAAAATGGGCGTTAAACACTATACCAAAAAAAAAAAACAGATAACGTCGGAAAGACTACCTAAGGCTCAAATACGGAAGTACTGTTAGAACAGATGTTTTATATAGCCCGCTTGTGCTCTGTCACGTGTTTGCAGTTAAGAAAAACAGTTAAGGAAAGGTTGCTAACATACTAGTGAAAGACAAATGTGCGCATTAAGGGAGGAAATTACACATAAGCAAATATAAGGAACAGTAATTTAATGAAAACGAAGATCATATAGAAAATATCGATTACAAGCGGTAATGTAATAAAAAGTAAAAATTAAAAATTATCACTCCAAGTAAAAGTTAATATCTATAACGCAGTTATACTATAAAACTAAACCTACGCTCACTCATTCTTTAACTATTTTCGTAACACAATACTTCATAAGCCATTAAGTTTTATACTGGCTGTTGGCTATAGAAGACCGTATTTCTCCATTAGACTGACCATAAGCTATGTTGGCAAAACTTTCCTAAGTATGCATGCAGTTTCTGTGGACATAAGTAACACTTTTCAACCTTTCAACAATTTTTCTGAAATGCAATTTATGATCACACAGATGACAGAGATTTAGATGTATTAAATTCTGTTCCTTAAAACTTCGAAATTACTCTTCAATAAATCGTTGATGTAAAGAGGGCACATGAATTATTATGACAGTTTCTTAAAAGAACGTTGAGCCCTTTAATAAAAGCCATAGGAGAGCTACTACGAATAATATTTATGTTAACGAAGCGCTTTAATTATTATTGTTGCACTTCACGCCTGTTATTGACAGCTGCTGAAGAAGTCAGGCTTATGTGCTATTTGATTAGTCACAGAGGTGTAGAAAATGCTTTAGATTCAGAAATTTTATCGCATTCTGTATATACGTGAAAAATTTAAAATACATTCAGTTTCAATAGCATTTGTCTGTATAACAAACGTCTTTGTTCAGGATAGATAAGAAATCTGAGTGGAGAAAACATTCCAAAAAAAGTGCTGCTGTAAAATTAATAGCAACATTCTTGAGGCTGTCATCTAAGCCGCCCTATTTCTTACCCACCAAATTCCATTGCTCCTTCCTATAAGCTGCCAAGTGCTTCTGCACGACTCTAGCCGCTATGCCACCGCGAGCTGCTTACTTTTCTTCTCTTTGTAATATAATACGCCCGCTAAACACTCACACACAAATGTTACTGGAGGCATTTGAAATGATATTTCGCATTTGGTTTATTGCAGACTACAAGAAAAACCCACAAACATCTGATTATACATAATAAATTTATAGTTTTTATTGTACAGTTACTGTTATGAAAGTATGCATCCTGCATGATATAAGCTGCTTTTAGATTGTGCGTGCATAGTCTAGGCAACATAAAGGATATTGGCTGTGACCGGAAAGTTAACGAAACACACCGAATAACAACGAAAAACTGCAGGTGTAACATTGTTCTGGTAAAAAGTGGAAATTCTGAAATGCAATGATTGTGTGTGTGTTCTTTTTATGATAGCGTTGAGCATATAGCATGAGAATATTGCATTTTAAACAGTTACGCTTGTTATCTGCATTTATGTTAAATATCTCATTGTTGCATAACAATTTAAGCATTCACTTAACTATTTGTAGTTCTGTTCTTTATTTTTATTACATTCATTAATTACTTTTAAAATGTCAATAGCCACAAATGCGTCAGATATATTAACTTGCCAAGAAATCTTACTTGAAAATTCTTTTTTTAGATATGTAAAATGATAATATTTATTAAACATTCATAGTTAAATCGAATGGAAAAATAGGAGGGAATGACACATGCAGTATTTAGCACTTTTCTCAATTATCTATCTTTAAAAACGAAGTTTATTGTTCGCAATCATTTAGCTTAACATTTTGAACACAGAAATGTTTTATTATATTAAATAACAAAACAACAACAAAAAAACCAAGGGTATATTGCGATCAATCTACAGAGCGAGTAACTGGTTAGTAATCCCAGACTGTGTAAGTTTAGAAGGGGATCAAGGTCACGTTTACCAACGTTGCAAATGGAACAAAGTATTAGTGATATATTAGATATTATAATTTAAAATATCTCAAACACAATTTATTTGATTTTCTTCAAAATATAATGTACAATACGCAATGCTGCATTAATATGTTTTTGTCATGATATATACACAATTTTTTAAAAATACAATGAGGAAACATTTTGAAAATAATACAAAAAAATGAAAGACCCCTTTCAAGAAACTGTAGTTTATATACCACTGAAATGTATTAGAGATCCTCATTAAAGAATATGATTACTAACATTGTGAACATGTGTTTTAATATGTAGAGAAAAAAATGTAATAGTGAAATTTTAGGAAAAAATTAATATGTTACTTTTAAATATTCAATTTTTTTCTGTACATACTAAATCCAACCTTAATAATAATAATAATAATAATAATAATAATAATAATAATAATAATAATAATAATAATAATAATAAGTACTTGTGTATCTGTGTATATAAATATTATAAAGAGTGTTACAGAAAAGCACAATGCACCTTGGAATCATGCATACAATAAGAACAAACAAAATTGAAAACTACAATACCCCATTAAGAGAAAACTTCCTGAGAGTATCCCTTTCCACGACATGTGTTAAAGTTAATCATTAATGTACTCTTGATTGGATTAATATCATTTATCTAATCGATACAAATCCTTAATGCTTATTTTTTTCATTTGTCAACAGAAAAGAGTTAATTCCCGAAATTATAGTACAGAACAAAGGGTCTTAAAACAGATATCAATAAATTACATTCTTATTAATGATTGTACACACTAAATATCGAAAATACAAGCGCTATACATACGAATTAGCCCTCTAAAAGATTTTATAATATTAAATTGGAATTCAGTTTCCCTGATTTTGTAATTATATATCCCGTATGATTTGTATTGCGATGCATTATGTGATGTAAAATGAATAATCCATTAAATTATACGACAGCCCACCAAATAATATCTCTCTTAGAGTTATGAAACCTTTGACGACTGCCATTTGCCTATAAAATAACGTTAACTACACATATTGTTAAATTTAATTACTATTACTTAAATTTGATTGTTTTTGTTTCAAGTGTCATCGATTTGAACTGCACTAACTGCATGGGGACACTATAACTTCTGTATAATTACTTTATCCTGGTTACCAAAACAGTACTACGATAAAAGTTCAACGACCAGATCAGTCATTCGATTGTTCAGCTCGTGTTTTGACTGACTTTGAATGTATTAATTTGAACTTTGCAATATTATGCTTTGAATGACCTTTGTGTTTGATGACGCAAAATGTCTGTAACAAGCTTATAATATATAACTCAACAGAATAAAGTTGTTTGCTTAAGTGGATAATTCAATGCTTAATTGGCTTTTCTTGGAATGACCGTGAGTTTAACGCCTACTCAAACTTGTTTGGTAATTTCTCTGTCGTGTGCAGTATTCTCAAGTGAGGTTAGTGGTTGAAATGTAACGTAGAAGCGAAAGCATTTGTATGATAACCTATACTTGTTATATGGAAAAATGGAACACACATAAATAGATACTAAAATCAAATATATAGTTAATTAATCATTTTTAAGCAAGTTTAACAAATCTTGGAGAAATTGAACGTAATTTCGCTACAACTTTCATACTAAAAAGTGCAGTCGTACCCTAAACGATGTTATAATGCGGATTTACTGCCTTGAACTCACTTTGTGCACCATTTTGTGATTATGGGAGTTTTTACTAATACTATGAACTACTTGTAATGTCGGTCCTGGTGGTGTAGTGGTAACCATACTTGCCTTCTAAACCCAAGGTCGCGGGTTCAAACCCGGCCAGGATCGATGGATTTTTTCGGGCGTAACAATCTTAAGTATGGCTTCCTTCGAAAGGGGAGTAAAACCGTGGGTCCCGTGTCGTACATTTCAAGCCTGAAAGAACAGGCCTCTGAGCAAAATTAGCCAGCCTTTCACGCCCTGAATTGAATGGGACGCTGATGACCTGAGAGATGTTAAAGAGCGTTCATAAATAAACCAAATCAACGACTTAAGATAATTTGTTTCAGGTCGTTCCAATTAACCTGCACTCTAAATGCTGCTCAAAATGTTAAGCTAATTAATTTTAATGCTCATGATTTTTTAACATTCGGTGTGTTTCGCCTAGTATTTAGAAGTCTGTACTAAAACGTCTACATAGATCTAATGCAAACATAGAAAAAAAGATTAAGGCACAATAAGTAACATTATGAATTAGATTCTTTTAGTTGATGATGAGTAATGAAATGCCCTTAAGGGCTCCGAAGTTATTATTGCAGTTTTATTTTAGTTATTTTTAAATGGCTTGAATACCTAATATGTGCTAAAATACCAATTTAACATCTTAGTCTGTGTTTCATTGTAACTGAATTTAGTGATATATATGGCTGTGGAATGTTCCATAGTTATAATTTTTAACATGTTTATTTTTAAATTATATGTTGCGGAATGTTGCATTGTTAGATAGTCTGTATGAAATGTTCGATTGTAAAACAGTTTATACTCTTTAAGACTACAATAGAAGAGCTTCTTCGGAGCCCTAAATTTGTACAAACTGAGTTAGTTGGCTTCACAGTAGTTACAGTTTGCACTTTAAGTAGATATTGAATTTCAAAATTATAGCTTCTTTATATTTTTTAGAAAATTCGCGATTTTTCTATAATAGACAATAGATACAATTTAGTTTCCGCTAAGAAATAAGATAATATCTAGCTTTTGTACACGGTTCATATTCATTTTGTTGTTTTAATTCTTTAAGTGATATTAAAAGCATATATTACAGAAAAGTAAGATGCTAATAATTTGGTTAAATATTATAAACTTTGAAACTGAGACGTACTTAGTAAGATAGAGGTTGGAGGATAAATTATAAGACATTTAAATAAATCAATGAAAAACCACCTTGCTTTTACACCAAAACAGATGCTAACACTATGCTTCTCACTCTTGAAATCACTTCAGCTTTACATTAAGGACAATAATTATAATGCAAATCATGCTTATTGAATGAGATTGTGTTTCAGATTACAGTAACATCAATACTAATAATGTATTTTATAATTCAGTGGTTATATCAATGCATAAAGTTTTCAGCAAAATTTTTTTCAGTGATATTATATAGAATAACTGGAATGCATATTTTTAAAAATCTTTTAAAAACAAAACAGTGTACAATTTTAATGATTTAACTCAAAAATCTACAAATATAAAAAATAAACATTGAAGTGTTGGAAGAGCTCAAGTAAATTCTTTCCGTGTTCCTTGACATGCCCAATAGTTATCTGCATTGTAGAGCATACACCTTTTTAAAAACCTCATCGTGCACATGCACAAGAAATTTCCCAGCGTGCTGTGCTGGAAAACAAATTAATTGACCAATCGACATAATTTCGTATATGTATTTTATTTATAAGCAAATTTTTAGATGTTTAAACCGAAGTCGTTTTTCTTTCCTAAAAGGTGATTGCGAAAATCAGGTATTTTAATTCCAAATAGTTCCCCTTAACGAGTCATAACAATCTACTGTGAAAAATAAAACAAACACATTTCAGTTACCTAGAGATTGATTCACGTACACTCCTTGCTTCAAAAACCTTACCGTAACAGCTTAAATTAGCACATGTCCTTTGGGTTTCATCCTCAGTCTGTTTAAATAATTTATCCTGCAAAGTATAAAATCGGTCATTTGCGCTTTGTAATACACCTCTTCTTCAGCCAGTTGTTAGCTGAAATGAACTGTGTATATATTGTATAAGTGACAACTGTTTTGTAAGAGATTTTATTTAGATAGTTTGGTTTTATTTTATGGTTTCTCTCCCTAGATATGCTCCAAAACTAGCGTAGAACGGCGGATAAAATGCTGCGACAAAGTTAAGATTACCGAACAAACTTATGTGTTAGGGGACAATGGACGACTAAATATTCGATTCGTAGTTTCATTAGCTTCTAGTGAACGCATCTGGTGAACGGTTGGATTTAAAACTGATGAACAGCAATTTCGAAAACAGGTTTCGCCTTTAAAACTTTTTTAAAACATGTACGAAGGGATATCGTAAAGTTTTAATTATCGCCCGGAAGTTATTACGGTATATTGATGAAACTCTGTAAGTGTCATCATTGATTTCTCATGCACTTAAGAATCAATGATGCCACTGACAGAGTGCCATTATACATTTATAGTTTGTGCCAACGCTGATGACCTGAGATGTTAAAGAGCTTCCATAAATAAATCAATCAGTCTGTGCCAGAAATAATTAAAGAGTAAAATGGAGAAAATTGAGTCGTGATTAAGTTCCTGCATTTGAAGGTTATTAGTGCCCGGCAAATTCATGATGAGGTGGTGACAGTTGTCTATCTTATGAAACCATTGTGAGGTGAAAAAGGAATTTTCAAAGTTGTCACATTCACAAACGAACCAAGACCTGGAAGACCATCATTGACTGACAATGCGGCCGCAATGAAGAAAGTGGAGTTCATTCCTGGAAGACAGATAAGCAACTATCGATGATCATAAATGAAACTGGTTTCAGTTATGATAGTGTGTGGAAAATTATTCATGACAACTGCACATGGCTAAGGTATCTGCATGCTAGATTTGCTAACCCCTTTCCAGAAACAAACACGGCACGATCTTTCAAGACAGATGTTGACGCTGTTGGAATAGGATGAAGAGGATCCTTTTGGTCGTCTGGTAACCATGAATGAATCTTGAATCGATCAGTATGATCCAGAGACCAAAACCATGAGCATGGGGTGGAAGCATGTCGATTCTCCTTTCCCCAAAAAGGCAAAGGTGCAAAAGTCAGCAGGGAAGGTCATGCTCTCAGTTTTTTGAGACTATTGTGGAGTCACCCTTACAGATTACCTTACAAAGGAACAAACCATCACTGCCACAAACTCCAGCAATTTTCTGAACAAGCTGCAAGAGGCTCTCTTAGAGACATCGTCCCCTAGCTGACTAAACACCAGCTCATTCATTTCAAGTTGCAATTGACAATGCAAAGGCATGTGACTTTCAGATCTTCGACCAACCGCCTTATTCTCCCGTTCCCGCATAAAGGGACATTCTTGATACCAGAAATGAAAAATCCGTCACAAGGCTGGCTGGCGATTTGACAACACAGATTACGTCATTAATGAAGTGGAAGAGTGGTTTAAGCGCATTTTTCAAACTTCTTCAATAATAATATTCGGAGGATCAGGAAACGCTGGGGAAAGTATGTAAATCTAAATGGTGATTACGTAGAGAAAAATTAACAACTACAAGTTAAAATAAGCATTCTGTGAAATGTTTTGAATGTGATGATTAAAACATTACGACACATGTTGTTGACTGTGTTTAAAGTTGAAAAGAACATAAACCGAATAGAAGCTTCATGCGAGTTCATGTGCATCTATTAAAAAAAAAAAAAAAAAAAAAAAAAAAAAAGTTGTTTGTGTAAACGAGAACAGTGAGAAGCGTCTCATAAAGTTTGAAGCTATTCAAATACCACCGAAAGACATGTATGTATTTCTTCGATAGGTAGCGGCAGTAGACGCTCAATGTTTGTTATGTAATCAAATATTAATTCACTAAAGATATAAAGTTTGATGCTTATCACTTATCCTTTGCTATTTAAATTAATGAAGGGGGGATAAAAAAAGTTAAGGATGTTCTGTAAATATTCCGATACTTGGTTCCACTAATTACCATCCTCCTGGATGAGCCCCTGCTAGGTATGAAATTCTCTAGGAAATTCCCTCCAAGTACTGTGCTCTCTAGTATAATACCTGAACATTTATGAAGTATCCTTATAATAAACTAAACATAACGTTAGATGTTGGATAATTGCGTCACCTGAAACCAAATTCATTACTGTGTCGAATTGTGGAATCAACCAGACCTGCTAAGTGCCGTAAATCACAGTTGCTTCGGCGAAGAAAAACGGGCTGCTCATTTTCTCCGTAGACACAGCACAGAAAACTCGGGTAGTTTTGCCCGTGATCTGCCGCTGCGTTCCCCAGATACGCACACTGTGATTCACTTTACCACTGATGTGAATGTGGTTTCATCATTGAAAATGAGAGTTTTACAAAACCATTTTCCTCCGTCTTCGACTATATTTCAAAGCAAAATGACTTTTTACTTCTTATTTGATGATATAAGGAGAAGCAACCACAATTTGTACGTTTAACTGATAGCTGCTTAAACAAAATATCCTCAATGGCATGTTTACTCCTCTGCTTCCTCTAGCCACTGACTTTCGGGGATTTCGCTGAAACGCCTCGTGCACTCAGTATTTTTTTAGGACACACACACTAGAACTCTTTGTTCCGCAAACTGTACCGCCTGCGAATGTTATTTCCATTTTGAAACTAGGTACGGCTGCACTGTAATAACGGATTTGAATACCTAAAATCGAAGCACAGAATGCCTTCTTTTGCTCACGCTCCATTTTGGAAACTGCAGCCGCTTGACCCTGTAATGTGCATAAACGAACTGTTGATAACACAATCCTACTATTCTTTTGTAAAAACGCAATGGATTTCTAAGTGTGGAGTCATTTAAAAGCATTGGCTTGTTCGTCTCGGGTGGATAATGCGGAAACATCCGCAAATGAAATGTTGCCGAGAATTTGCTGTTGTCTTCTCGAGGCAATCGGAAATGGAAGTAAAACAGCCTAAGTGAGGCAGAAGGTGGGCATTTCGAACATTTACTTTAGGGAATTGGAGCAGATGTGTGTCTTAAACATGTATTGAACACTCAGAGGTAAAACTGATATCTGGGCCCATGTTGATGTACGGGTAAACCATTTTACTGTCTGCATTTGAGAAACTCGTTTCTGAAGCTATGACTGGATTTTTTAAGCATCCTGTATATATTTTCACTTTAGGTTACCTTTGATGAATGAAACTGAGCCTTTTTTTAAAAAAAAAATCATAGGTAACTTAAAATGTGCATTCCAGTTGTTTTATTGTCATATCGTTATTCCAGTTAGTAACTTTAACTTTCAAGTAATAAGAAATCAATAGTACTACTTATATGCATTCTATATTTGCCTGTTGTTTGGAATACCGACGTCATAATTATTTTAAAATGTTTTATAATAACCGCATGCTTCTTAAAAATACATGCGCCTAATAATTTTTACATTGCAAACTTATTTTATTATTCAGTACAGAAGCAATATCAATATTACTGGTTAAAGCATAATCGATATTTAATACAACTTATATCTAAACTAGCTAGTTGGCTCCACAAAAAGATTTATTTTTAAGTCTGTGTTAATAACAAAATTTACCTTTTTGTCTATAAATTTGTGTTTATGTAACCTAAATGAACATTACAAATGTCAACTATATAATTTATTATTTTCTGTGATTTTAAATTAACATTTTTGAAAATTGGAATTTCTTCCGCTAAAAATAATCGATTTTTTTTTTTTTCAAATTAGCACATCATAAATAACTTAACATGCAAATTAAGTAATGTTTTAACAATGTATATTTCTACTTCAAAGTACTTCTGTATTCTTAAAAGTATCTAACCCGTTTATTTAAAATAAAGTTTTTTTTTGCAACAATTACAATTACGATGATAATCAGAATTATACTGGAAATTCTAAATGAATTGAATTAAAAGTACCTTGAAATTAGCTGTTGATATTTAATGTAGGAAATGCCCACAATTGCATTTTCTAATATATATATATTTAAATATGTCAGTTTAAGCTATGACGTTGAACGTTTCTTTGTTGTGAGGCAAATGTCGTGGCGGTGAAAATTCCGTTATAGGTACGCACCTCCACTTTGCACTCTAGTTGTTCACCATCCAGTGCTTGAAGCACCACAGGAGTTAGAATCTACACGGCACTTGTGAAGTTAAGCCAAGAAATCGCTGGTACCGGCGAAAACATCCTAAAGATTGCGCGGATTTGTTTGTCAGGTTCGGTACGACGACGAGGACGAAGATGAAGGACCGCAGCCGGACCCCACCTTGGAGCAAGGAGCGCCAATCCCTGTACGGATGCAGGGCCTCTTTCCTCCTGAACTCGCCTCCACGCCGCTCGAGGACATCGACCCCTTCTACCACAACCAAAGAGTGAGTAATATTGCAGAACTCTGAGGCGACTTCTTCCGAGAGATGAGACTAGCTCTTTCTTAAGTTTAAACATAGCCATCACATTCCCTTAATACTTCTTGAAAACTTCACTCAACTTTTTAAAGAAATAGCTCTGGCTGAATAGAGCTGGCTAAGACACCATGAATTATCAACAGGATAAATTATCAGCATTTATAGATACTACACATTTTTGTATTATACCATCTTGACAATTTGACATTGTCTCACATTCATAGATAATAAGCGAACTTTTGAAATTAGTTATTAAATCATACATAATGTGTGAAAATAGCTGGTAAATACATACACAATACTTGATTCTTGGAATTGTAGCATTATCATTTATAGTGATTTTGCAATTGATAATAAAAATACCTTACTAGAAGTCTGAAAAATAAATGTTAACATATAAAGAAGAGAATTATCTTTGTCATTTTCCATAACAGACACCTCCAGATTTCAAATAATTACATAAATTACATGTTTAAAAGAATAACCAATTTATGTAATTTTAATGAATTACATAAATGGTGTGTTTAAAAAACTAACCAATTTTCAATATTTTCTCAAAAAACATTCAAAAAGGGAAAAAATGACACTAAACCTTTTTATTCCATTTATCACAAAGAAGCCTCCTATACAAGGAAAGTTGCAGGTCTACTTCTACTCAATATAAGCATTTCATTGTTAAATGTTTCTTCAGAGTGTTAACCCTGGAATACCTAACATACTCTCCAGGTTCATGCAAAGTACTTTTTGACATTTTACATTAATAGTGTGTAAATTCTAATCTCTCCATCTGCCCATTCTTCAAAAATAGCTTCTTCTATCAGATGATGAAATGATACCAAATCATTTATGTCCAAGAAGGGAAGAATGGACATTAAAATGATCAAAAACCAAAACAAATTGGAATTTGGCATTTTCAAAAAAGATGCCTACACTGATATTACTTCAAGAACAACAAACAGTTAAGGGTCCAAAAGCACACAAACTTGCCATAATCAATAGCCTAGCTTTTATATTAGTTAACTTACCCATAAACAAAACAGAATATGATTTAGAATATCAACAGATGCAGGACATAGCAGAAAAAATATTTACTGAATAGAATTTGTCAAGAAGAAAATAAAACAATTTTAAAACCAGAAAAAAGTAAATGACACCACCACCTTGAAAGGCCACAAAGAAAAGCACTTATATAAAAGTTCATCTATCACCCTTGGGCACACTGAAAATTCTAGAAGATATTACAAAATTATAGTATTGTTTTAGACCAAGTAAACTTACATAACTTAAAGAACCTCCTAAACACTAACATAAATGATAGAATTTCTGCCAGTAAACAAACAGGCATATATGAAATCATTAAGACTGCAGCAAGAAATACATTGACAAAACTAAAAGAAATATTATGGTTCGTTTCAAGAGACACATGAAAAAAGTCAAATATAAACATGGAAAAATCAGCAATAGCACATCAATTTTGGTCTGAAAGCCACAAATTCCAAAAATAACCAAACCATTCTAAAAGTAATACAGAAGCCAATAAACTTAATTTGAGACAATTTATTCATTTACAAAATAAAGACAGCTGGTTAATTTTGATTTTTCAAAACAGAATGAACTCATTTCTCAGTTCATAAAAGGTTACTGAATGACATCTGCAGATCACACAGGAAAATTGACAATGAATCCAATCTGAGGATAATCGCAACAGCCTTCAAAACATGTCAATGTAAGTGTTTGAAAAGTAGTGAAATCTGAGTGATACAAGCTGTGACATTTTACTGTAAAACTCCCACAAATTAAAAACTATATATGAATCTTTGCCTGTTGACATCTTATTATTTCTGTTTCTATGACTGCCTTTTTTTGTTTCCTTACTGCATAATTATATGATACAGTAATAAGCATTTATTTTTTATTTTTAATAAAAATATTACCATATGTATACATAAGGAGTAAAATAACATCTTTAAACATATTTTGATATGATTTTCTATACCATAAGTGAAACATTGTAAAACTTTTTTTGTAATGCAAATAACCTATCCTTGTGATGCTATACAGATGAACCCCAAAGTTTCAATGTCATAAGGATAAAGGGGAAAAATTATCTCAAAATGATTTCAATTTGTAACAAAAATCCAGAAGACATGTTTAATGTTTAAGCGTACAAACAAACTTGCTAGATTTTATGCAGATATAGTCAATGTGTTATTTCAAGGGTAGTATATTATTTATCTAAAATGTGATGTTTTCCTTCACTTCTCACTTTAGAATTTTCTGCATTTTGCTACCAAATCTGTATCTGTAGATCCGCCTCTTAATCTAAAATGCATTAATTTTGTTTTATTTACATTATTTATAAGTTTTTTTAACAAAGTATCTCATTACATAACTAGTAGCATATTATATTTTCTTCTAAATCTCCAGCTGTTTTAGTATAACATAGTTGTTTTATCATTTGCATAGTAAATGGGTGCATTTGCTACAGGAGCTGTTTCCATGTTCCTGCAACTTAGTAACTTGTTACATGCCCTTGTCTTTAAACTGTCAACAAACCTATATCTTGGCCATTATCATCATTACATTATAAACATGCATTAATAAACTTTATTTTAAACATTTAACTTGGATCTCTATGTATTGGATGTTACAACAAATAAGGAATTATAACAGGTAGGTTCAAACATTGTCAATTAATGAAACACAATGGGCCTTTACTTTGTCTGCTACCCTAATTTGTTCTACTGGAATTTTCTTCATACATGAAAACAATATATTATGACTTCTCTATTGTATATGTATATGTAAACAATGTGATGTAGTACCTCTGTTTTCTCATATGATGCTAATTCATGTACATCCTTTTATTTTTCCAGACATTTGTGGTAGTAAGTAAAGGGAAGGACATATTTAGGTTCAGTGCAACAGACGCCATGTGGATACTGGATCCATTCAACCCAATCCGCCGAGTTGCCATCTACATCTTGGTTCATCCCCTGTTCTCACTGTTCATCATCACAACCATTCTAACCAACTGCATCTTTATGATCATGCCCACGACTCCCACTATAGAGTCCACTGAGTAAGTACCTGGATCTCTAGAGGAAGCCACTTAAGCAAGTATTGGTGTTATATGTGTGTTTAAATGTTTAGAGATGGTAGACAAAGTGAAAAGAATGTTCTCTGTATCATTTACATTAATGTGATTTTTGTAGTTATTTATTTTACTCCAATATGTATGCAATTTACATTTTTAGTGTGATATTTTGATCATTAAGATTTCAGGATCATGCTATTCATAAAAATGAACAATGCATATTTAAGTTGTTTGCATTATGTTTAGAAAAATTATAAATTTAATATCTGAAGGGCATGCTGAGAATTCTTCATTAGTAGCAAAATGAAATATGTGTTTATTTAGCATTAATTATTTCCATGCTGCTTTATTTTCAGTCAGAAAATTTGCATCCTCATATTCTATATCCTATTTTGCTTGGAAAACAATGTGTAATTTCATACTGATTTTGCAGGTGCCTCATGCTATAAATTAGTAGTGCCTGCATTGGAGACAAGTCTCTAGGAAATGGTGCTATGTTTTAAGTTAAATTTATAAATAATATGTACTTTCAGATTGATAATTGATACCATAAACTTAGATATAGTTGGTACTTTTCATGTCTTCATTCTTCTAAGGAAGCAAAACAAGATAAATCATTTGCATGAAAAATTATTTTATTTACTTTTTTTTTTTTACATAGAAATTTAACAAAAGTTTTTGAAAGCTAAAGCAGAACGGTTCCATGATTTTCTTAAAGAATTAGAGCTTTAAGAAATATACAATTAGGCTAATTGTTAGCAGCTTACATCAATTGCCAAGACATTAAAATATTTTTTACCAAATATTCTCTTGACATTTGGAAAATTCTTCACTTCATTCATTATCATCACTTATCAACCACACACACACACATGTGCATCCTTTTTTATATGTTCTTAAATTACTTAGCACTAGATATAATTGAAAGTATTTCTGCACTCGCTATGAATTAGAAATAACAGTCATGTTAACTTTACATTAACTTTTGTTCTTCTCTTGAAGTCAGATAATTAAGTTTGCACTCTTTTCCTCTCTCTCTCTCTCTCTCTCTCTCTCTCTCTCTCTCTCTCTCTCTCTCTCTCTCTCTCTCTCTCTCTCTCTCTCTCGCCCCCCCCCCTTCTTTGTGTGTGTGTGTGTGTGTGTGGGGCAAAGACTCAATATAATTATTACATGCTTATAGTTTCTCTCCTTCTTAAGCATATATTAAAAATATTGTGACTACATTCTTTAAAATGTTACCTACCTTGACATAATAATATGTTCTCAACAGTGAATCCTATATAAACAAAGAATTTTCCCATTCAAGCCAACGTTGAACCTCACCTTTCAGCAGCAGCTTACAACTTAAGTTGTACTGTTTTTTGCAGTTTATTAATGTTGTTCTAACGTGTTATATAAGCTGTTTCCCTTGAAATTATTAAGTAAATAAACAATAATCATCATAATTATGTAGTTGATCTTTCTTAATGATTTACTATGATTTACCAAAACATTGCTTGTATGGCAAGGAATGTTTGTTTTATTTTCATATAATTTAATCCAACCGTATATTTCTTGTATATTTTCCCTTCAACCGCCTCTTATCTGCAGCAACCATCTACAATTTATCTCAATTAAAATTGAGATTATAATTATCTACAATTTATCATCATTTATTTCTAATGTGAGAACAATGCAATGTTCCTAATATTGGCACTCTTCACAAAGAATACCTGTCTGAATATCTACCATTTTATTAATGTAAAATTAGTTGCTAATTGCCTTAAGCAATTCATCCTAACTTCCAGAATCCTTTGGCATAAAATATGAATGTTCGTGTGCATATTGAGATGTTTGCTTCTATAAACTAATTAAAGTTAATTTTGTAATTAGTAAAGTTGCATTCTTTTTTATAAAAAATTATTAAAGGAATGCCAGAATATAAAAGAATAAAAACTTTTTTCCTTTATTTATTTGTTAAAAACAAGATTCAAAAAATAATTTTCATTTTGTTCTTGTCTATAGAAAATGAACAAAAGTATTTTCATTTGTTAGCTTTTATCATTTAGTGCTCTGATGATTGAAACACAGGTAGTAAGTTAAGTATAACATTCTGTAAAACTAAAAAGTAGGATGGTGATACTGTATGCCACATGCAAATAACACAGGAAAGAAAATTAACTATTTTTGTTTTTATCAGAGTATGATAAACTAATCATCCATACTGCTACATGTTAATGTTTGAGTTGTTGTTAATATATAATATGCATTTAATAATCTGCCATGGCATTTTATAAGGAAATATGTAGATAGTTAATGCTGCTGTAAAATAGAGAGGATTGCCTTTATAATGTTTGTATAGTTAAAATTATTTATGCTATATTTATGCTCTTTAAGCTGAAAATGCTATTTATGCAAAATAGTAATGTTTTCTGAGGTTCGCCAGGTTACATTTTTTTTTTTATTTAGAGCATAAGTATGTTAAATACTCTCATTAACAGAAATTTTTCTTTGCTTCTCATTTATTTACTTTTGTACTTCAAAGAAAATTTTGTACCTTATTTGATTTCTCTAAAGTTCCTCGTTTTAAAAAAATTAGATGCCAAAAAACTTATGCACCATTACTAATGTGTAGTATAGAGAAGAACATGCCCCCCATCAGAAAATCCTGATTTAAAACTCATACATAAGAACAATGAGCAACAACACAATGTACAATGCTCCAAAAAGTTTGAGCATCTTTATAGTTTCAAGGAAAAAGGAGAAAGCAGGAGAGTTGAGAGCAGGAATGTGGTAAAGTGTCATGTGAATAGTCAGCACAGTGATCCTTATGATCTCACAGTTGGGCTTAAAGTAGCTGTACTGAGAGCAAGATGGCTGCTAAACTTGCAATTTGCATGGGTATTGTTGTCATATGATTTTAATGGACAGAAGATGTCCCAGAAGCAGAACTTCTCAGTATATGTTGAATCAGTAGGATAATACTCTATCTTATGTAGTCTTCTTGGATGGATTTCATGTTTGAACAAAGCCATAAGGATATGCCTGATGCAGATTTGGATATCTGGTCATAGCCACAACTATAAGTCTTAAAACTCATTTGTGACAACAGATGAGTACTGTCAAGGAAATCACAGAAAAACTGAAAGAATTGGATTTGCCTTTTCTTTCATGGATTACAGTATTAAGTTTGACAAAGTGTGTGCAGACGGGTACCTATATAATTGATAAATGAGCAGAAGCACCAGCTCTTAGCAATTAGTCCCTCCATTTGGCCTGTTATTGTAAACATGGTGAAGAATTTTTTGAGATTATTACAAGTGACGAAATGAGCCTATTGTCCAGGTTTAGCACTATCTACCTCCTTGATCTTTTTAAAAAAGGTTCAAAAAGCAGAAGAATTTCAAGAAACAATGAGTGAAAATAGTGGTTCAGTATCCTTTTCTTTATGAAGAAGTTAATAAAGAGACCCACATCCTTCATGGACTGCAGGGAGAGTGAAAAATAAATAAACAAAAGAGCAAACAAAAGAAATAAAATATTAGGAAAAACATATTTCAAAAGAGGAGAATTATGTAGAAAAATAATCTATTTTGTTTAGTAGAGTGATAAAAAATAAATAAAATAAAAATGCAGAAACTTTTTTAATACCCTTTGTAAAATTGATTATAATTTTTCTGACTCTCTGATATAACTCAATATAGAGACTAACTGTAGTAGAATGTCTTAAATGTCTGAGGAAAAGAGACATGATAATGCTTGCTTCAAATTCATTTTCTGGAAATCAATTGCACTATTGCAATTAAGACAACTTCTTCTATCTGTTCACTAGTTAAGTTCTGTTACAATGCACTGTAATGACTTTAGATAAAATGATAAGCAATAATTATTTTCTCTTCTCTGTGTTTTTTTATTCCTCCAACTTTTAAGGATATGCATTTTCTGGAAATCAATTGCACTATTGCAATTAAGACAACTTCTTCTATCTGTTCACTAGTTATGTTCTGTTACAATGCACTGTAATGACTTTAGATAAAATGATAAGCAATAATTATTTTCTCTTCTCTGTGTTTTTTTATTCCTCCAACTTTTAAGGATATGCAATGTTTTATATTTCTAACTTTATTTAAATATACATACACCAATTGCAAAGACTGTGATCGGGTCTATTTTAGAAAAACAAAAATAAATTTGGAAACCCATATGAAAGAAGATTTCAGAAATATCTGTTACAAACAAATAGAAAAATTGGCAGTGGCAGCACACTTTTAGTCAGAAAATTATGAAATTTATATAAAAAAAATTATTGAAATTCACTTCGGAACTAATGATATGGAAAAAAGTTTAAATCATCAAAAATAAAACATATAATGAACATCTAGACACCATCGTGGATATATTGATAAATTTCTCTGACAGCCTACAGAGTATGCTTCTATCACTTGATCTTCTGCCAATAATGAGCACAAATGTTCCTGAAACATGTTCAGTTAAAAAAAACAAGTAAATGAAGTATAAGTGTCACTAAACCAATATCAATATTATTTTACTGCTATACTCTTAATAGGTTCAAGAGTATAAGTTCAAAAGAAAATTTACTTAATTGTGATCTTCCAAACAACAGTAATCTGATCAATAAATTTGTAAAATCTATAGAGCAAATTTTAATATCTTATTGGGAAGCTGACAATAGAACCAGCTGATGATGAAACCACCAGCCTTCAAAATACGTCCAAGTAAGTGGTATGAAATTAATGAAATTTGAGTGATTTTCTCATAAAAAATTGAAAAATTATATTTCACTGTAAAAATTATCTCAATTTTAAATTATATCTGAGATAAGATTTACAGTGGCTATTAGCCCAATTCATAAAATTATTAACAACTTACTCAGTGAAATTAGACCAGCCTAGCCATCATTTCTCCTGGTTTAGTATAATACTCATGGAAGAGAGATAAAAGGAAATAAGGATTTTCTTCATTTCCAAAACTAATTTTTGTGAATACTTATTAAGCATAGTCTGTGTAAGCAGTTTGCTGTCTTCATCAATCTCAACCATGCTTTAACATCTTAAAGTGTCTGTCCTGGTGCTGTAGTGGTAACCATACTTGCCTTCTAAACCCAAGATCGCGGGTTCAAACCCAGCCAGGATCGATGGATTTTTTCGGGTGTAAAAATCCTAAGTATGGCTTCCTTCCAAATGGAAGTAAAGCCATGGGTCCCATGTCATACATTTATGGCACAAAAAAGAACCTCAAGTCTGAAAGAAGAGGCCTCTGAGCAAAATTTGTTGGCCATTTCACACCATGAATTGAATGGAACACTGATGACCTGAGATGTTAAAGAGCGTCTGTAAATAAACAAATAAAAAAAATCTTAAAATGCTAAATATTCTTTTTTTAGTGGTGCAGCTCTGTGTATGTTTGTCAACTAGCAAGCTTGAGTTATATTTTTAGTTAGCAGAGTTTAAATGATAGATGTATTATTCAGTTTTATCTCACACAATAACACTGAACAGCAATTAAGTTCAATAATGATGAATTATAAACCCTGCCCTTATAACATTTGATATGGGATATTAACAACTTAAATAATAAAAAAATACATAGCACAGAGAATAAATAAACTTGCACTGATTGATAGCTTGTAAACAATAATCAGAATTATATAAATGTTTAAGAAATATTTTCTCTATCTCTATGTTTTTATGAGAAAAGAAATTAAGAGCTTAATATTCTTGTTTTTTTGAGGAAAAAGTTTTGGAACTATTAATACTCCAATATAACAGAACAAATGGCAAAATATGTTGTATCAACATAGGTGGCTGTGATTGTTATGGTGCAAACTCGTGAGCAAGAGGTATGGGGCTCAATTCCCACCAAGACTGTCCTGATTCACATTTTTTCCAGGTTTTTCTCATTCCTCACAAATGACAAATGTTGGGAAGGTACCCTAAACTTAGACCTGGAATACTTCCTTGTTTAAAAAAAAACTTTCCAATTTATCATTTCATATCCTGTTCTCAGTGTCCATCAACTGTGATACCTCAGCAATAAAAATGGGCTGCAAACTATTTTAAAAAATGACTTGCAGGAAAAACAGGAGGTTTTGGGGGAACGCATGCCCAGGTTATCTCAGTGAAAGGTGAGTAGTCTGATGTGTCACCCAGGGAGCCACTTTTTTCTGAATGCCACATTAGTTAAGTATCAGTTGCAGTATTACTACTAGTAAACAGAAACTGCTTGTCAAGATTAGCTTAATGCAGTTGTGTGAACATTTAAATTTTATTCTGAATAAATTATTCATACTTTTTCATTTCTGTTGCTATGTCTCAATACCTCTTAGCTGGTTTAAGATTTTGCATTTTTGTTTTGAGCCATGGTTTTTATGTTAACCATCATTATTGCATATTAATTCATATCATATGCAAGCTTAAGGATTGCATATTCAGCAAGAGTGTCAGTGTTTGATGATGTAAAAGGCTTTTAATTTGCAGAAATCAACCAATCTGAATAGATTTATTAAATATAGTTTTGAATATCCTTACTCCAACTAAGCAAGTAAATGCTGAATTTGTTGATCCTGATCCAATTTTGATAGACAGAAATCATTAGGCATACTCTTTTTTTATATTTTATACTCACCACTCCATATAAATAGCTTAGCGACTAAATCCTGGAAGGCAAAATGTGTAAAGGATAAAAATGCCTAACAAAAATCAAGAAATACTTGTAAGAGACCTGATGACATCTTTCTATTAAAATTTTTCACTTATTTCTTCAGCATTTGTTACTTGCCTCAATGCATTAAACAAATTATATTTGTTAATTTGTAGGAGCTATATTTTTTGTTCTTAATGTATCTGGAATATACAAGAATTGTTTCTAAAATAATTATTAATCAGTTATACAAAATTGTATGTAAAATAGAGAAAATAAGAGTTTAAGTACAAAAAAAAGTGCAACACTATGAATAACTACACATAATTTTAAGTGATGTCTGATGTATTCAGCAATGAAAAGTTCAATCCGAGGTACATAAATACCATTTGCTTGATGATCCCTTGGCAAAAAGGTAAAGTTGATATATAAACAATGTATACAGTTTTTTTCACACTAACTCCATTCACTTACATATGTCCAAATTTTATGTAAGTGAATGGAGTTAGTGTGAAAAAAACTGTATACATTGTATAACTGTAACTGTAACTGTATATATATACCACTCCATTGTCAACAGCTTCGTAAGTACATTTAATTGAGGTAAAGTTGAGTTTTTCACAAATGAACAATTTCAGCAATAATTAGAGGGCGTAATGAATCTCAAGAGCAAACCAAGTTAGATGGCAAGGTGAATGATGTGCATGTTGTAACACCTCACAGCTTGCTTGATAGCCACCATGAATTTGTATCAGTCATTTGGTATTCAATGACAGTATTTTTTTGCTTTCTACTTTGGAATCTCAAGTGATCTCCTTTGAAATATCAAGAAATATAAAGTGAACTCCATAGTAATATTCTGTTTTGAGAATTAGCTAACATAGTGACAATTTTATTAGATGCCAATTTCATTTGATAAAGTTATCTAGAATACTGAAAAATGTTCTCACATTATTTGTCCTTTGATAATTGGTTTACCTGCTGGAAGTTTATGTTCCTTTCATGAAAACTAACAAATAATGCTATAAATGTTACAAAATCCTTTAAACTAACCTTGGGATCATTGTAAATCCATAAAAAGCATATAAACAATTTTTAAATAAGATGAAAAGAATTTAACTTTTTTATTGTTTTATGTTTATGTTTGTTTTTACTACTGAGGCATCACAGACAGTGGACAATGCTCATACACAAGATGAAATGATAAATTGGGAAAGGAATTTTTCAAAGCAGTAAGTGTTCCAGGCCTAAGCTTTAGCATGCCTTCCCAGGTTTCATTTATGAGAATTGGGACAAATCGGAAAGAAACCTCAGGCAGGAACAACAGTCAAACCTCAGTTATGCTCACGAGTTTGTGCCTTAAGTGCCTTAACAATCTCAATCACCTACGATAATGATGACAGTATCAAAATCCTGGAGAAAAAAATTCTTAAAAAATACAAAGCAACTGTTTCACAAAATTAAAGAAAATGTCAGGTTCTTAGTAATTAACTTGAATAGTGGTCTCTGTAAGTACTGTAACAGCAGATGTTATAAGCTTTCTCTAAGCATTAATCTGTAGTGGACAGATATGGCCGATATGGTACTAATAGACACTTTATTGAACAAGGAATTTTTGTGTGTAGTTCATAGGTACTATGGAGATGGCAAGTAAAATATGCAGATGATTTGAAGTAAAGTGAGGATTCAATATATGTTACAATGGAGTTTGGTAGAGAGTGGATGATAAATAGCAATCTGAAAAGAGTAATTGCAATGGTTTATTCCCCTGAAGGATCTATTTGGTATTTAGTATGATTATATGTACAAAATGCATAGTATTCTCATAAAGAACTGCAATGATAATGCTTTTTCTGCAATATGAGGGTCAACTATATCAGCATTTAACTTTATAGCTGGGATAAGTGATCTTATATTAATAACTTACATCAAAATAAGTGCCAGAAATGACAGGCCTTGCCTTCATTTGCTGCTGATGCACCTGCCTTGGTTGCAACTACATTGAGGTGAAAGCTAGAGAAATTTTTTTATAGTATTGCAAGAGCTGGGAACATCTACAGAAAATATTATGTACATTTTGCATAAGTAGCTGTATTTCTTATTTAGAGTAACTTAAGGTGTTTAGAAAGTAGTACTAGGTAGCTCTTGTGTTTAGTAGCAGTTCTTTAATACTAGTGTGCAGTTCCAAATATCCTCATTAAAGATACTTTGGTATATAGAAGGTTCAAATTAAAGAATATTGTACCAACATATTGGCTAGCATTGCATATATATAAAGAAATAATAGTGACAATACCATTTCAACAGTTCAATAAGAAATAATTAGAATCAGTACCTACTATATTTCTCATAATGTCTTTGCTCAGTCACAAAGCAGCAAAATTCTTTTCACTCTAAACATGCAATGGAACCTTGTTGAATTAAAAGTAAAGCTTCTAACATCATGTCAGTAAATTTGATTTTTAATTGAAGTGCAATGGAAACTACATATAATAATGTAAATTATATTTTCCATTAATTGGTGTTTTAAATGCCCTTATATGCAAAATAGCATTCTCCATTTAAAATGTACCTATATGGAGATGAGATTTTCAAATAATGTTAACAGATACAAGTTATAACTTTTAGTTATAAGTTATAAGGTCTAATTGTTTAGTATTTAGTATTTCAAAAAAGTAGTTTTTAAGGACAAAAATGCCATAGTCTGCCTTGGGATCTTGCACATTTATTCCAAAATGACTTTCGCTTTTCAAAACATTCTGCAAAGTCCTCTTTCTACCAACTGCTTTATCATGTTCTCCTAAAACTTTTTCATGGTCTGAAATATGCTCTCTTGCAATGAAAAAGAGCCAGAAGTTGCCAAATCAGGCTCTAAGACCTGACAATTGCAATGTTTAGTCAAAAACCTCTGCATGAGTTGTAAAAAATGCAGAGGTTTGGTAATTGTAAATTCAGTAAATGTCACACAGCATAAGTTCACTCAACATCATCTCATTAATGACTAAGTAGTTCTAAAGGAAATTGCTCATGCATATCTGATTGACTACTATTATGAGAAGACTACTCTTGATTTATTCAAAATGGCTAGATTTTTTCCAGGCTGCTTTGTACATTCTGCCTCTGCTACTTTGTGACTATGGGTTTCAAGAAAAACAGTAGTTTCTTATTCGATGTCATACATTTGCCTTAAATGACATTCATGAATAATGGAAAGTAATGGCTTGAATTTCATTACACATCATGGTATCAGATAAATATTTACAGCAATACTTTTTGCATACAAATATGCAAATCTTAAGTCAGTATTACTACTGACTTAAGATTTGCACTCAGTCAGTCACTACTGTCATTCTTCATGCTGAAATTGGATAAGAAAACTTATATCATCTATTAATCAGCTTTCCTTTCAAGGTGATAATGGCACCTACTGAAAGCCATGATATGACTACCCAAATCTAGATGTCACATCCGTCATCTACTTTTTAAACAATAAAATCTCCATGCAAAACTTGCCACATACTGGGGTATAATGTTTGTCCAACTGCATTATACATATCTATTGATTGTTAGCGTGGATTTTCAGCTCTTTTCATCTACTTCTTGCATATACCTGGATTACAAGAGGTTTGGCAATAGGTAGTTCTGCCATAAATATTTTGTTTCTGAAGTAACTTCTTCACTATTTTAGTAGAATCTGAATTAATTACTCAGCAATCACTTTCACAGCAGTGATTTTCATATTAAAGGTACTAATCCTATTTAATTCCTACCTGTCTCTCTCAGCCATTTAAGTTTTCCTCTTTGTTGGCTTAACACTAAAAACAATTGTTCTCAACATTTAATACATTTGAACTAGTCACAAATGCACTAACATTGCATGGGGCTGTATTAACAGTGTGTTTATATTTTTGTCTAACTCCTGTTAAATGCATTTACATCTAACTTAGTGCAATTGAGAGGCTGTGGTTTTCAATATCCTATACTATGTAGGTATCCTAAAAATGGAACAAATAACTCTGTCCTTCCCATTAAACTACCCCCAAAATGAAGGTTTATTCATATCCATTTTTAGAGGCTGAGTATAATGTAGATCTAAGAAATCTATAGCTCCAGTTAAGAGGGTGTTTTTTTTTTTTTTTTTGCTTCAACATTTTTAAGCCCTTTGTAGCAGAAAATCTGAAGTCTGTATGTTGGTACACCTTCATTAAAACATGTTTTGACAGAACTTAATGTTTGTAAACATAAAAGATTGAAATTGTTCAACCTATCTGTACCTATAAAAGTCCTGTCTTATTGGATACAACTTTCTTTCTATTATTTCAATATAACAGCTGCTTTATTCCCATTAAAGGAAAAAAAAATGAGTCTAGAAAATAAGCATACTCCATAAAAATACTCTTTGAAATGAGTTTAAATTAAAATGGGTAAAAAATATTCACATTTACAGTCTGTGATGCATGTCTTTTCTCCATACCTGGAGGAAAAAATGTATTGATTTATTGTGGGAAAATAAATGCAAATGCAGGTGGAACATGGCACACTACAATATATACTGCACATATTTCTTTGTTACTTCTCGTCTTGTGGTTACTTCTTTGTGTGTTTGTAGTTAGTTTAGTCCTAACACAGAGACATTCTCTTTCAGAGTAATTTTTACTGGCATCTACACATTTGAGTCGGCCGTAAAGGTGATGGCAAGAGGGTTCATACTTCAGCCATTCACGTACCTTAGAGATGCATGGAACTGGCTGGACTTCGTAGTAATAGCTTTAGCGTGAGTAGTGAAGAGAGATTCGCTAGCTGATAGATGATTGCTAGTACACATCTTGTATTAGTGTCAGATGAGTATATCAGAATTAAACACTGATACAAATGATGTGTAAAGGAGTAGTATGTAGTTGTTAGGTAGTAGAATGAGTAATGTAGTGTAGTTAGTTGCAGAGTAATAGTTTTGCAAGCAATCTGTTTTTCCAAAGCAGTGAAGCTCTGCTTAGCTAATTGTTTTAACAGTTGCTCAGCGATAAGAAAAACTAATCTCATTATTGCATAACCAAATTGTTATAATGGCTATGCCTTCTGTGCTGAATAGAAATAAAACCTGAGAAAAAACATCCATTTGAATGTTTTCCTTGCCATTCTTGCAGTATTTTATTATGCAAATGTGTAACACAGTACTTCTGGACTTCTCAGTTACTATGCTGTTTAAATGCAATAAGATTAAAATAAAATCACAAAATCACTTTAAGTGTCCTTTATACACATTAAAAATAAACCAGAAATGCATTTATATATTTTATTAAAAATCGGGGAGCATTTCATTGGGTTTTTTTTATCGTCAAATATATTATAATGATAATGCTACAGAACATTATTATAAAGATTTAATGGCAATATCATCAAAAGATTTTAAATGCACAATAAATGGCAAGAAAATACTTTTTATGTCATTATTTTATGACATGCTCTGTTGAAATTATTTTTATTTCAATTACTGTTTCAATAATTTTGTTTTATGAGTGACACTTATATATTGCATGCATTAAATAAAATTGTTGTTCTTATTGCTGCAGCTATGTGCCAATGTGCTAAAATAAAGTTCTTCCTTACAGTTATGTAACCATGGGAATAGATCTAGGAAACCTGGCAGCCTTGCGAACATTCAGGGTGCTCCGAGCTTTGAAGACTGTTGCTATTGTTCCAGGTAAGGTTCTAACTATAATATATCCTAAGATAATAAGCATATTTCCTACATAATTTTTAAATGTACAATATATTGATCTAAACAATAACACTATATTGTAATTTCAGGTTTGAAGACCATTGTTGGCGCTGTGATCGAATCAGTGAAGAATTTGCGCGATGTGATAATCCTCACAATGTTCTCACTCTCCGTATTTGCCTTAATGGGGCTCCAGATTTATATGGGTGTCCTCACGCAGAAGTGCATCAAGAATTTCCCCATGGACGGATCATGGGGAAATCTAACAGATGAAAACTGGTATGCCTTCATCAGCAACAGTTGTGAGTATCAATTTATAAACATTTTCTTGAACAAGACAAAGTTTAATTCTATATATGAAATTTCATATATTAATACTTTTAAGAAAATATGATGAAGAAAAAATTACTTGTGTAAAGAACAGTAAATCATTAAGTTGATTACAAAATGTTCTGAGAATAAAAGCATCAGTAATAAAAATGCAGCAGATAAAAACACATTATATTATATATATAATATTTATATAATAATGTTATATAATGTATATTAAACTATTGCTTAAAGTCTTAAAATATAGGCTCCATATTTATAAGAAAATTCCTGTATCTGCCCTATAAGTATGAGTATCTTTAATTTTTAAATGCTTGGCAGAATAGAGAGTGACTTACAAATAAGAATTACAACGTGAAGATGAGTTGCTTTAGATTGATTCATAAATAATAAATAACTATGGGTAATTTTTTTTTCTAGCTCACTGGTACAAAGAGGATGATGCAATAGATTATCCACTATGTGGCAACTCTTCTGGGGCAGGGTAAGTGAAAAAATATGGGAAAAATGTTTATTTAAATGATTATGTATATTACTTTGAAAACACAAAAAGGAAAAATATTTTGAAAATTAGATACTGTGAAATTAGAAGTTAATAATAAAAAGTAATTAAAACTAATAATTTCTTAATTAAAATAATTTTTTGAGTGTGCAATGTAATAAGGCAAACATTAAAGCCTTATGAGTAAATCATATATAAACCAGATTCTTATTTGTAATTTATTAAAACTAAATTAAATAAAAATGAGATACATTTAATTTTTTTTACATAATTTCTGAACTTACAAACACATTTTTCCTAGCAGATAGGATGCTTCTTAATCTCATTTTTGAAATAAGAGTGGGGTTGGGTATCCAGCCATTTGCATGCAAATACTTTCACATCTCTGTCATTGTCAAATCTTCAACCTCCGAATACTATTAATGGTCCAAACATATGGTAATTGCAAGGCAATAATTCTGGATTATATGAAGAATGTTCCAATTTTGTCCAGTGGATTTCCTCAAGTTTTTTCCTTGTCAAAGCAGCTGTATTTAGACTGGAATTGTCTTGGAGGGGAAGAACTTCTTGAATCATTTGTTACCATCTTTTTGGTTCATAAGTGTGTTTTGCCTCAACCAGAAACTGACATTGACTATTTAACATTCATGTAAAAAATTGATGAAGAAAATGCATTGGGAGTCCCAGAACTTGTCAAGAGAACCTTCTCAACTGACAGTTTGCTTTGATAGGAGTGAATTCCTCTTTTCCTTCACTCCATTCTCATTTACTTTAAACTCAGAAGTATAGTGATGTACTCATATTTTATCACAGGCTACAATTCAATGCAGAAATATTTCTCTTCTTGAGCCTGGTAATTCACCAAAAACCTCTAATGAGCAGTCTTTTGATCATCAGTCAGAATCCAAGGAACTCATTGTGTTGAAATTTTTTGATGAAATCCAAGTCATCTGAAATTATAGATTGAACACTTCATAACTTCTCACTCTCAGAAGTGGTTGCAGAAATTGTCAAAGTCAATCAACTCAGTAAGATCCCAAATGACCCAAATATTTGTTTTTGCTATACTCATCTGAGATAGATATTGGTGGTTTTAATTTTTCAGTTTAATGTCCTTCTGTGAATTGTGCCACCCATATCCTTATGCATTAGTTAGTGTGTTAACCCCAAGCTGTATCCTTAATCTTTGCAAATTTTTGGCTAGTTTTACTTCCTCCCATACTAAAAACATATCATCATCATCATCATCATCATCATCATCATCATCATATCATCATCACCATCATCATCATCATTATTATGATGATGATGATGATGATGATGATGATGATGATGGTGGTGGTGGTGGTGGTGGTGGTTATGATAACAACAATAACAGGAATCATCATCATCATCATCATCATCATCATTATTATTATTATTATTATTATTATTATTACTACGATGGTGATTACAACGACAACGATCATGCATTCTTCAATCCCTAAGAGCACCTCTTGCTCAGAACATGAATGATACTACTTATAAATGCAATGGCTATGTAAGACAAACCTATTTCCCTCACTACTCCCCATGTGTAGAATTTCAGAAGCAAGTCTTGCTCTGTATTGTTCAAAATTCGTATTTATATTTGGTTCACAAACATAGAATTAACAAGTGAGTAAATATTATTATCAAATAAATATTTGCTGCAGTGTTACATAGCTACATAGCAAGTTGTATAAAGAATACTTGGGCTTGCAAACAACAGCTCTGCCAATACATTGAATTTAGAAATGTTAGGTTGGTTATATTATTTTCTGTTTGCCCCTAAATAAATTTCTATATGAAAGCAGACAAACTTCAACCTCTCTCATCTCTTAAACCCAAGATTGTGGGTTCGATACCAGCCGGGATCAATGGAATTCAGATGTAAAAATCCATAGTATGGCTTCAGAAGGGAAGTAAAGCTCTGGGTTCCATGTCATATATTTATGGCATATAAAAGAACCTTAAGCCCAAAAGAAGAAGCCTTTGAGTAAAATTTATCGGCCATTTCACACCCTGAATTGAATGGGATGCTGGTAACCTGAGATGTTAAAGAGTGTTTTTAAATAAATCAAATCAACAACCTCTCTCATAGACTCTGCTGGTTCTACAGAGAAGGTGCACAACATGCATACTCATTCAATTAGCAAAGTTTATTTTCTCTGTAGAGTTATATTTATATAATGAGAAAGAGCTAATGCTAAATTAATATTTTATTGAGTTTTTATGGTAATCATGAATCAGAAATTTATCATTTTTTTGTTTAGTTGGGGGTTCATTATGATTTACATGGTCTCTTTAGTCTTATTTGTTTTCTTTAGAATGTTGTGTGTATCCATTTCCAGGAATTTGTTGATGTGCTTCAAACTAAATAAGCCCACACTTAATATTTGGAGTACTCTTGTAAAACTCTTAGGCTCATTACAGTTACAATGAATAAAATAAAATTTAAAAAGATATTCTATGGAAGAAATCTGTCAGATAGTTTCTTAGGAGAAGTTGATTTGGATCACATTATCAGCTTATGGCCTGATTTTCTTCAGTTAGAAAATGTAAATATGTTAGTACCCGTTGGAAATACTGAGGCATTGTTATCACTTCATAGTGGCATAAGAAATCTTTCACAGAAAATTGCTAGAATAATTCTTCTAACAGTTTAAAAGCAAGAGTTTGGACATTTGTAGATTAATCAGTAGCATAACAAATACAAAAGTAATGAATTTTAAACTTAGGAAGAAAAATAATAATAATAATAATAATAATAATAATAATAATAATAATAATAATAATAATAATAATAATAAATGCTAACTGCAGAGAGATGAGATTTTTAAGATATTATGGTCATAAATATTTATATGTAATGCTCCTATCAGTGTAATGTATAATAAAATCGGTACCTAAATGTATTTTTTCACTTTTGTAAGTAAATGCATGGAAAATTACTTATCTTTATGTAGTACCTCCACATAGTTCAAATACAACTGAATGTATCTTCTTATATACGAATTTTGCAAAAGAAATATTTTAGGAAAAGCCAAAGAAAACTAATCCTTCATTTAGTTTGTATTTCCATGTATGCACAGATGGTAGTTATCATATCAAAAGATACCTCAGCACAAAAACCAATAGTAGTAGTAGTAGTAGTAGTAGTAGTAGTAGTAGTAATAATAATAATAATAATAATAATAATAATAATAATAATAATACTTTATTCATCATTTGGATCATTTACATGATATGGGCTTTGTCCAGAATATAATATAAGCAATATATAAGTTTAGTAATTATACTAGATTTACAATATGCCTTATTTAAAGTTCATATATTCACTTACTGAATAAAAGGTATGTTGTAGTAGAAAGGCTTTGACTTCTTTATTAAATTGTTTTATATTGGTTATTTCTTTAATATTTATTGGTAGTTTGTTATATATTTTAATGCCTATATTTGTGAGAATATTTGTCCTGCATATCTGAACATGAAGGTCATTTTTCCTTCTTGTATTATGAGAATGAATATCTATATTTGTTCATAATTCTCCCTGATATCTCTTAATATGGTTTACGACCTCTATTATAAAGAGGCAGGCTATGGTAGTAGTATTTATAAATACAATATAAAGTATAATTATAGCTTTTACACATTAAGATTAAACAAAAGACAAAAACAACAGGTAACAGTCACATGAAAATATTAGAAGAAAAGGGTATAATTATAAAATGTTATAATAGAAATAGTTCTTGTGTAGAAGTCTATTTACAAATAAGAAAAATGCAATTGTACTTGTTGTTCATTTAATGCATTCAAAAGTACTTGCATTCTTAGTTTTACATTTCTGTAATCTCAGTATTATTAATTAAAATTGTATTATACATTTCTGTATATTGTCTATAGTAATTTTATTTAAACCTATGGATTAATAAACAATCTTGACTATTTTAATTTTGAAGTAATATAAAATAAAGAAACTAGTTAACATTGAGAAATAATAGGCCAGGTATTTTATTTAATAGGGTGAAAGAGATAAATGATGCCTGCTATTACTAAAGTAGCAAATATGCATTTTATTTTAATTGGATTTGCAGGCAATGTGAACCTGGGTATACATGCTTGCAAGGCTTCGGTGACAATCCCAATTATGGTTACACCAGCTTTGACACATTTGGCTGGGCCTTCCTCTCTGCCTTCAGACTCATGACTCAGGATTATTGGGAAAATTTATATCAGCTGGTATGTACAATAACATTTTAAATAGTTCTAAGCTCATAATGTGTGTTGTATCCATTTTGTAAACAAAGGAAATATTAAAACATATATTTTAAAAAAGAAATTATTTTAAAAAAATATATATGGAACTAACACAGTGAAACCAAGTCATATGAATAAATTCATGTGATATATGTCGTACTAAACACTCTTATTACTTCACTTACTAAGGAAATATGTTTGTGATGTTTCAGGTATTGAGATCCGCAGGACCATGGCACATGCTCTTTTTCATAGTGATCATCTTTTTGGGTTCATTCTATCTAGTGAACTTGATTTTGGCTATTGTTGCCATGTCATACGATGAGTTGCAGAAGAAGGCAGAGGAAGAAGAGGCTGCTGAAGAAGAGGCATTAAGAGTAAGTACTTTTGATTTTGACATGCTATTAATTTATCCTTTTGTCTACCACAGCAGTATTTTCATGTCAGTTTTATCCTTTAAATGTTTGGAAACATTTAAAACATTTTATGCTGTGCCAGTAAAAAAATTGCAAGCCCCAAGTGTATAATTTTACAGAAACTAGAAAAACTATAAAAATCCCTCTGATCTTTTGAGTTTATAGAAAGTAGTTTAGAGGAAATTGCAATATTGAGTAATAAAACTCTACACTTGATTAGCAGAAAATTTAATTTAATTTTTGAAATTAACAATGAATGAAAACTTAATTGAATCTAAGATATTCACTGGGTTCTAATTGGTAGTGAACAAAATTAACAACATACTGGATTCTCCTTGCTAAAAAATGGAAAGGTAGCTTGCCTAATTTTCTTCTGATAAACTTGGTGGGTTTAGAATGTAGGTAGCTCCAATTTATTGTACTGAAAGATCTAAATGCTGCATTAGACAAACTATGCAGTACATTGAGACCTTAGGCAGTTCTTCATTTCGAATGGTTATTCTTTATAGGAAGCGGAGGAAGCAGCACTAGCCAAAGAAAACAAAGCAGCAGCTAAGAGGGAAGAAGCAGCAAGGAAAGAAAGAGAAGAGAGAGAGGGTGCAGAAGGAGTAGTGAAATCTCCTTCTGATTTTTCATGCCACAGTTATGAGCTGTTTGTTGGGCAAGAAAAGGGGAATGATGATAACAACAAGGAGAAGATGAGTATTCGCAGTGAGGGAGGTGACTCCATCAGCTCCCGAATGGGAACCAATGGGACCAAGGTCCGCAAGCCAAGTGCTGTAAGTACATTTTCAATATCTGAGGTAGCATTGAAGAATCATGAGTAAATTATGATAGGCACTAAATAAGAGTAATAGTAAGCTGTGCTTATGAATATTGCTTAGTGCTTTACTGTTAATGTTCCCTATTTTTTAACTCTTATATCTATTAACAGAACTACTGCATGAACAAGGAATGTGTAGTACTAAATACTCGGCTTTCATGTAAAAACTGACCCACATGCACAGTGTTTTGATTCTTGCGGTTGGGTGTATTGCTGTCACCTGAGAGCATACTTCCTTTAGTTCCTCCTATTTGTGAGGGTTTGTTTTATAAAAATCTCTCACTGTTAAATGTGATGAGTGAAAGAGCCCTACATAAGCACTAATCACTCTATCAAACACATCCTTAATTTTATTCATGGACTCCATTGCTATATGAGCAGTAGCAAAATTCTATTGAAACCACTCTGATCATTTCTCTTTTTCTGTAAGCTGCTAAAAAAATGGGCTCAAAATATCCATTCTGTACCTTACTGCAACTATTTCCATCTCGTAAAACATTGAATCGATAATACGTCTTGCATTAACAGTACTCCAAACTCCAACTTTCCTATTATAAAAAGGGTTTTCCTGTTCCTGTACACATTGTGGATTATCAATACCAGTAGCACAAGTTTTGATTGTTTGCATGGTTGATAAGGTAAAAAGGCCTTGTCTAAAAAGAACAGAAGCATTGGATCTATTAAATCTTCATTCACAGAAGAAAAAAATCATTCACAGTAATGCACTCTTGCTATAGGGTAACTTTGTTTAATATAATGGATACATCTACACTTGTTCGGTATGAAGTTTAATAATTTTGTTGCTTTACGTGCTGAACCACTGCAACCCCCCCCCCTTCAAGAGTGCAACTTTCGGGGTGATTTTTGTTGATGAAGGTGCAATGTTTGCATCAATTTCATCTAGTTTATCCTCTGTTAAAACTTTATGTATCTGCAGTGCTTTTTGTTGAGCACTGATCTGTAGAATATAATTTAATTGAAATATCATGAATTGCTTTTCTGGAAGGAGACAATTGACCAGGAAACTGCAAATGAAATTCTGCATGAACATGATGAGCTGACTCATATTTTGGTACTATTTACACATGAAAATGCACTGCTCTAGAATCGACTATTCCACCTTGGCAAGGCTCAACTACTGCATTGCTTCAAAGTGATATTCAAGGACAGGAGAGAGACTTGTAGGGGAAAGAGTGAGATGCCCCACTCTCAGCTGATGGGATTCAAAACACTGTGCATGTGGGATAGTTTTTACGTGAAAGCTTTGTAGAATATTCTATAATATTCATTGGCATTGTGATGGTGGTGGCAGCAGCAGCAAAACACAAGAATTATTAAATGTGGCAAAACAGTAAAACAATTTTAGGGGCATTAAAACCATGCCTATTTATTGAATATATCCATGGGCTTGCAACAATGATATTATGCATTGCCTCATAATTAGTTATCAACTTCATTTACTGATCTTAAATAAAGGGGGCTTTGAAGTTATTAAGTGTGATAAAGCTACTCTTTCTTACTTTAAAAAATGGCATGCGTAAATAAAATTTTATCCTAATAAAAAAAAAATCTGTCATGATAATTAAGGATAGCTAACCTATTGAGTTCATTATGGAAACTTTTCCATAGTGAGATTTTAACTGTAAAAACCCAAATATTTAGTATAAAAATTGTTTATCTAGTATAATGGTGTCCTGATACCTTTCAAGGTACTACCCTTGAAACTTCAGCTTCTTTTCTTCAAAAAGGTGTGCAAATTCACTTTTGGAATTACCATTAGCTCTTTCTTTGTATTCTTCTCACCATAGCCTGAAGTTTCTTTTCTTTCTATGGCTAGAAATTGCATAGAGTCAAATCTGTGCATTAGGAGAATTGACATGCTTGGTGATTTGCAGTGCATTGTTTTGCCAAAAATCCCTCCATAAGACATTAACAACAGGAGTGGTTATTGTGAAGCTAGTCTGCATACATTACACAGACTCGCCAGCATTATCAATTCAGCTAGCCTAGAAGAAAATAGCTGTCCATGAATGTCCAATAAAGATTTCTTAAATTGACTGCTATATTACATTAAGGCTATGTCATTTGTTTTTGAGATACTCAAAATGGCTGGATAATTTTTTTAACAAATCTCATCCTTTAAAATAAGAGGAAATTCACATATTAAAATTACATCTTAATGTTTTAGTTTATTTATTTAATAATTTGGTTTATTTAAGCATGCTCTTTAATAACTTTGGTATTAGCATCCCATTCATTTCAGGGCATGAAATGACCAATAAATTTTGTTCAGAGGTATCTTCTTTTAGGCTTGATGTTCTTTAACATTGCATAAATGTACAAATGTACAATACAGAACCAACAGCTTTATTCCAAAATATTATTTTTAGTGAAACATATTGCTAGATATGAGTATAATAATTTATTAAATTGCAGAAATGATAATCCTTAAAACAATTTACAAGTTCTGAAAACAGTACATGTTTGTTTTTTTCTTAAGATAATATATGCTTATTGAAATAATGAAAGTATTCTCTGCTTTACCTAGAATTACATTTTTTACTGTTGGTGTAGCATAATTCAAAATAATGAATATACTTTTTAAAGTAAAGCCTATCTTGTTTGTTCATTATGAGAGGCTCATGAATATTTGGAATGGTATATTTATAATTTTCACTGATTATTTAATATAATCCTAAATGCTTTAAACTAGGTATCTTTACTAGTTACAGTAATTCCTAATAATATTTCCAAATTTTGTGTTCAAAATATTAAATATTTAGTCAAGATAACTAATTTTAAAAATTTCATGCTCTAAGATGAATAAATAAAGTGCTCTTGATGATGTAGTAAGTTAAGATGAAAGCTAAAAGCAACTTATGGGATGTGTATTTATTGTTCTTGACTCCAGAGAAACATTGTATTACACTGCCAGTGTGACCAGGAGAGTAAAGCTTTACAGAAAAAATGGTAGAGACAAGTTATCGATGCCATACTATGATTATTTATTATTGTCGCCTTTTACCATTTTAAATTATTTAAAATGTGCAGATATCCTGAGATATTACAGAGTGGTTCCCCATCAGGTGTGCTTACCATAAGGAAATATCATGACTGTTGAAGATGCTGGTTGAATGTAACAACAAGCCATTCAGGGCAGACACCGAGAAGAAATCAAACTTGAGCTTTAGCTGTGCTGCTCATTAAATAAAGTCAATTTGCCTAGGGGGTCTCTACATTAGGACATAATCTATACAAAATATGGTAGACCAATGCCCAAGGTTTAAATTATAATAACCTATATTAGTACAGTTTGTAGGAGACAGGGTCTTTCCCATTGTCTTGTCACAGACTTGAAGGGAACAACTGACACAGGATAGAAGCTAATGTCATTGTAAAGTCCAACATGAACTATCACGTGGATTCAGTAAACCAATTGATCAGATAAGTTGCTGGAAGTGGCAAAACGCAACAAAGTTAAGCAAGGTTGTAAAATATGAATTTTAATGAATTTACACTTCTGTTATAATTTCAGATAAATGTTCATACTTTGGCATAACTTGATGTACCCTTCAGTGGTATATATAACAATAATTAGTACTCACTGTTTATCCTCTTAGTTTTTCCTTTGTGAGAGCATATAGGGATCAAAACTGTTTTCTTTGTTTACTACTAAAGTTAGGCCTTTTAAATGGAAATAATTAAATTTTATTGTTTTAAGTGCAAATAATTTTGCTTTACTCAAGTTGAAATCATCCACTGCACACAACTGCTTGCTAGATAAGACATTTGAAGAAGGACAAACTAAGAGTAGGTCTCTGTCTAATTTGTATAATGGGTATTTCTATTTCACTAACAGATATGTAACATTTGTTTTGCAAAATTAGAAACAGAGTAAAATTGTAAATTTTCATTAAATTATCAATTAGTAGGCAGTAATTTTTTTTCCATTTAATTACTGCATAGTGTATATATGCAAAGTATAAGTCATAAGTCAAGGCTTTTTTTTTCTCGCAAACAAGAAACAACATAAAAAATCCATGATATACGTATGAAACGTACTTTCTAATGAAGTCACCAGATGGTGTATGTGGGCAGGGCTGCATGTCTCAGAACACCTTGAAGTTCAGTTGATGAGTGACAATGACCAAAAATGAAGGTCATGAAGAGTGAACAAGATGCATATGTGAAAATAGGATTTCTCCATGGCAAAAATGCTTCAGGATGCCACACAGAGCTATGGGAAGCACTGGGTGTGCATGCTCGGCCTATCAAACAATAGCAAGGTGGACAGAGACCTTCAAAGCAGAATGTCAATTGCAGATCTGCTGCTCATTGGGTGTCCTGTGTCCATGGACAAGGATATATGGGTAATGATGGAACAGTTCTTATGGAATGATAGGAACTGGACACTTGTGGAATTAGAAGAGCAAACATAAATTCTGGCAAAAACAGTACACCTCATTTTATGAAAGGATCTAAACATGCGGATAATGTGTACAAAGTGGGTGTCACATCAGTTAAATGAGGTACAGAAATAGGACTCATTATGAAACTCGCCACATCAATCTGGCAAGATTACAGGAAGAAATCCTATTTGATAGGGCAGGTCATGTGCACCCAGTGCTTCATATAGCTCTGTATGGCATTATCATACATTCCTGCAGCAGGGAAATACTATTTTCACATATGCACATTGTTCACTCTTTGTGACTTCCATTCCTGACCACTGTTACTCACCAATTGGAGTTTGGGGCATGCTGAGACACACAGCTCTACTCACATACACCATCTGGTGACTTCATTGAAAGAACATTCCATATACTATCAATGGTATATCTTAAATTTTTATGTTGTCCTTTGTTCAGGAGAAAAAAAAATAATTGCATTGACTTATCCCTCATATATTAGTTTTCCAAACTGAGAATTAAATAAAACTTTTGAATTAGCTTTGAAAGGAAATTATATATCTGGGGGTGATGCATTCATTTACAAAAAAATAATTCAGATACATATAGAGGGAATAATAATAGTATGATGTAGCTTGTGCCAACTGAATTTGCAGTAGTATAGATAATAATCAAATATATTGATTCATTTCTTATATCTCATAGTTTCCTATTAAACTGTACATATTAATATGCTTTATGCTATGTTGTTTCTTATAAATCAGTATATTTAATATTACCCTGACTTTTATGTTCAGTAAGCCCCATAGCATAGAACATCTAAATTATGTTGAGGCTTTAAAATCATTATAGATTTTGACATACTTCCATAATAAGAAGCAAATTTCATGTAAATGCAAAATGATTAACTACCAAAACTTCAAAAATACAATTTTTGAGAATTGAGTTATATTAGCTGAAAGTCTCCTACCTCTTTTTTTTTTTAATCATATTTTATCATTTTACCTATGTGGAAATGTTGGGTCATTTCCTGTAGCATTATTTGCTAAATGAAATGAAACATAAGCCCTAAACTGAGATGTCACTTCTAATTTATTCTCTGAACTACTTTAAGAATAGCTAGTTTTTACATTTGTCTAAATTAGTGAAATATCTATTCTTCATAGTATAAAAAGTTAATTTTTTTATATGTAAGTGGTTTGTTATTTTATTTTGACAGTTTTTAATGCCATGGTTGTGGCTTGCTGCTGGCTCTAACTGCATATATCCATGAAACACTTTCATGTCGCAAATGGCAATTATGATAACTAGCAACAACAGACTCGAGAATAGTTACCATTGTTTTGCAATGCTTGAAATGCTATATTCTAATAGATCTGATTTTTTTTTTTGTTTAAAATTGTATTTTGGAGTTAATCTTGACTAAACTATAGCATTGCATGACAAAAACTGAAACATTTATGTGAAAAATATAATTAACCTTTTCACTATGTGTTAATATTTAATAACATTAAAGCATTACTTCTTTAGGTACATATATAGTTGAATTTCCATTGCCATTAGAATATCGCCTGTGGTGCCTCAGTAGTAAAAACTGACATTAAACACTAATCAAAAAAAAATTGCCATTAGAGTCTCCTTAAGCACTTACTTTGATATTGTTGGACAAAGTTAATTGTTGTCCTTTGAAATAAGTAGTTACAGTCAATTTATCAGAACTACTTTTCCTGCACCAAGAAAATGTTTAAACCCAAGCAGCCAGATCTGAGATTTGCAGTAGAGTAAATTGCATTAGGAGATTTCCTCAGGGTACCCTCATTTTCACCTGCCTCTTAAATCCATTAAGTACAAAGCTGATTCCAATCATCTTCATCATCCAGTGCAGGGAAGGCAATATGTAATACACAACCACTCTCCACTCTCTGCTGTTTGTGTGCTCATCTCCAATGTCAGTCAGACAGTTAAGCTGGCAATAACATGGTGATGGTGATGATGTATTTTGAAAATAATAAGCTTGTGATAGTATCAATAAAGAAAAAGTGCTAGATAAATAGGAACTAATTTTAAAAAGCTCAAGGCTAATTCTTTAAGTAGATTAAACAGAAATTGTAGAATATTCTCTCAGAGTCATCAGCATTAACATTTTGAAATATAGGTTATGCTATAAAATAAGAATCCACTGCTCAAAATTGCATTGTAATTTGTATATATTTATTTTGAAATTTCTACAGATGCAAGATTTTATGTTCAGGAATTTTTATATTTTTAAATTATGTTAGTTTATATCAACAAATTTTAACAAAATTAAATAGTATCATGTTATATGCATCTTTTATTTTGAATGTACATATCCTGTATACATAGGAACAGCTTTACCTAAATTGAAATTACTTACCAGAAAACTACATTAGATATTTAATAACAAAAATGGACGAAAGGAGAAAATAGCAAAGATATAGCAGGTGTTTGGGCAGTTATCATGAATAAACTGACAGGAGAAGCCTGATTTATATCCATGGTGAAAAGGTTAAAAATATGACAACTTTTTTCTTTCCAGGCTAGATTTTATTTTCTCTCTTTTGCTAGCATTGCATATATATTTCGACTTTCTTGTAGTTATTCCTGAACTTGAATTGTTTTCTCTTACTTTTCTTTACTTATAGCTATTGATTCTGCTATATTCTGGCTTTGATTGTTAATTGTTATATTTCTGTATAAAAAGTAAGTACTTATTTAAGTTTTAGAAAAATGTGAATGCTGTGAAAATAGTTTCTGATATTTCTCATATTCACCATAATATTAATTGTCTTTTTGGTCACTAATATAAAACTGTGAAATACATTGAAAATGATGAACACTATTTAATATCAGTTTCTTTTGTTAATAGAAGTGCATAGTAGTAGCAGGAATTTATGCATTTACCACTTTCTTACAATTTTCCTCCACTTTGTTCATTTACTTGTTTTTTTATACTCTGTAAATATAACACATTATACTTCATCTCCAAAGCTATTTTATATCATTTAAATTGTTAACTAATTGCAGCTTAGTATAGTTAAGCTCCTTATACCTTTTATAGAGAATGAATATAGTAAGAATTTGTATGCCCTGGTTTTACTGTACTGAAGTCAAGATCAGAATTTAACTCAAGAAGTTTGACAATGCTATATTGTTATCTTTTAAATGAACTAGTTAGTCTACATTATACCCAGTTAAATGTTAAAATTTAACTCATTAATATGCAAGTAGCTATAAACAACTTCCTTACTTTAACAAATGTTTTTAACATGTTAGTAGCTTCAACACTTGCAAATTTGGGAAACAAACAGTTCATTATAATTTCCTGTTTAATTAATTTTGAACTTCTACAAATTTTAAAATGTGTCTGAAAATTTTTTGCAAAAATAGAATTAGAAAATTTCTTTAACTAGGCAACCAGCTGTTTCTGATTTTATATATACCAGAAGCAGATTTATAGCACTTTGTTTCAGAAGTGGTTATTTTTATTTTTTTATCTAATTATGCTATTGATTAATAATTTAACATAACATCAAACAAATTCTTTAATGGAGTTGGTTATAACTTCAAATATAAATATGTTATCCTAATTAAGTAGCTAAAACTTTTTAATGGGCTAAGCTAATATGTACAATATTTTTTATTTGTTTATTTATAATAATCAGGGTGAAAAGAACATTGTAAGGTTATTATCATCTAAATATAAAATATACAGAAAATTTACACATAATATACATTATATTACACATTATATACATTATATAAATTACACTATGATATCAAATTAATTATTTTTTTAAAGTAAGTTAATTTTCTGCTTACATATTTTCCCACATTGTAACTAGATCTTTTTAGTTGCTCATATTGCTACTAATTTTAGTTCATATTGTAATATGTTGGTTGGATACAAATTATTACCATTTCATAATGTGAGAAGATTTTAAATGAATATTGAAATAATATTTTTGATTTATTTTCTTTTTTTGATTCCACAATAACTGAAATAAAAAATTAATAAGGTATTATTGAAAAATAAAAAATATAATGCCATGAAAATAGGCCAAAAATAACAGCAGAATAATTTCAAAGCAATTATAGCTAATCTAATCTTCTCTGAGCAACATTTGTATTTAAATATTCTAATATCATTAATAAAAAGCAGATTCAAGAACCATTGCCTAACATATTTTTCCTTATCGAACAGGAAATCTGCTATAAAATGACTTAATCATACCATAAAGTTCACAGTTTTCAGACCTAGCATCCGGGGTTTGAATCAAATGTTTTGACAGGGGGGCACAGTCAAGTCAATATACTAACATAATTATATTTAACCTTATATAAAAATTATTAATAATAGCAGTAAGTATGGTGAATTGTCAAAAATAAAAACTTTTCGAGTTGATATAATATTCTAAATAATAAGAATTCAATCACCGAATTTACAGGAACAGAATGCTTTGATGCAGCAAAAATCTGGAAGACTCTTTTATGTGTGGAATGTCTGTTGAGTGTCTGTCCATCCTTATCTATGCTACTGCATTAAAATGTTTAAGACATGGCCCATTAATGATCACAAACATCACAGACACTAATGTCTTGTTTGCATTTGATTCTAGAGTTTAATAAGATCATTATTCATGACACCAAAACCACTTTCAGATTTTTCAGAAGACATTGGTATTATTTGTATCCTTTGCATTAGTTCCCTTTATGTTTCACCAATAAATTTCTGTTTTTCCACTTTCTTTCCAATTCTTTCACAGTTTTCACATTAGAAATGTCAGTGTTTGAGGGCACTAATTTCAAAATGTTCATAACCACTTTATTTTTTCATCACTACTATTTTTAATTAATTTTTTTCTGCAGTCATCACATTTTATTTAAAACTTCACATTCTTTAAAACTGTTTTCAAAGGTTTGGAGATAGAGTTACCTTTGAATGTTTTTGTAGCTGAATATTCGACTTGGGCAGCTTGAAGATGAACACCATTTTTTTCTTTCATTACATTCAATGCATCAGTGCAAAGTTTTATTTCTGAAAAGGCAATTATAGAGCTTGTATGCTGCAGATACAGAAAAAGTGACTTTATTTTTCCAGAATATACCTAAATAGAACCATTTCCATGGTTAAATTCAATGAAGTCACTTTCTGCAGCAATCCATAAAATGTTGCTCTGTTTCATGAAGACAGTGAATGATCGTTTTCTTGCCTTGAAAAATATTGGATAAGTGACACATAACTTTACAGCTGTCAGAACTGCATTGCATAAGGATGCTATCCAATGAATGTCAAATATTCTTTCTATTTTGTTAAGTTCATGTCCCAATGCCATGACAAATTTCAGCCAATTTGTGTTAATTTTTGGTCTTGCAGAAAAATGTTAATCAAGTATTCATAAAGGACTTAAAATGGTACATAACAGACATGGTATCTGTGTACTGCAAGTTCCAGTTTATTATTCAAACAATGAATAACTGCAATATTAGATATATTTATCATGAAAGTATGTAGCTGCTACTTTGTAAGTTCCCTGTAAATTTGTGGTTCCATCTGAAGCAAATCCTTTCAACTGCTTAGATAAAAATTCTGTTACTAATAAAACATGATGTAATTCTGTGAGTGACAATTTTTCCTGTTTATCAGTTTAACACTTTTATATTATATAAATAGTTTCATGGTGAACCATCATTGGTGCAATGAACATAGATAGTTAAGCATGACTCGTTTGTTTGATTAGTAATTTTGTCAAAATCCTGAAAACAACAGAAATCAATTATGAACTTTGATAGGAAAGGCAACATATGTTTGTGAAAGAAATGTATTATATTTGCATAAGTGTGATCTGAATGAAGTATGCTTCTGATATCTAATCTGTTCAATACTTGCAATTCACATAAACTTTTGAAAAGTAAGAGTGTTTCATTTTCTTTATATATGGGATATGCTGTGATAAATCTAAAAACATGCACAGTCACTTGTAATTTCTCTACATTTTTTCTTTGCATTTCCTGAAACCTTCAGGGAAAAATTTATTAATTACTTCTTTTTTTTTTATTCAAAATTGATTCATACTTGAAATGAGACTTACGCTGCTTGTGATCACTAATTTTATCATTTAACTTTTTATTGTTATTTGCATTGATAAAAGTTGTTTGATATGCATTTTAATGTCTTTAATAGCACCTTAATTTTTAATTTCTGAACAGTAAAATCATATTGCACCCTTCGGAACTGTTTGCTATTTGTTTTCTATTTTTCCAATCTCACTTCGTCTGTAGATTCCTCGAATAGGTTACCACACTTAATCTAACAATTTCCACTATATGTTTCACTGACACTTGTCCCCAACACTGCTGGAATTCTTACCTGTCAGTATAAGATATAGACCTATTACTTGATGCTTGAAACTCTGATAGGATTACACCATTGATTCTGTTAACTCTACACTTTTTAATCCAAATTTATCCATGTCATCCATTTATTAATAACATTCACTCTCCTTAAAAGACACACTCAACTGACTACCACAGAACACTAATCACTACTGCACTCACTGTCATAACATATATTTAAATTTTATTATTGTCAGCTTAAAAGAAACAGACACAAAGCAATAATATGAAAAGCAGAAAATAAAACAATATGTCCATTTTTGCATTTCTGTTGCATGTATATTGCTTGTTTGATGATTTATACTGCTGCAATGCATTGGCAGGAGATTCATTCATAAAATATCTTTGTTAAAGAAATACAAGTGCGGGTTTCCAGTAATTGCATTGGAATTTTAAAATTTATGTTTACACACTGACATTTTTGAAAGGGAGGGAAAATATTTCCCTGGAAAGGAAGGAATTTTTATTTGACAATCCAGGGAAATTCTTTGATGAGAGGGGTAAATCTCCCAGTCTTCCTTATTAATTCAAACCTTGCTAATATCATAAACAGTTGATATTAATTACATAATATGTTGCCAGCTCAATTTCTCACTGTAATAAAACTGAAGTCATCTTTCCCAATGTTAGATGCTGCTGCTCATATTTTCTTCTTCTTCTTCTTCTTCTTCTTCTTCTTCTTCTTCTTCTTCTTCTTCTTCTTCTTCTTCTTCTTCTTCTTCTTCTTCTTCTTCTTCTTCTTCTTCTTCTCCCTCTCCCTCTCCCTCTCCCTCTCCCTCTCCCTCTTCCTCTTCCTTCTCCTTCTCCTTTTTTGTATAGGCAGCATCTGTTTTTCTTCTCACATATAAATATCTCAAGTATTACTCCATCACCTCAAGGGTTATCCATTTTTCTTCTCTCTCTCATTCTTACTACTTTAATATGTAGTTCATGTTAGCTCTAATTACATCAGTATTCCATTGATCTTTTCCTTGTTTTGATAAACATCTCAATATCAAAAATATCTGCCTCACATCCTGGTTTCTGTTTTTATTTATTTAGTTAATTTGTGCTAAACAGTTTATGGCAAAAATCTAACTAGGCTTCAGCCTTAGCTCTGTGTCAGTTATATTAAAAAAAACTTCAATGTCTGTTAAGTACATAAATCTAAATAAAAATTCTCACATACACACAGTAAATTAATATAGCATAACAGTTAATATATCTACAAATATAACAGAAAATTAAATGCATTTGAGGAATAAGAAAGGGTGATTCTAAGTTCTTAATTATTTAATATGATAATACATAAAATTATACAGAAATAGGCTGCCTTTCTAGTTATGAATGGGGAGTAAAAGATTTAATATCATAAAGTCCCCAAAGGTACTGTCACTACCCACCACAGGAAATAGAAAAACTTTTATATCAGCTGACAAACTGAAAAAAAATATTGATGTATGTTATTTCCAAATGGATCTGTTTATCTCTTTAATATTTCTATAATTTTTTTAGTGTTACTCTGTTAATAGCCTTTCATAAATATGTTTTTTCTAGTTTTAATCCAGTAAAGGCATTAGATAAATCCAAAAAGCACAGGGAAATCAGGTTTGTTTATTAAATTGATTTTTCAACTATTTACTTTATAATAAAGGTTGCACAAATGGTTTTAGCTATTAAGCATTAAAAAAATATGTCTCTTTCTTTTCATTCATAAAGTAAAAGAGTAAATGTATATTTAATTCAGTAAGACAATTATATGTTTTCTGCATAGTAATTGATTTTTCAATTAGTTTGGTATGGATTCCTTCTAGCTTTAATTGACAGCAATGGCTGCAGATAATAGCCACATTCCTTTTACATATTCATTAGGTGTTCTTCACATAATTTCTATACACAGGTATCCTAACATTTATGTTGGTGTTGGGCACTGCAATGCAAAATTTTACAATTGTTTCACTTTCATGTGATTTTATCTTAGCTGAGCTAAGTGCATTTTAAATTATTAAAAGTGTTGTTTCCTTAAATTCATCTCATCATCATTGTTGTTGTTGCTGCTGCAGCTGCTGCTGCAAAGTTTTGTTTTTAATGCCACATACATTGGTCTGCTCACTGAGAATATGAGTATCACACTGAAAGTTTTGAGATTAAAAGTAGTAATATTGAAAAAGAGACTTTTGACCATTAAATCTTTTCCAAGTATTCTCCACCACATTCTATGTATGCAATGTCCATTTTCTTAAGACATTTGGTGAATTCTTCTGAATCCATGCCTCTTCAACAAAATGATATACTCTTCATACTCTGACACTGTAGTTTCAGGTGATTCAAATGGATGACAATGAAGTTTTTCTTTTACTTTAAGAAATAAAAAGAGTCACAAAGGGTAGTTCTGGACTGTAGAGGAGAAGGGATAAACATTTGGCTCCTATGAATACTAGATTGTTTCTTGTGCAATATGAGTAGAGAAAATGTCAAATTGCAGTAGGACTGTCTTTTGATACTTCTGTCTCAACACAACAAAAATTTTGGGCAGATATTTTATTTAATAAGATTTGGCACTGACTGTGTTTTATCCCTCAAGCTTAACTGTTGCAATGTTGCCACTAGCTGAGATGAAAGAGCAGATCATCTTCTTTCCAACGACTTTTCCTTTCTGGAAAGACCCAGACCAATGATTATTACTTGTTTTCTAGGTTGGAATGATATATCCATCTTTTGTCACTCATTATGATATTAAAATTATTTTAGAGCTTCTTCCATTAAAGTTTTCTAGCATTTTCCAACTTCATCTCTAGTACTCCCTTTTTGTTCAGCAGTTTCAGAGATCCCTGACATGAAATTTTTATTTTAAAATTTTTTTTACTGCTGCCAATTCAACATTCAGGGTTTCATAAATCTAGGCATATGCACAACAAATATCTACCCATGACATACACTTTGCTTCCATCACATTTTCAACTGTTGCCGTTGAGGGCCATGCTGTGTAATTTTCATTTACAAGAGCGCTCTTCCTCTCTTAAATTCTACAAATCACTGATAAATAGTTGTTTGCAATAGGCAAAGAATCCCCAAAGGCATGGCCTTTCAAGACATTTTTAACTTTCTCAAACCAATTAAAAGTCATAAAACTCATGGCATGAAAATGCCCTTGTTTGTATCCATCCTCACATATGATCAACATTAACCATATTTATATACACAGTATTATTGAAACAATAGTTGTCAAGGCACACTTAGAGTTGCACATGTTGATATCTAAACTCCAGTCTAAAGATAGGAACAGCTGCATTAAATTTTGATACCTATTTCTGACCATTTTCAAAACTTTTAGAATGCCCCATGTACAATATTATTATTTTTTTCTTTCTAATGGAAAAAGTCTCTGAATTACCCCTGTGTATAAGGCAACATTTACAAGTTTTTACACTAATATAAATAAAGCTACTGTATTGCAAAAACAAATGGTCTGAAAGTCCTCTTTTACAGCATTTATTGTAGTTTCATTTGGTGGGACCTTTAAATTTTTATTTAAGTTTCAGAAATGTACCATAATCTGGAGGTTTTAATATGATAAATATTAGAATGATTAAGCAATTCTAAGTTAAATTCATGAATTTTGTGTAACAAAGGCAGGGACTTGTGAAAAAAGGAATTTTCTTGCAAAAAGAACATACATTTGTAAAGTTTTTCCTGAAACTTATCTAATAATGAATAAAACTGCACTGTTACATTAATACAGTTTACTTTATTCTGAGTATTTTGCTATAATTATTTTGCTTTTATCTAAAAAATATTTATGCATGGTTTTTATTGTCAAATTCTGAGTATAAAAATTTAACAATTTCTTTAAATATGGAGTCGGTCCTGATGGTGTAGTGGTTACCATGGTTGCCTCCTAAACCCAAGATCGCAGGTTCGATCCCAGCCAAGACTGATGGATTTTTTTGGGCGGAAAAATCCTAAGTATGACTTCCTTTGGAAGGGAAGTAAAGCCATGGGTCCCGTGTTGTACATTTACGGCACGATAAAGAACCTCAAGCCTGAAAAAAGAGGCCTCTGAGCAAAATTTATCGGCCATTTCACGTCCTGATTTGAATAAGCTGCTGATGACCTGAGATGTTAAAGAGCATCCGTAAATAAACCTAATCAATAATTTAAAAATGGAGAACTTGAATGTTGCCATTTTAATTAATTGTTGTTTCATTCAATGATGGATTCATATTTCATGCACAACAACAATACTGCCCAAATCATTAGATAATGTGACTTGAAAATGGCCATTTTGAGTCATTCCCAATCAGAGATTAGGTACTTAGGAAACATAAGTAAATAATTGTCCCATATGCAAATTATAGCATGTGTTGTGAAAGATACATTCATAGAAAATGTTCAACAGTTCTGAGATAGGTTTAAGTCCAATTCAACAATCCAAAATCATATTGTGCATGCAGTTGATAGTTTTGGAGTCATAGAAAGTCCTTTAACATCTTTGATTTCCTCTCTTACATTCCACAAACCAAATAAAATGTATCCACTTTGTCCCCGTAAATTTCCTTAGCAAACAAATTTTTCACAAATAACTATTTTAACACTGACTTAAACTCAATTTTATCATATTGCATTTTTATCTTTAAAAATTCACAATATGCAATTGACTAAATATTTTACACCAAATATTGAATAATTACTTATTGAAAAACATACTTTTTCTAATGGTAACTGCTTTTGCTGTTATAAAGATTCTAGGCTAATTATGTTACAACAATATTGCAAAACAGCTTACAAAAGCAATACAATAAGAATATAGTTTGTTCTTAGAAAAATATCATACATTTTGGCTAGTCAAATTTGCTGTTATTCTATATACATTTAAATGTTTAAATATTTTGTGAATGCGGAATAAATGTTTTCTTTTGTTACTCCATTGTTTGCAATAGGGTAAACAGAAAGAAAGGCCATCTTCAGTTAGACTGTTTCCTAAATTTCATTAAGATGATTCATAGTTGATGTATTAGTGCTGAATATTATGGAGCAGTGACTGTATCTTTCAAACTTTTTTCTTTTAGATGGTAAAAAAAGAATATAAAGTAATAAATTGAATCAATTTGCAAAATCTTGTTTTGACTTTGGATGTTCAGTAAGTGAATATTCAATTTTAAGTTGAGGCATTCCACTTATAAATCACAAATTACTATTATAGTAAAGTCTTTATCCATGACTCAGGCACACACGTACCGCCACGGGTGGCCGAGGTCGTTAAGACACGGACTCGTGAGCGGGAGGTCTGCGGTTCGAATCCCGCCAGGACCGTCCTCCCTGAGTGGGGTTTTTTCCAGGTTTTCCTCAGTCTTCATAACTGGCAAATGCCGGGGAGGTACCTAAACTTAGGCCTGGAACGCTTCCTTCCTTAAAATATATATCCTTTTCCCAATTTATCATTTCATTTCATGTATCATCAGTGTCCACCGCCTGTGGTGCCTCAGTAGTAAAAACGGGCGTTAAACACTACTCAAAAAGACTCAGGCACAGAGAAACTGTCCATTAGTTGTGGATTGTTTGCATTTCCTTAAAACTAAGTACCAGCTTATTTTAGCATTATTGTTTACTCATTTTCCCGGTCATGGTGACAGTGGAAGCTAAGAATGCAAACATTAGCCGTGAAACTTAAGTAAGCACTTATTGTCATTGATATTTTTATTTATAACAGCAAAATGATAATAGTTAATACATACTGTGATATTATCACCTTCACAAATTATTAGCAATAAACTTATTCTTTTGTAATTTTTATATACCACTACCTTGTGTTACTGTATTTCCAGGGGCTTGATATACCAAAATACTGCAGTTACCAAGTTATAGGGCCCTTTCTACTATTTAAATATAGCCCCCATACTGCATACATTCTTTGTTGCCCTGCTTACCAATTTTTTTCAACCATTTTGCCAAGATAAATGCCAATTTCCACCATGACTGTTCTTGATTAACATTCAACATCTTTTTACTGTAATTTATTTTGGTAGAGTGAACCCTCTCTGCATTCCCAGCTTCTCCCTTAGAAACTTAGTTTCCTCGCATTCTAATAATATATGCCAATTATTGCCTTTCTAGCTACACAATGGACATTTATCCAACTTCTCCCTTACTCTTAAACCCTTCAATTTCACAACTCCTCTTCTTGCCCATCAAAGCTTCTCTTGCTGCTTTATCACATATTTCAAAATAATTTTCCCTGTTCCAAACTCCTTTCATTTCTCTGTATACACTCAATGATATTTCGAATATTTCTTGCCTTTCAACGTCTTTGACTCTTAACCTAATTTCTTTCCAAAACCCCATCCAAATGCTCCCCTAGCTCTCCACATGTCCCCAAAACCAATTTTTTTCTAGACTTTCCTTTATCTTGTTAAGCCAAGCAACATTTTGATTAAGCCTTTGCTGACCTACCAAGCACTGATATAACACATTATGCTCATCTGAATTTCTAATTCTAAACCTGTATTTCAATACTCTCTCCATAATTTTCGCTTTACTATCTATTCTTCCTAGTTCTACTTGAGCAATGTCATTTGATGAGGCTCTTGGTAAGCATTGGTTTACAGAAGTTTCTGTGTACCAAATTCACATTAGCCCACCCTTCATCCAAACCCCAAATCTGTACTCTATACAGCATTTTAGCTTCCACCACTGTCCCATATACTCTCTCCAACCAATTTACTTCCATCCCTGGTGTTTTATCTAAACATGCCCTTATAGCTTTGAGAAAAAGCTTCCCTTTAGCTAGTATTATCTTCTTTTGATCACCCCATCCTTCCTTACAACTTAATCTTACTCCTAAATAATCACATTTATTAACCACCTCAATTTCTCTTCCTTGCCAACATCATTTCTCTTCCTTTCTTAACTTGTTGCCCTTTTTAAAAACCACAATTTTTGATTTGTATAGATTAATACAGAAACTCTACTTCTTACAAACATTATCTATTACTTCAATTGATTTAATTAATCCCACATTAGATATTGGTCCGGCAACAAGATCAACAGTTTTTTTTTTTTTTTGAGTAGTGTTTAACGCCCGTTTTTACTACTGAGGCACCACAGGCGGTAAGATCAACAGTGAATAACAAACCAGATATTCCATTGTTGTTAATTATTGGAACATGACTATTTACTGCAATAATATCCTCTAGGATATCATCAATGAACAATTGAATAATACAGGACTAAATTTACAGCCTTGCCTTAACTGTATATTGTTTGGAATAACTTGAGTTACTGTGCTACAAGACATTTTTATACAAAACCCATTAGCAGTATATATTCTTTGTAATATTTTTATGAACCTTATTACTCATTCCCTTTTTACTCAGTTTTACCCATAATGATTCCTGGTTTATTGTGTGAAAAGCTTTTTCAAAATCCACAAATAATGTATATAATCTTCCCCTCTTTCTTACTAAATACTGATTTGCCAATGTATCTATAACAAAGTTGTTAACAATGTTCTCTTATTGCTCCTAAACTCTGACTGAAATTTCAATAGCTTATTCTCTTCTTCAGCCCAAATTTGCACTCTTTCTGCTAAGACACCTATGTATAACTTACCTAGTACAGATAAGTTAATTCCCCTGTAATTAGAGGGGATCTTCAAGCCTCCCTTATTCTTAAACATTGGCACCACTACTGCTATTCTCCAACTTCTTGGGACACTGTTTCCTTTAAAAATGGAATTGAATATCCTAACTAATAAACACAATCTCTTCTCATCTAAGCTCCATGCTTCCAAAACTCCCCTAGTATTCCATCAACTCCGCTTGCTTTATTCCTTTTTAGCCTTCTAATTTGTTCTACCCCTATCCGCTTATCTAATTGCTCAATAAAATATGCATTTTCCATTAACCATAACTTCTGGCTATTGAGCTATTCTGTTTTTAAAAGATTTTTCAAATGTCTTATCCAATCTTCCGCACTTATGTTATTTTTCCTTACTTTACCCTTGTACATTCCCTTAATTATTGGCCAAATTGTTTTACTATCTTTAACTCTTGCTACCTCATATAACTTCTGGCTCATCTTTCCTTGTTACTCTTTCTTCTTTACTTCCCTAAGACATTTATATCCCCACCTTTCAATCACAAAATTATCCCTTTCCTGCTGATTACCTGTTTGCCTCCATTTTCTCAACTTCCTTAGAACTGTTCTCTTTGCCTTTCTACACTCTTCATCTTTTTCTTATTGACTGGATATTCTTCACCTCCCATTTTTGCTCCTGTCTGTCTCAATATCTTCTCTAATCTTAATACAGCTTCCTCAATTCTCTTTTCCCTAAGCAGTTCCTCTACCCCTATTACCTTACCACTCCTATCTGCAATCTTAATTCCTCCAGAAATTCTTGTGATTCCCCCTCTCTCCATCTATATTTTTGAATTTTAATTCCTTCTTATTCAGAGACTTTTTCCCCCTTTAATGTGCTTTGAAATTTAGCCCTTTTTGGGAAATGATTACTTGAACAAACTACATTTAGCATTTCAAGATGAGAAATTGACAAGATGAGAATCTAAATCAGCTGAATATAACATATAGTCAATAACACACTGGCTGTTTTTGTTCACAAATGTAAATTCTCCCATATCATCTTTCCCTTTTACCCCATTACACATCGTCAGATTATATTCTTTGCAAATCTCTTAAAAATTTCTTACCTTCTCTATTCAAAATTTTGCCTTTACTATTCTTCTTTCTGTCTCATTTGGCTTTCCTATTAACATAAATTCAAGATCTATTAACTTTATTTGATTTTCTCCTACTCTTGTAGCAAAGTCACCTATTATTATAAAACCTATATGTATATGGTTATTTAATAATCCTTCACTATCTTGACCTAACTTATTAAATAAACTGGATCATAAAACTCCAAGGGGAACTTGGGGGTTATATACTGTTACCACACACACACTTTCATTTCCCCATAACCACTCAGAATATACCACAGCACTGAATCACCACCTAGCCTTCTACACACATTCACTTTAATTTTCAAGCCTTTTCTCATAAACAACTAAACCCCCTGACACTCAACCTTTGCCCTTTCTTTTTACACCACTCTTCCCATAAAAATTGAATTTGATCGCTTCATCAAGAATATTTTTATGTCTCTGCCACATCTATCACATACAATACACTACTACTGGTGGCCGAGGTCATTAAGGTATGGACTTGTTAGTGGGAGGTCTGGGGTTCAAATCCTGCCTGGATATCCTTCATAACTGAGATTTTTTCCTGGTTTCCCTCAGTCCTCATAAATGGCAAATGCCATGGAGGTACCATAAACTTAGGTCTGGAATGTTTCCTTCCTTAAAAAATCCTTTTCCAATTTATCATTTTATCTCATGTATCATCAGTGCAGTGCCTCAGTAGTAAAAATGAGCATTAAATACCATTAAAAAATACATACACACTATTTAGAAATTGAGATATTTCCCCTTTCCTCACTTTTTCAAACAGACCTTCTACATTCCAGAATATAACCCCCAATTTCCTTTCCTATAGAGTTCCCTTTCTCTTGAAACTAAATTGCTGTAGCCTGGCTCTACTTCTTGTTAGTCTATCTTGCCTACCTCTCCCCCTCATCATCCTGTACTTGCAAAATGCTTCATCCAGGTGTTGATACTATGCTAAGTCAGTTCTGTCCAAACATCTAAGCCTGCTGCTGCACCCAGTACCATTCTTCAGACCTCCTCCATCAGCTGTTTCTCGGGTACTATTTGCTTGCTTGGTGGCCAATGCCACTCTCCTTCCCCCCTTCCATTCCACAACAGCTGCTTCTCCAAAGTCTTCTCCATCCTGTTTTGTTGGCTTGAAGATGTATTCCATTATCCTCCCCTCTTGACTTCTCCTGATCCTCCCCACTCCCTTGTATCATCTTCCCTCAGCTGTTTCTCCAACATCCCTGTTTTGCTGGTGATGCCAACCTTTCACCTCTCCTCCTCCTATGGTCATCTCAGCTACTTCTCTTCCTCTCTTCTTTTTCCCTAAGGTCAGTTGTGTTGCAAGTATTCTCTAACCTGTGTCTTGAATTTAGCTGATGAATATCCTGTTTCCTGTCATTAATCCACTATTCCAAACCTCAAACATAAGCTTTCTCTCCCATAGCCCTTACATTTTTCATTTCTCTTAACAGAATATTTCTTATTTCTCTTTCTCTCATCCCATAATCTTGCTCAATAAATATTACCTTTTAACTTTTTGGCATTTGCTAAGATTGACCATTTTATTTTCATCATACCAAACTTGGCAATGATCACTCTTAGGTTCAGATCTTTTCTGTTCACTCTAAAAACATTAATTATTTCCCTACCACCAAGCTGTAGCCCTATTTATTTTGGAAAATCTCTTCAATTAGTTCACATTCTCATTTGTCTCTCATTTCTTTGACTGCAAATATTATCCCGTTCTTTCTTCAAGTATTTTATTCTCCTATTGTATTCTTCTAATTCTCTCTTTATTTCACCTTCAAATTTTCCCCATGATTTCATTTTCTCAAATAGTTATGTTATCTTCATCAATTCTCCTTTTCATTCCTTTTAAATTTGCCATATCTTCAGAAATGCACCTCGACATTCCACGATTGTTCTGTTTGCAGCCTGGGGTAAAGCTTCACTCCTCCGATTATAAGTTTCCACCATTCATTATTATCAACACATACGAAGACATTGTGGCCCTCTGCTCAAGCTTACTTTCACTGCCCAAGGTGAATCTGGAAATACCAAATTCTGATTCTGACTCTATACACTTCCAGTTGGATTCCCATTCTTTAACTTTAACGAGCATGCATATACACATGCCTGTCTCCAACCAACTGCTGTCAGCAACTCCTGTTTTTACACAAAAAGTTCTTTACTAGCATAAAGTTATTATCATTTCTCTATAACCACACAAGGATCACATGGATGATCTGCAGACTGATATGCACAGCAACAAATTATTCTCATTTTTAGCTTTACTGCATCTTAAAATATTCTCCTTACATCTCATGTATATTTTAATCAAAGCGCTGAACCTACTTTTCCAAAACACTTCAGACATCAGCTCTTTGAGAGCCTCACTTACAGCTACATTTGCATCAAGAGACAATCAGTACATTTTCTTCTTAATGGATGGGAACAAGAGAAAGTAGCGTTGTTCCAATTTAGGGCTCTAGGGCAGATGAGTCATGAAGTGTCCAAAAAGTCCTCTGTTCTACATTGTGGGTTGATGCATTGTTATGATAGGGGATGATATGGGACAGAGGTAGTTCTGTATTCAATTTTTTCTAAGTTGATCATTTCTCAAATGAATATACCATTTGACATCAACCATACAATTACATTTAGAACAAAGGTGACAGGACCAGAATGATAAATGGATGAGGCTACCATGTTCATTCCAGTATTTTTTCCTCTTTTTGCATGCTTATCTTCATATGGAAAGATCCATTATGCCAGTTTTTGTTTATTTTCTGACTCTTGACAGTAAATCTATGCTTGTCATTTGATATGATGGTTCATAAAAAACAAATTTTGACATTTAATTTTTTTTAAAAAAAAAATTCTTGGCACCAATCAACAAATTTTTTTCTCAGCTTTTGTCAAATTATGTGGAATCACATAGCATACAGCTTCCTTCCAAAAAGACAATTATGCAGGAACTTATGTATTGCACTCATCTATTCCTAAAGATACCTGAATCTTGCCATAGATGATTCAATTATCTTTTTAATTCATTTGATGCGCAATGTTGATATTTCTGTAATGGGTTTGTATGAAAAGTCTCCTTGCAAATGTCATCCCTATTGTAAAAATGTTCATATTTAAATTCTGTACACAGTCATACACAGTCTTGCTGATGATGGTTCATTTCCAAAAGAGTTTTAAGGTCATTGGATACATAATTTTGGCATCAATATGATTTAAAATCATAAAAAAGTATAGCTTGAGAGTTTAAATCCATTAATCTGATAAAATGTTAACTTAAATAATATTTAGCAGGCTAAACTAGGAATTATTTTGTTTTAATTGATAAACAGCAGTCATGTTGTAAACTGAATAGCATTTATTATCAAGCAAAACTTAGTGCACTACTGTATATAATATCAATTTGCATGTATTACCTGAGAAACAGATAATACCTTTGAGATATGTGGATAAAAGTTTAGAAAATATATTCCATGACTATGTAAAACTAATCTCTAGATATCTATTTACAGGTATAATATTGTATACAGAAATGAATAGCTGATAGATTGAAATCAGATGCACAATCATAGTTTAGTTTACCTTAGTTTATCATTATTAAGCTTTTCATTAACAAATTGCTCCATCTCAGTCTCTTTTTCTCTCTTTAAAGAATCTAAAACCATGTCAAAGTTTTACCTCAGTTGTATCAAATTCTTACACGTTTCAAACAACATTTTCAGCATATATTATATAAACTTGCAATTGTAGTTGTATATGATAATAATATGTGCCAGATAAATTATATTTTTGAGAACATTAGGTCTAAAATTTAGTCTAGGACTTAAGTCAGTATATAACTGCAAATGTAGGAGATAGAGAATCAAATTGTGCTTTAGTTAAATTGCTGGGCTGAGATTTTTCCAGTTTTTCCTTGCCCTGAATAGGCAAATGTCTATAACTTTGGGCACTGACAGACTGTAGATTTATTTGATTATTCATTAATTCCATTTATTTTCTCAAAAACCTCAGCAGCTGAAACAGAACATTGTATACCCACATACACACACACACATACAACAACATTTATGATCATCTCCAGCATTTATCAGAAGTTAAATACTTTTGTTCTACTATATGTTAAAAAGACTACTGTTAGACAAATTTCAGATTTATTGCAATTCAAGGCTTACAATAAGTCTAAAATAAAAATAAGAGGTTTTTGCATTCATTTGCATAAACATAAACATCCACATTTTCAAGCAATAATACAATTAATTAAGCATAACAAAAAATATATAATACTGAAGAAATCAGAAAGACTAAAATATGTTTTAAGAACTTAAATTTTCTACATAATTGTTATTTATATATATCACAATACTTAAAATGGTAAAAGATTTTGTTCATTTCTCTGTTTGAACTAATATTAATGAAAAGTGTTCTTTGGTTGTTAGAGCCACATTGTAATAATGTTTAATGCATGTGGTTTCCTTTACAACTTGATTAGCAGCATTCACAGTGTGTCTAAAACTTCACCATGTTAATAAATGTTTTCTTCTTTCCTAAAATTTGTATCAGCTTTAGCTCTTGATTTTAGTGTGACCTATTTTCTTGATCTAAAAGTTAACTGTAGCTTTAATCAAACAAGGCACTCACCTGGAAAATACAGGGATATATAGTTTCAAAATTTAAGAACACATATTTTTTCTAAATAAGATTGTAATTAATCATAAATGTTAAGTTTAAAGAACAGTGCTCACTTTAAAACATAAAACTTAGATGTAAAATTAAACTCTATGTGAGTGTTTTGTTTTAGATGTTGTATTTTTGTAATCAATAATTAAAATCTTCAGTTAGTAATTATTCATTATATTGTTGAGTAATTCTTCTCTTTCTCTACTGAGGTAGAATGGTGGTGCATTTGCTAGTGTGACAAGGCATCAGCATGAATGTAACTTGGAAATGGTTTTATGCAGTTTTGAGTGGACACCATTATGTTTAAAGTAAATTTGCAGTTACATGTGTAGTTGGGTTTGGGCAGATTGTCATGTAAAATAAATTGGTTTTGCACATTTTAATTACCTTTAAATAACACTTAAATTTATATAATCAAATCCATTCAGGATTGCTAGAAACCATAAAAGAAAACTATATTATATACATATATAATATCCTTGGCTGGAAAAAAATAGCTCTAAAATATGCTCTATTATATACTTTTATTTTAACATTATTTGCATTAAAAATAGTTTAATATAAACTGTCAACTTTTAATTTCTCTTTCTTCTTTTCTTGCTTTTCTTCTTCTTATCAGCGTTTAATGTTTAGTTGTTATACTTCTTTGATAGCTGTTTGCATACACTATTTTATGTATTCGGATGTCTTTTTCCCCCTCCAGAGTTCTAGATAAGCTTTTTTTTCTTTTGGTAAAAAAAATCTTGATGGTACTAATATCACAATGATAATGCTAGATGTTATTATTTTAAAAGACTTATTGCTATTTTCTGGTCTTAGTTAGCCTTTAGCTTTCATTGTTGCTGTAGTTATGATTGTTATCATTATTGCCATTGTTGCCATCATGATCAGAATACAAAATTCTGGACTATTTACTTTTAAGTGTTTATTATTATTATTCTTTTATTTAACCTATAGTATAAATGTGTTGAATATAAAAAGTTATTTTCTTTAATGAATTAAAATCATAGGTCATCAACAAGGTGATAGATGTAAAAGTGTTTAGAAAATGAATAATTTCAATTTCTGTCAATATGGGGATGCCTTAAAAAAAATAAAACTTATTATGACAGATTTTTACTTACAAGATACACCATGAAAACATGAATTGCAAATAAATGTATGTGTTTTCCTATGTAAATTATTACATAGGAAAACAAGCCTTGTTTTCCTGAAAAATATAAATATTTTATAAAATATAGGTCATTAAATGAAACTATTCTATTAAATAAGTTTAAGAGTTTAGCATTTTGTGATTGCAAGACGTATTTTTTGAGAAAAAAATAGCAATGTTTAAACAACATGGCTGAGTTTCAGTGTATATGAAGAAATTTTATAAATGTTGTGTATATATATGAAGAGAGTGAAAATTGAAAATAATTCAGTCAATCAGAGTAGGACAGATTCAGTTCTTTTTCCAATTTAATTTTCAGTTGCCTTGTACCATCTCAGTGCTTCTTTGCTGTAACAAAACCTCTTGCCTAACTTTACAGCATTAACCACTGAATAGCACTGACTTGTTACTGATTTGCAATACCATAACTATTTGTAAGATACAATGACATTTGAATAAATCTTGGTAGGAGTTTTTTTCTCTCTCTCTTTTTCTGAAGGTTGCTCTTGCCTGTCAGTACAGTACGGCACCTAAAAGCCAGTTTACTTTTGCGTACCAGGAAAACCTAAGGAAGGTATGTGCTGATGAGTGATGTAATTTTTGTACATAAATGTGTCACACAAGCATATGCACCATTATGTGTTGTACGTTAGATGTTCTGAATGCTAATGCTCATTTGTTACTTTCAGGATTTTATGTTGTGTAACTAAAAGAAATGTTTACCTGGGCATGCTTATAATCCATCATTTGTGTACAGATTAATATATTAGGTGCAGATCTGCAGCCTGAAAGGAATATCAAAGTTTTCATTGTGCAGATTATTATACAGTCTTGTGCAAATTAATGTGAACAAGCAGATAAATTAAGTTTTATAAGTTATTCAGTGCTAATAACTATTTTCCTCCAATTCTACACCACATTATTGACACCCATTATTGAGATAATTAATTGAAGTTATTGCTTTAATTGGTTGTACTGGAAGTTAAGCTATTTTCTTGTGTTTCTAGCTGCTTTAACATTTTATTTAGCAAGCATATTTTTATTCATAATAGATATCACACCTGAAGAGAAGTAAGGTCATGCATGAACCCTCAATGAATTTAGTAATATCACTCAGAGACAGACAGCAGTTAAATGTAATGTAAGTTTGTGTGCTGTTAATAATATAATTAAAAGGAAAAATGAGATTATCAGTTTCACATCAAAGGAAAGGATGATGTGGTTGAAAACAAATAATATCCAGGGAAGATTATATCTATCTAGTCAGAACCAGAAAAATTAATCTTGAAAGAATAGTTTTGATTTAAAAAAAGATTTAGAGGCTGCAGGGATAAAAATCAATTCTTCAACAGTGTGTAGGCAGCTTCTAGAAGCTGGAAGGAAAGCTTGAAGACAGGTCAGAAAGCAGCTATTCACATGTCCTATGAAGAAAAAGATTGGCATGGGCTAGAAAATATCAGAACTGGACACAAGAAAAGTGGATAAGAGTCATATTTTCTGATGAAAGTAATTATGAAGTGCAGGGGTTGAATGTGTCTAGTGTAAGGAGAAGCGATGGAGAGGAAATCTCACCAAAGCACATCAAACAGACAATAAAGTTTCAACAAAAGATGTTTTGGGGCTGTTTTACATTCACAGACACTAAATGTTTGATTCCTGTTATGGAATGTGAACAGCAATAAGTGCATCCTGATTTTATAGAAAAGAGCCTCCCCAGAACTGAAGAGATTGCAAAGGAACTGAACATGGCAAAGGCAATTTTCCAGCAAGACCTTCCACATGTCATGCTTCAAGGAATGTTAGAGACTTCATGGAAAAAATGGTGTTCGTTCTTTGGACTGGCCTGGTAATTCACTGGATCTGAACTGTATAGATTATCAAGATTGGGCTATTGTCAAGAAATGGATGAGGAAAATGGACTGAACTGCCAAAGAAAAGATTATTTGCACTGTAGTAAAAGTTGATTTCATTACCCATAAATAAGTGAAATATGTAAAAAATGCATTGCTGTATGCCCAAACAAGTGAAAATGGTAATTAGGCTAAGGGTGGGAATGTAAAATACTAAAAACACTGTTTAGTAAAATGTAATTTTGAAATTTTGTGATAATAAAAATATATATACAATAATATCTTTGTTCACATTAATTTGCACAAGGGTGTGTCATTATTATATTTATTAAATTCGTTATTATTATGATTTATAAAAATCCATGAAAACTGCATTACTATAGTTTTAATAAAAACTCCAGCAGATTACATTTGGTATACTTTAGAGGAAAAGAAGTTACTCTTTGATAACACTTGCCTTTTTATATAACATTGCAGTAGCTGAAACCTTTTTTGGTTACTGAACTAATGTCCAAGAGAATGAGATTTCTTGCTGAGATTATAAATGAACAGTAAGCAGATTTGGTTTGTTAATATTCTTTGAAAAGTCTTAAAATTTCTCTTTTATATATGAAAGTAATAGTCTTTAAATCACTACAATTTTTACCTCTAAGATTATTATAAAAATGCCATTAATGTACCTTTATTGTTTGTAGAATAATGAATAGTTATAAATACTATAAACATAATCTGTCTTATTAGGTGTATATTTAAAACATAAGAGATGCAATCAGTTTTTCAAAAACTGATTATACTGCTTCAAATTTATAGTTTTTAAAATTAAGATTTTCTATAACATTCAGATCAAAACATTTTCATTTCAAAATTGATGTTATGAGCCTTCTACTGTGAACATTTTTACTTCAATGTACTATTCTTATGTGCAGTTCATTCTGTTTAATTTTGAAGCTAGGTTCTGTTCTTTTGGAACCATTCACAGAATCAGACTGATTTCTTTCACTTTTTCTCCTGAGTTAATTGATTTCTCTCAAATGGCCATTTTTTTTTATTTCTGAAAATGATTATCTTTCATATTTTTATGCTTAATTAAATGAAAAGTACATACTGGTTTTTGAGTTACAACTATTACCCTGGTTCTCCATCTTTCATTTGAATATGAATTGCATATCAAATACACACTAATCTTTTTCTCTAATTATTACCATCAGATATGGGTGTTTTATTTTAAAAACATGTTTATTCCCAGATTTAAATTAAGACTCAAATCTTGAATAAATATCCATAAAGAATGTCTCTTGTTTCTCCAAACTATATCACAATTAAAGAAGCTAAATGTGGCAATGCAGCTCAGTGCTAAAATATTAGTTATATCATGGATACATTTTATTCCTTGTTTTCTTTCTCAAGAACTTTCCAATATTAGCAACAATTCCATATATCATTTGTATGAATATTTTATATATTCATTTTTCACTTCCTATATAAAAATGTTTATTATTAAATATGAAAAAAATATATACATATACATATGGTGTTTAGGACAAATTCAAGGTATATTTATTGTATTAAAAAGGATAGAGAAACCACATTAGTAAACACTAATATAGAGCAGGGTACTTAGACAAGAGTGCCCATGAAACAGCAGCCTGAGGTTTCATCCATATTGTGGCCATTATCTGTACTGATTTATTTTAACTTTGTTCTTCCACCTGAGGTTAATCATAGCATGGCAGAAGTAACACAACAATATGTATCACATGGTGTTCTCTTCAGTCAGCACTCTGCTCCATAAGAATGTTTGCATTTTTTATTAGTTAAATTAGAGCAATATATAATTAAATTTTTATTTCAGATTTATATACAATAAAAGTAATTTAGTTATAATATTAATTCTGTACAGTGTTCCATTAAATGTTGATTGCATTTGAGAATGATAAATGTTTTAAGTGCATGTTTTAGAGAGCTGTCCGCATACTAAGCCATACAATGCCAGAAAACAAGTTTAATTTTATTAATTTTTAATTTAATTTTTCTACATAATTAGTTTGCCCTAATAATTTTTCCTATATTTTTTCTGTACACTACATAGAACACACAAAAAGATTTTAATTTCAACATACTGCAGTTCAATCTGGATAAAAAATAAAAATATAAATTAAAATGAAACAAACAAGAGCAATAGAACAATAAAATATATACTATAAATTAGACTTTAATAGATATTCATCAACATAATATATATAATAACATAAATTTACATAAGGGATTCATACATTCATTAAATTCTGTGGTGGGTGAGCGATAAAATTACTCACATTTCACATAAGTGATTTTTTTTTTTTTGAGTAGTGTTTAACGTCCGTTTTTACTACTGAGCCTAAGTTATTCAGATCTGATTCCAAAGTTATACTGAAATTATGAACAAAGCTCATCAGAATGGCTTTCCCTGAAAAACTTGCTTTCTATCTTCATTCATTGTGCTACTTGCTCCATCTTCTTCATTACCTTCCTAATACTACTATTGTAATTCTGCTAATTAATACTTGGTTTGAAAATAGATTGTATACTTTCACCAATTTTGCTCACACAACTAGCTTAGTGGTCACCAACACCACCACCACTATCATCATTACCATCATCAAGAACAACATAATCATTATATGCCAACATTATTGTACATACAATATACTTGCTGCCACAACAAATATAATAGTTTAACTAAGGGAAAAGTTCTAATATTTTTCAACACAGAGAGTTTACTTTTTTATGAAACAGATTTACTTTAAATGCCTCAAGGCTAGAAGAACACAAACTTCCCAGAACTGTTGTTAATCTCCTCCCACCCAATCATTAATTTCCTTATAATTGTCACATGAAAGAGAGAGCACTATGTGGAAATTGGAATAAAGAAGAAACATTCTAAAAAGTGTTGTATGGTTTAAGTGCTATGTGTTCATATAGTTTATTCCAGAATGTGTTCTTTGTGTGACTAGTTTTCTTGTTTGTTGAATGGCTCTTTCAGACTTCCACATTTACCTCTACCCAGATCTGCTGTAATGTATTTACTTAAATGTATTGCTTTATGTTTACATTTGTTTTATTTGCATCTCTTAACTATAAAGTATAATAGAGGCCTTTTAGGCTACTTTTACATTCATGTTTTTTATCTGTGCCTATAAATATAATTCTTGTTACCTTTTAATTCAGACTTACAATGTTGTACTCTTTTTCAATATTATCCATTTTTCATGCTCTTCTTACTTCTTTACTATTAAACAATTTGTTCAATAGTATTTGATTTTCCTACCTCCTCTCTTTCTTTCTCTCTAATAAATAAATGGTACCTAATTCTTTTACTTTGTAATTGCAGTGTAAGAGTTGGTAAAGTTGATAATTTTAAAATGGCATGCTGATACAGAATGATAGCACTGTATATTTAATAGCATGCTTCAATGTACCTAGCTGCTAATTATCATTAGAAGTGCATCTTTTATAGCAAAATACCTATTCTCCATAAAATGCAGCTGAAGAATTTTTGAGGAAACATGCTGAATTTAAGTATTCAGAACATATGTACAGTCATAAATTTTATGTTAGTAAATTATTTTTTTATGCAAGAAATTCTTTTAATTTTTTTTAGTGAAAGAAGCAGTAATAATAAAGTACATTGAAAAAATAGATTATATGTCATGATTTTCTTCAGGCAAGTTTGAGCCTTCCAGGATCACCGTTCAATATCCGCCGAGGCTCCCGTGGCAGCCATCAGTTCACTCTTCGTAATGGACGTGGGAGGTTTGTAGGTCCACCAGGTGGTGATCGCAAACCTCTTGTCCTCTCCACCTACCTCGATGCACAGGTTAGATTCTTATATTACTCATAAGATTTATGGTTCTAACATCAAACCGTTTCACAGGCTTTACCTTCAATAATTTTTTTTATGTGCTTTTGTGAATTCTTTTGAAAAGTTACAATCTTTTATCTCTTAAAACTATTTTAAAAATAATGAAATAAATCCAAATATGTTTGTATCTTTCATGGTCCTGAAAGGGGAAAAAGGCTAAGGCTGCCCATGCTTCCAGTTCAGGAATTTAAATGGAAACAAATGCTGATTTACTGAGTCTTATATTTGTAAAATTAAAAGTAAACTGCATTATTATGTAAACAGCTGCAGAATAATATCATACTATAGTTATTCCTTTCATAACAATCCATGCCAATGCTTTGCAGCCAATGCCTTAGCCCCTCAGCTGTTGTGCCTAACACCAGTCTTTTCATGTGTTGTGTGCTATTTTATTAACTATCTCGCATGTTTAACATTAAAAAAAAACTGTATAAAGATTAACATGGTTTGTTATTGTAATTGCAAATAAGTGCATTGCTGCCTGGCCTAACTTCATCATATATTATCGCTACATTCTTTCATGCTTCCTCTAATAAATAACTAACAAAGTGTTGTTTACATCTTATTTTCAAACAATTTACTAATTGCAACTGACTTAATTATAAGAGCAGAGATTATATTTCATTATTTAGTACCTTTTATTAATTATTTTAGTATATATGATCCCTCATAATTTAACAGTTTAACATTATGAACATGTTAAAATGGTTTCATCTCAAGTACCCCATCAAATTGTGCAAACATGGTTAGATATGTGATTTCATTTTAAAATTATATCATATTTGGCTTAACTATTCATTTCATAAAGCTCGAGAGAGAGCATAGAATTTATAAAGGTTTTCAATACCACAGGAACATCTGCCATATGCAGATGACTCGAACGCAGTAACACCAATGTCAGAAGAAAATGGTGCAATAGTTGTACCTGTGTACTACGCCAGTCTTGGTTCAAGGCATTCTTCATACACATCCCATGCCTCGCGGATATCATATACATCACATGGTGACCTTCTGGGTGCAGGGGGAAAACCCATCACAAAAGAAAGTAGACTGAGAAATCGAACAAGTCGGAATAATCCTCAACAACAGATGCCCAACTCAATGCAATATATGTCAGATGTGAATCACAAGACAATGAGAGATGTGAGTAATGTTTTACCTAGTTCCTAATTAGCAGCTGTGTATGTAGATGACAAAACTAGATATCCTTCTAAATCCTTATGAATTACCAAAATTGTTCCATCCTCTTCAACAACCCCCCCCCACCCCCCAAAGTAAAATCCACCTGAACAAAATTTTTGCATGGCTGTAGTTCACATTAAAAGTCCTTCAGCATCCGGTATTTTTTTTAATTATGAAAGCATTTATTGCAACTATTTGGTTTTTTAATGACATAAATACAGTGTCATATGTTTTGTCAAGTCTTAAGGCATGAAATGGTCTCATTTAAGCTGTAGATTCTCTGGTATTGCCTTATGCCTTTAAAGAGCAGTTTCAGTTTTATATTCATGAAAGCAAGTTCTTTTGTTAGACTTTTATTAAAAAAATTAGGATATCACCTCTTTTAGGAGGATTTCCCTTTTCCATTGGCTTTTTATTCTTTTAAGCTCTGAATTTTGTTGGTACAACAGGATTATGCAAATCAAGCTATGAACACAACAGTCCAAAAGAATGCATCATGAGAAAACACATAAATCAAAAGTAGCAGCTTTTGTAAACCAAATTTACAAAATAGATAATAAACGAATAAACAGATATAAAGAGAATAATTTTTAAACATAGTGAACATTGAAAGAACAAACATAAGAAAACAGAAAGGGATGGAAAAATTGGAACTTGATGCCAAGAGGAGAATGTGTTTCATATAAATTTACTCAAATAGATACCTATATCATTATAATATAACATTTTGGCCTCTTCATTTAAAATGAGGTGTAAATCCTTCAGTGAGAACATCAGAAATCATATATACCCATACATACCATTGAGAACAAGCAGCATTAGCAGCATTAATGTGTACCTATAGATTGCTACTATAAAATGCAAAAAATATAGAAAAAATTATGATAACATCTTTCAGAATAAGAGTAAGTAAAGCCATATTAGTTTCTTAGAAAACTTACAAAGCTTAACAAAGCACAGAGATGCAGAAAAATGGAACAGTTATCATAAAAGTATTATTGCATAGTGGTTGTACAGGATAGATAAAATGTTTGGTTCAAACATCACAAAACTTGACTTTAGTTATTAAGAGATGAAACATACCAAAAGGAAGCAGTGACATAAAATAAAATACCAAAGAAACTATTTTATAAATTTAAACTCTGTTGACTCTTCTCATCATCTATAAAAATAAACATTAAGTTGGTAACCATCTCCATCAGTTTAAAAATTCTACAAGACAAACAAAACTGCTATCTGCTGAATATTAGAGGATTAAGCTTCAATTTTATTACTATATTTGTTAATACTAAAATATAATCTTAATTCTAAACTTATCTTTAGACATATATTACATTTATATTAGTGTTTAAAGGACATTTTATGTTTTTCTTATATAACAGCATGGAAAAAATTGTGTGCATGAAATATTTTCTTGTTTATAGCATGAAATTATATGAAGCACATGTTTAGCATTGCTATATTATAACAATAAATATGTAATTTAGTTAGAACAGTTATAAAATTAAACTTGTCTGCTGAAAACAATCCTAAAAGATGAATGTAGGTTTAGGTTCAGCATAATGTTTCACATTACTGCACATGTGTGTTAGTGCAAGAGTCACCAAATAAGTTTTGAGATATGCAAGAGTGAACAATAAAAATTCACCAAATCTACTGCAATTTTTCAAAGTATTCTTCTCCAACATATCCTATATATACTTATATATCTTCTAGAGCCAATTTCTGAAGCAGTTATACTATTTGTTCCCAGCATAGCATGTAGATTCTCTTAGTAGATAAGAACAGGTGTTTCCAGGCTGGAGAAGTGGTACCTATTTTTGCAATTCTTCACATTTTAGAAGAGAAAGAAATCATACAGTGGCAAGCCAGGTCTATAGACTGAATGTATCAACAGTTTTACATGTATTCTCTTGAAAAATAATACTTTTTATTAGCTAGGTGAGTAGAGGCATTGTTGTAATGCATATCTCCATTTTTGATCAGCTCTGAATTTCTGAAAATACTGTACTTAGGTAGGTAAACATCTGTATAACATTTAGCTGCAGCTACCCTCTGATATTTCAGCATGGCATTGACCATGTGACCACTATTTTCCTATGCATGCTTCTTAGTGTCTTCATCTGTTGGAAACTAGTTGTCTGGAGGACCCAAAATGGTGAAGTGACCCTTAGTTTTATATACAAAGTAATAAACTTTTTGTCAAGTCACCTCTTTTGATATATGAAACTCAGTGAGAGCCTCTATTACTAGATATTTCAACATTTATTTGCTTCATTCTATCCTAATATGATTTTGTTCATTGGTGAGGTTGTATAGCACCTATCAAGAATAATTTTTTCTCCTTCATATATGGTGTGGTGATTCAGGATGCTGGAAATAATTGATAAGCAAATACCTAAAGCTATCTCAATGTCTTTAAGTTAACCTTGTATCCTCTATTACCATAGCCTCCGCCACATAAATGTTTCTTTTTCTTCATCATCTATGATGGCCTACCACCTTCTCTTCTCATCTTTAAAATATGTTTTTAGTCTTAAATCCAGCAAACCAGCAAAAAGCTGTTCTATTCAGTAATATTATAAATACAATTACAAAAATTAGAGGTAGATTATATTACCAACTGTGAAGATCACTTGCCACATTTGCAATGGAACAACAGAGCTGGCATTTAAGTTGAGCTGAGATGAGTGTGTGTTTGCAGAGCTATTGTAATGAAGTGAGGTGGCTGTGAAAATTGTGTAGTAGTTATAGCACTTCATAAAGTAAGCAAATTATCATCTGAGATTTCATAACTCTCATGAAGTTCAAAATTGCAGGATTTTGTCACCTACATAATAAATAGGTTCATTCAGACTGGGACTATTGATGATCACCAATATAGGAGTGATCCACAAAGTACAAAAACTGAAGGATACAATGGTGGCACATATTCACTGAAATCATGTCAGAAAACACATTATGATGGCTTGTGAGCTTGGTTTTTCAATAATGAGAATATCATGTTTCTGAATTAAGACTAGGATTGAGAGCTTACCGGCAGTGTACAGGTCATTTCCTCACTCCACAGCTTAAGCTCTAGAGGGAATTAAAATCAAAATGCATGCCTTCTTCAGGTTACATAGGTAATGGGCATGGGATAATTCTTTTACTAATGCAAGAATATTCATATTTAAGAATCTTTCAACCACCAAAATGTGTATGTCTTCAGCCTCAAAAGAAGCTCATGATGAAACTCCAAAAGACCTCATTAACCTGCTTCCATCATGATATAGTGGCACATGTTTTATGGTGGTACCATTGAGCTGCATTGCTGAGAAAAAGGAGTGAAAATCTCTGCCAAAATGTATTTATATAATTTTTTGGAACCTGTTATTGAGCCATTGAGCAACACCATATTCAATAATATACACTAAAGCTTTCAGTAGGATTCAGTACCAGTATACAAGGCAAAGAGCACTCAAAAGCATTTTGGGCAAATATACTGGATTTCATTTCATCAGCTGGTTGGACTTCAAGCAGCCCCAATTTGAACTTGCTGGACTGTAAATTATGGGAGGTACTTTAAGAAATAGTCTGCAAGAGCAGATTATCCAATATTGCAAGTTTACAGTACTCTTTGTTGAAGGGAGACTATGTGTTGTGCAAATAATGAGTGTCACAGAGATCTAAACACTGTGTAAAGCTCAGAGGTGATCATTTTGAAAAGGGATTGGTACTTTGTGGGCGAAATATATGAAAATACTTCCTGTAAAAAGCATATTGAAATAAAATAAAAGTTCTCTCTGCATTCCTTTAAAACCTTTGTAAGAATATTTATGATATCCTATGTAGATAAAGGAAAATGTCTGCAAATGTCCTGTTATATGCTCTTCTAAACTATATTTAAAATCATGGAAAGTCATTACACATCATAATGTGCAACAAAAATGAATTCTTGTTTATAATTCTCAGAAGATAAACAGTAGATAGGTCATAAGAAGAACCTAAATAAAAGGTTTATCAAGGTTGCTTGAGACAAAAGATGATGCTCTACATTTGGTAGAATTTCAAGGCATAGGCCCATTTCATACTGGTCTCAAATGTCCATGCAGTTGACCCTGGGATGTACTGTAAGAAACTGTGCTAGGCTTATTATTTTTAAGGCAATATTCATTGACTTTAACCCATAGAAAGCACACGTTACAGCACATGATAATCTCTTGCCCACTTAACAAGATTGATGCAGCAGAAAGTCTGGAATAAGACTAAATAAAATTGCTGCCTCATCCATCATAAGGTTCAGATGTTGCGCCTTCTTACTACAGTTTGTTGAAATCCATAGAAACATTTCTGCATGGAAGACTGATAATTAGAAGATACCAGAAACTCTTGAGCAGAGATTTACACTTCTAAATCCAAGGATTGAAATCAACATTTAATTCAGATACTGGGAGGGAGATTGGTGAAAGTTATAAAGGATAATGTCTTTATTTTGAAGAATTATAATTTTTTTATTTTCTGATAAATAAACTAAAGTAATGAAAAAAAACTGAGTAGTAATAATTCTGACCTGCTGTTGATAGAATCATCCATAAAGAAACAATATTGGCATTTGGTAGATAGCTACCAAACCCTCCAATAAATAAAAATAAGAGGCTGAAAATAATATCTATCAACAAAAGTTGTATTAGCAAGTGATTAATACAGACATATGCATTGAAAATGCAAGACATGGTTGGTTGGTTGGTTGGTTGGTTAGTTGTTAGTGGCCATTGGGGATGCTGATATTTATAATTTTTTTCCTAGCTTCCCAATAAAGAGTTTCCAAATTATTTTTAATATGTTAATTGCTATCTAGTGGGCTGCATTTCAGTTGATGTTCTTTATTTCAGATAGTATTCACACTCTTACATTGTGGGCAGTGGCTGTCCTTGATTAATTTCATCCTGAAGAGATGTTCTGACATGCAATCATTCCCAACAATTAAGTAGAATTGGGCAATTCCAAATTTTCTTGGTTTCAATAAAAGATGTTTGAAAGTATTTAGATCTTCATATGCTTTTTCTTTAAGTTTTTTTTTGATATTCTGTTGTTCTTGTTCAGATATTAATCTTTTTATGAGTTTCAATTTACAGGGAAGTTCTAGTTCAAAAGGTGGTTTTAATTTTAAGGTGGCTCCATTTTTTTGCTAAAGTATTGGCAATCTCATTCCCCTGCAATCCCACATGACTCAAGATCCATTGTGAAACTCTGTATTTCTGATCTGGATTGTATAATATAGTTTTCTTATTTCATTTATAGTTTATGTCAATGGGTAACTGTAATTCATTATACTTTGTAGTGCTGCTTTAGAGTCACTTAAGATAACAGTTCTTTTACTTATTTTAGGTCTATACAGTAGGTTTTGTAAAGCTGATCTAATGGCCATTATTTCACCATTAATTGTTAGCATACTGTCCCAAAGGTGTATATTGAGAGAATTCTACATGTATGTTCCAAATCCTGCTTCTCCATTTTTAAGATATCCATCTATATACACTCTACACCATGTACTAGTTGGATAATAGTTGTTTAGTGTATGAAGGCTATCAATCTTAATACCTCAGGTGGGTCATTCTTCTTGAGACCATTTTATCCAGATTTAGTTTCACATTAATATCTATATATTGTAAAGGATCAATTGGTAATGACAGGTTTAGTGCTTATTTTTAAAAATTTGTCTAAATCTTCTTTCGTATATAATTTTATAAAGTCTGTTGTGTTTTTAAATGTTGTGTGCTATCAGAAATTTTAAACCATTTATTCCTGTGTTGATTACTTTTTAATTTATGTCCTAGTATAGCCATTTTAATATCTGTTTTAATTGGCAAGTTTCTAGTTATGCTCTGTGTTATGCTCCTGTTATTATTCTTAAGGTCCTAGATTGTATTGTATCCAATTTAGTTTTAAATTGGTTGTTTATTGTGGACATTATCTCACTTCCATAGAGCAAGTTGGACTTTAAATGTATCTTTTGTATGTGTCTTTTAGGATACCTATGGATCCTCCCTATTTGATTCCTGCTAGTCTTCTTAATATGTTGTTCTTCTTATTCATATTCTTAGTTATACTGTAGCTAATCCAGAGAAGGAAAGTTTTTTGTCAAGTGTAATACCATGATATTTAGTATGTTCTTTTTCTTGTAGAAGTTCATTATTCGTTTTAAGCTCTAAGACATCTGTAGTGTGTTGAAAACTGAAAAGATGGAAAACTGTCTTTTTAGTGTTTATTTCCATATTGTTGTTGAATGCCCATGTTTCCATGCTATTGATAATTTTCTGCACTTATTTTCTAGTTTTTTGTAGTGTTGTCTATTCTGCTAATTTTTTTGGCTAATTCATATGGCAATATCATCTACAAACAATCCCATATTTGTCATTCGTAAGTCAGGTAATATTATGTTGATGTCATCTATGAAAATATTAAAAAGAATTGGACTGGAAACACCACCTTGAGGAAGGCCATATGCCATTTAGAGAGGACATTATTCCATTATAGAGCTATGTACTTTTGTGATAGTAGACCTATGAACCATATTCAGATATGAAATAAGAGGAAACATGTTTAGATGCAAGATGTATTAACATATATTATCAGTCCTTTCCTGATACATTAAATAATAACAATAAAATCATGTGAGCAAAATAGTTGACAAATTGTTCTAAATGTTTATAAAATGTTAAGCTTAGTTCATTTAGTAGTTATGGCAGCAGCAAGTGATATTCTGCAAAAAGGAGAGATAAGTGAATTAATTATACATAATGAGTAAAGTTGAATGTATTATAATGTATGATGTTAATAATGCATAAAAAGTTAGTGAAAAATAGAATGCATGCCACTCTCTGTAAAGTTTAGAAAATCAAAAAAACTTGCGGAAGACAATGAGATTGCCTATAAGCTAAAAGAAAAGAGTATAATTAGAAACGGAAAGAAAGGGAAAATTATTGTGCAAATTGCCAAGAAAAAGTTCCAAAAAGCTGTAAAATTGTATCAAGTATATCCAATTATCCTACTATAAGTGTAGATAAACGATAAATCTTTACTTCAAGCTTTGTATTCCTAGATACTAGCATTTACCTGAGCACTGTGATATATCTTTGAAGGATCAAGATTTGTTGTTGCAGTATGGAAAAGCAATTTTACTTTTCCAGCTAGATTAACATTTAAAATATCTTAAACTTTGCAAATCTATTCACTTCTCAAGAAAGAAGAATATTGTAGGTGAAGAATTGCACTCATTGTGAAATGGAGGGAAAAAATTATATAGCTAGTCATTTATGTATTGATATTTAAAAGCTTATCAAATTCTATAAAACTGAGGCAAACAAGACTTCCAAAATGCTGTACATTTTTTAATACATTAATTTCCATGGCCTTTTGATTTTCTATCCCACAAATTAATTAAAATAAACTCACATTCTTATTCCATTGCAACTTAAGTGATTCTTTATATTTACAGGATGGTAATAAGAAATAGTGCTATTTGCATATATTGTATGACATAAGTTGCATAAATGTGAGCTTGCTCAGGTCAAAATATTTGAAACTTGGAGATGTTTAATTATCTTCTATTCATATAAAAATTATGATAATTTCATATATAGGTGGATAAAATGAAATTTTCTTACATATATCTCAATTGGTGGCATAATTTCTTTCAAGTAATGGAATAACTGCCTTAGCCTGAATGCATTTTTTTCTACCTACATATATGTATGTAACATATCTTAAACTTTTAGATAAAAGGGTTTAAATAAATATATTCATTCTTTTTATATGCTGCTTAGTGAATGCTCTGTTTTCATTATCATTCTATTTATAATAAGATATAGACAGTACTTTACAAATAAGCAATATAATTTCTAGCCATTAGCCAAATTTGCATGGCTTTGAAAGACATTGTTTGTTTTTAAATTCTATTGAAATTCAGCACTTAATGAGCTTCATGTTAATTGTGATCTGCTATTAAAATGTACTAACTGAAGATGGCAGGTAGCAACAGATTCTCTCTCTCTCTCATCTCCCTCTCTCTATATATATTTGCTCTCTTTCAGGTATAACTTCAAGATCAAAATAGGAAACAAATTTGCAGTTTTTATTAAAATTCCCCTTTAATAATATATTTTTTGAATTACCAATTCACCAAAAAACATGACTTCTGGTAATAATCTCTTCTGAGTTGGATGTTTAAAACACTTTATGGTTTCACTTAAATGAGATTTACTCAGGACATATGTTTCATGGAACTATCATCCACATCACCAGTTGTTAAACGACTGTTGGATCATTCTTAGGAGCTGGGTAGGTAGATATCTGGGTTGACTCTGGTGGTCTAGTGATAAAGTTAAATAAGGTACTGTCTGCTTCCGGGATGACAAAATTCATAAGGTTATGCTCATGCTTTTTTTTATATATATATATATATATAAAAGACACCAGAGTCAACCCAGATGCCTACATTCCCATGAATGATTCAACAGTTGTTTAACAGCTGATGATGTGGACGATAGTGTCACAAAACACATGTTCTGAGTAAATCTCATTTAAGTAAAGCATAAAGAGTGTTTTAAACATCCAACTGAGGAGAGACTATTAATGGGTGTTTCACTGTGTTTGATTCCACATTAAATTAATATTAAAATAACTTTTGTTATCATAAACATGATAATAGTTAAATATATTGCATTATATAATTAAAATAATCAATCAACATTGAATTCCCATTTGCAATTTAAGACTTACAGACTCTTAACTGTAATTTATTAAAAAGACAATTTTTCTCTAGAGAAGTGAATTTTTTTAAGCACTAAGAAATTTAGTAATAATATACTTATATATCCAAGGTGTTCTAAAGTTTTAAAAGTATTTGAAGTTTTTAAAGTTGGGACATACTAATGAATTCAGTTTGTTATATTATTTAAATATTGCATGAAAATTATTTCAAAGGTTTTGAAAAAATCTTTATAATTTATAAATAAAGTATATGTTAGTCAAAAATGTTATCGGAAAATTGCTCTGTTTCAGGAGGCATCAATGGATAGTGATGATGGAGCTGGCAAAATGAAGCATGACAATCCATTCATTGAACAACAACAACAAACGGTTGTGGACATGAAAGGCAAGGAATTCTCTTATTCATTTCATAGAGAACTTTTAAGTGAACTTACACACATTATAAGAATACAGTAATTGCACACAATGTAGTCACTTATTAGGAACACTTCACTAATCATAGTTTTATTCAATTTTCTAATATTTTGTACACACCATTTTATAATAATTTCCCTTCTTTAGCATCCTTTAATTATCAAGACTAGTATGACCAATTTATGGTGTGGCATTTATATTAACTACCAAAAGTCTTTAAAACATTTATGCAAAAATATGCACTTAAAAGCAGATTTGATTTGCATTTGAAATTTATGCCTAGAGTGATAATTATAGGTTTTTGTTTGCATTTTTATATTATGCAATTTTAGTGCTAGATATCTTGCCACACATACACTATTGTGGTTCCTTTAGCTATAATGTATTCAAACAATATTTTTCAATTTTACTTGTAAAGTTGATGATATAAAAATTGAAGCTAAAGTTTAAGAAGAAGCTGCATGATGAAGATGCTTTAGTGTTTGAAGTCTGTCTATATCTGTTTGATGTTCTTGGAGTATTCATCATCTTTGTGTTATATGGATGTATACAGAATGTATAATTAAAATTAATCTCCTGGATAAAATGTCATGTTTATAGTTTTAACACAAGACACAAACAACAGCATTATATATCACTTCTGTTATACAATTCTGACACACACAACACTATCTCATAAACAACTAGTACATGAATTATCCACTGAAGTAAACAAGAGAAGAATAGTGAGATATATCAATAAAATCTATATTTGAAAAGTATAAATGCTTTTTCTGTGTATGCTACATTATTGCAATAGACTTAATATGGTCAATAAATGTTCAAAATGAGTCTTTTAGCCCAGAATATTTCTTAATTCAGGCTGAATTCAGTTATAAGTTAATCTCATTAACTGATATCATTTGTGAAAATGACAACTACAATTCAACCTGGTAAAACTTCAGTTTCTTCCATCAAGATGACTTATTCTTGGAAAATAATTTATATCATTATCAAAGCCTTCTGTAAATTTCAACATTCTGATTGTCTTTCCTCTTTACAAATGTATTTCGCCAGCAAGAAAATAATGTGTGCTGCAAGTTGCCATAAATTTCCAGAAATGGCATGCTGTAACATCTGCAAAGGCCAGAAAGTATTCAGCAGATAAGGCAGCAAAAGTTCATGAAAATAAAAATAGCTTAACTGAAGAAAGACTTAAGTGTCTTTCAGGAAAAGAAGAGAATGAAGAAAAATAATACCAAAATTCTATTTCTGGATTAGTTATGCAATAAGAAAAAAGCAAAATAAAGATTATTGCTATGGAGTTTTCTGCAGTTAATTGGGAAATCTCTACATTTGATCAAAACATTGCGGTGCTGTGTTCAATATCACAGGAATCCAGGCTGTTAATGAAGTGCTATAGAATTTTACAAGCAAAGGTATAATTTACATTATGCAGACATCACTGAGAAGTACAACTTAATTTTCACAGATGTGATGGTGCTGAATGACATCATAGAGCAAGCTGCGGGAAGACAAAGTCGAGCAAGCGCACAAGGAGGTAAATATCTCAGCTGAACCTTTAACTACCCCTCAGTGTCTAGTTGTAATTGTACAATCACCTGTGTATCTGTGCTTCCTTGTAGTACTCCTCCATGTGCTGTAGAAGGCAGGAAGTTCCTCTGTCATTTTGATAACATGAGGACCTTCTGTTTCTAAAAAGCTGCTTACAAATATATTACATAGGTGTACAGCTGGCTGTTAGTTGTTTCAGGGTAGGTAGTTTTACCCCTTCCAAATAAATATGTTTAGGAGATACAGGATTTCACTCTTAAAACTTCATAATATTTAAGTTCTGCTGTTACCACCATGAATAAGAAGCAATATAGACCTTTATTTGTTTCCATCATAAGAAATAGCCACTTAGCAGAAAATTTGGCTCAGAATTAATTATCCTATTTGCTGAATTCCTGCTTATCAGGTGACAGGCCTAGGTTCAATTCCCGTCATATTGGTCTCTCTGATTGGGGTTTTTCATGTTTTTCCTGTCCTAAAAAATTAATACTAGATAAATTCTAACATTAATCTCTATAATTATTTTTAGCATCAGTCACTTAACCTTTCATTTGATTATAATTCAAGCAAGGGAAGTAATAATTAGGTATTCACATAGACACACAAAAAATCTCATTAATTAACTGAATCTGAAGATATGAACACTTCTAAAATGTATTTGTATACATTGAAAATGTATTTCCTGTTGATACTTTCCAAATTTCTCATATCTGTTAATTCATGTGCCACTAAATAAACTGCTATTCTTTAAACCTATTGATTATTTTTATAAATGTTTTCATACTATGGCCTCTATAAAGAAATATTGTTAAAAACTAAGTTCTGATTAATATGGCTTAGCAAAGTCAAAAATTGAGGCAGCCAGTTCCACCTATGTACTCTATGCTCATTCCCCAAGTTATTTTTTATTTAAAATAGCAAAAAAAGATAATTATGCAATAGTCATTTTTTCCTAAAAATTTGTGAATATTATGAGAAGAATGAATTTTTCTCTATCCCATCTACAGAGAGTTACTTTTGGCCTGCATCCACAGCTGAATGCAAGCTTTATAAAGTCAAGAATCTGCCAGTCATTGGCTACATGAATGGACAAGTTTCCTCTTCATGCCCAACTTTGGTCACTAATAGCCTGCATACACTATTAGTTTTCTTTCATAATGAGCTATCCTGCATTATAGAAATTGTTTAAATTGACTCTATCTGCAGTCACATATTTGGGACATTCTTTTATGAAATTTCCATTTACTTATAGCAATTAAGCTTTCATAATTCTTTAAAATTCTGCCTTAATATTTTAATAAGTTCCTATACAGTATGAGGATAGTTCCTACAGATTTGTTTTTAGGGTTCCCACAGATAAAAGTTCATACATGCTTTTGTGAACCATAGTCTTCTAGAAATGCCCCTGTCATCATAGTGTTGTTGCTAAATCTTGTTGAAACCATGCATAATATCTTTCATTATCAGACCACTGTCATGAGTATCTATCTAAATTTATAATATCTTCAAAAAATGAGGGCCTTGTTCTTCCTGCAATTATGGTATTCCATATAGTGGAAATAAATGCATTAATCAGGGTTTTTCTGTGCTTTTAGTCAATTAACAAAATCATGAAAATGAAACCATCCTTCATCTGAAAAAAAACTATTTACTATGGATTGACAGCAATGTTATACAAAATGTAGTTACCAAAATTTACTTGACTTGCATTGTCATGTGGTTGTAATCCTTATAATATAAACAGTTAATAACATTTCAGTTTTAAAAGTTTATTTGCAGAATTTTGAGACACTTATTTACTGCACAAGCCAAGGCAGAGGTTCTCTTGGAGAACATTCTTATACTCATTCAATTTTTCTTCTGTTGAAAGATGATGCTTTCACTTAGGAATTGTGTTGTATAGAGTTCCAGTTTGTTTAAATCTAAGAATAAGTTTTTATACTCTATCTCTATGTGGAACTGGTTTGCCAGAGAATTCCTCTACAAATCATTTACATACCTCCCACATGAGCTTAATATAACATAAGTGCCAAACATTATAATTCTCTGTAGAGTAGTAACATTTTAATATATTACATTAAAATTTACTTCTAGGACACTGTAATAACACTTATGCAACAATAACCTGTAATAGCATATAATAATATAATTGTGTATTGAGTTATATTGGTCTGTAAATTGCATACTGAGTTATAAATGCAAATAATGTGTTCTTTCTTGACAATCTGTGACTGACTATTCATGTCTGCCATCAATCTAGGAACTCTCTATTATTATGATAGGTGATTGACATAACCTTGACTTACTGCATGCTGCACTTAGCTGCAGATGCAAGCCAAATAACTCTTGGTATTTTATCTAGGATACATGTATGTGGTGTTTCGCTTAGATATGCAATATCAATTCATTGATCTCATTTACAAATTATCTTAAATTTGGAAAGAGATATGAAATACTTAACTTATAGTAAACACATTTGTGAGTAAAATAACATAAACAAAAAATAATTCATAAAATAATCATATTGTAGCTTTGTATACTGAAGGCACAGATGCATTATTTTATTTCAGACCTTTCATCACCATTTTCAGTCATATACTTTTCAGAGTTATCAAATATTCATTAAATGTCATGATTGAAGCACTGCCCATTAATACCATTGGCCTAATTATTTTATGACATCTTATCATTACCAACTGATACTGCTTGAATGTTCATCATTTCTATATCTTCTTCCTTTATATGTTTTTGAAGAATCTTATTCCTATGTGGCTATATATATAAATGCAATTGAAATTCAAATTTTCTAGTTAGGGAGTATAAAAGCTCATGTTCTTTTTATATGGAACTTTCCAGATGTACAAATTGTTTGCACATTTCTGGATTGTTAATTTCCTATTTTTGCTTCTTCCTTTCATAATAGATTTTCAAAATCATAAAAATATTGCAATATCCCCAACAATCAACAAAGAGCAACTAGAAGATAAAGAGAATAATAAATTTTCAATCGGTATCATAAAATAGAAAATTTTCATTATAAATGACAATGAGAAAATGAATATTAAATAATTATCACATTCATATACTACAAATAAGTATCTGCTTAACAACAATACATAAAATATAATTTCTTGTTCTGTAGCAGTGAACAGAAATATAAAATCTCTCTATTGCTGCACATTCCAAGAGCAAATATTCTTCCAGAAGCAGTTAAAAATTGAAGTTTTAATTAAAATTAATATTGCACTAAAAGTTTTCAAATTTGCACTAGGTTAGTTTTAGGGTTTAATTTGTATTTCGAAAATAAAGAAGAAATCATTATAAGCATTCATAAAGCTATACCAAAACTAAAAATTGCAAATATCCTTATTAATATTATAATCAGGACCTGAATTTTGATGACATGTAAACATTTTCCTTGCATCCTGTGCTGTGTCCACTGATTTATAAATCCTGGTAATGAGCTGTTAATTATAGAAATATAAATTTTAGGGTATTTTCAGTTATTTTTGACTACAGTTTTATAGTTTTAGGTAATATGATTGATATTTTAAAGTCATTTTCAGACTTTTTAAGTATGGACATATAATTTGACAGTGAATATGAGAATAAAATGTTATTTTTCACTTTCTGCTCAGCATAACATATATACTGTTGCAGTGTTATAGACAATGTTATGGTAACATTATCAATAAATACCAGTTTATAAAGGGATGTTGTAGTCACACTCATCAGTGCTATTAAGGTTATCTTATAATTATATTCTCACAAAAAACAATACCATGTAACTGATGCTTCTGATAAAATTTTTAATAAACAATTGGCACCTCCATATTAACATTCATATATTCAAAGAGCAAATATGACACATATTTTAAAAATATGATACACCACAGTGAAAGCAGTATAACTGATTAAACTTCAAGAATGTTTTTGACAATTGTCAGTAACTGTATTTAAAGAAACAGCATTTAACTGTCAGCCCTGATGATCTAATGGTAACCATACTTGCTTCATAGATCCAAGATCATGGGTTCAACCTCAGCCAGGGTAAATGGATTTCTTTTGGGTATAAAAACCCTAATTATGACTTCCTTCTGAAAGGAAATAAAGCTGTGGGTCCCATGTTGTAGATTTACAGCATATAAAAGAACCTCAAGCCTGAAAGAAGAAACCTCTAAGTAAAATTTATCAGCCATTTCATGCACTAAATTGAATGGAATGCTGATGACCTGAGATGTTAAAGAGCATCCATAAATGAAATAAATCAATTAAATCAACTACTTAACTTGTTAGAATAGGGTATGAGATAAATTCTACATAACTACTAAAGCATATAATCTGAATCATTGCACCTGAATAATATAAGAAAATGAATTAGTGAAATTCTGCAGTCAGTGGCTTTTTCTTCTTCTGTAAAAATTTGCTTTTGTAAGTTATACAATTTTTTTCTTAAGCAATGAATATTGTTACAGACAATAAGCAGCATAATGGTTTTAGTGAGTGAGCAAGCTGACAAAGTAAACTTAACACATTTGTAAACAACAATTATAAACAAGAGTCCCAATATTCTCTTATAGAGGCTTCACAATTTTCCTCTGCACATTAGCTGCAGTCTCTTGGTTTTGGTGGTATGTCCTTGTGGCTTCTTCATGATTCACAAAAAATGCTGAAAGTAAAGCTTGCTAAAGTTACTAGTTTAAAAAATATTGTTAGTGAGTCTGGGGAGGAATTTCTATCAGTGGAATGCTCACCTACTGGAATGCACAGGAGAGCTATTAATTTAAGATAGGATCATCATGATTGCTTTACAAAACTTAATGTAATTTTATTTTTCGTGAAATTTTCTCAAGATTTTTTAAATATTTTATAGGTAATTTTTGAAAGTGTTTAAGTCATCATAAATCAGGCCCAGATAATAATATCAGACCACAACATTCAGTTTGATTTCTGAATATGTTTAAAGCAACACAGTAGATTAAAATAACTTTCAGGCATGTTTAGTTTACCTGATAGAAAGATCTAAATTTGAATCTAATATGTAGCCTGAATTTTCAAAAAAAAAAATAATAATAATAATAAATAAAAATGAAACTTAGCATTACAGACAGATGGAGGAGCCTTTTTTCATTATAAAGGAACTTTCTTGCAGTAATATCATTCACTTGTTTCTGCATTATTTAACTGTAAAGAATATTTTTATAATGGGGATAAAAACATAGAGTTTTTTCAATCAGTTTGAATTTGTATAATATTAAATTAAAATTAAACTTTTCTTTAAAAGATGTCAGATGAAAATTTCTTTAATGCAATGAACAAAATTATGTCAATTTCAATTAATGAATGCATTGTTAAATAATAATAAATAATAATGACATATGCCATAAAGCTATTGAATGATCAGTAATTTTTATTATCTAAAACTTTTCTAAGATCTAGCATGAGTGTAGGATTCAACAGGATGTGTAGTTAGCATTTCTATTTTATATATTATAGAGAGATTTTCACATCAATGTTGAGCTAGAGAAATAGAACTTTCCTGTCATATCTCATTTTCTCTGTATGTATATAAAGTAATGCTGTATACTTCAACTTTACAGTGCATCCTGATTCCTTCTTGGGGAAAGATGTCTGCATGAACCCTGTGTGTATGTTATCATGCATGCTATGTGCATTAGAGCAAAACCTATTTCCTTTTATATCACTATTGTTTCAAGCTTTGTCCTAAAATAAGCAGCTTATCGGCATAGTTTTATTTTAAGTTTCTTTATAATAAAAATAGTACTGATAGAAAATAGAAGCCAGAGCAGTAATCATTTTGTGTTAAAAACATGAATTTCATATATAAAGTAATACATAGCCTTTCATGACTGTTAAGTGCATGAAAAAATGTTTCATTTCAACAGGTACTGTCTTTAACCAAATATTAGTATCAAATAGCACACTGTTTTGCAGTGTATTCTGTTGATTACAGCTCTGTATAAGATATGCTTTTGCTTTGTGGCTTACACTGTTGTTATATTCTGCATTATATTTTTAAGTTATAATGTATACAATTGCACCATTTAAATTTCTGTAGAAAAATATAATAAATCATGGGCGTACAAAATTTTGTTTTAAGGTGAAAGTTACAAAGCTTGAATTTATCTCTTATTATTACTGCAGATGTTCAGACTGTATATATTTATAAAAAACCTTTTGTGCTATAATCTAAACTTAGATAGCCATTGTAAGAGAAGCTACCATAAAAAATACAGGTTAATCATCCCTAAATCAAAATATGTGGTACCAGAAGTGTTTTGGAATTATCACATTTTGATATATTTATGTATACATAATGAAATAAAAGCATAGTTGGAAAAGAATCAGAAAAATGATACAATGTTATAGTTTACTAAAAAAATACATCCTATAATTCAGTATAACCTCTCTGAAATTCAATGCATTTTCACCAATGGGAAACCAGTTGTGGATATCAGAGGAAAAGAACTCTTTTTATTGACTCCTGAGTTACTCATGCAGTTTTTCTTTTGCAGCCCTACAGAGATTCTTACATTGGTCCAAAAGGACAAAATCAGATGGTGACTCATTCTGAGAAATGAGCATGGTGTGATAAGAATCTCAAGCTTCATGTCTTACATGGTGGAATTTGCTATATAAGATCTGACATTGTTTTATTGGAGAAGGGTATTATTTGGACAGAAGACTCCAATTTTTACTGCAAATCTGCCTTCAGATGATTTTTCACTAGGTCACAGTAATTTCTGCTATTTGTAGTTTGGTCCTTGGATAAATAATGTTCAAAAATATACCTTCTTGTCTCAAAAGATTGTCAGCATCACCTTTCCTGCAGATGACTGAACATACACTTTCTCAGCCTTGGGGAATCTGCATGGTGCCATTCAATGGAGCGTCATTTGTTTGATGAAAAATAATGCAGCCAATTTTCACTGATAGTGACTATACAATTAAGTAATGCCGTATGTTCATATTTTTTATATAGTTTTCTTTCATCTACAGTATGAGACCAAGACACTTTCCTGTACCTCAGCTCATTATGTCTTATGCTGATCTGCAACTCATGTTCACTGTGCAATATTTTGCCAACAATAGATGTCAATTCTCCCAAATGAGGTCCTCAGTGGCTTGAACTGTTTCAGAATTAGCAGCATGGCCAGGGCTAGGGAGCATCTTCAAGGCATGATGCCAAATTTATTTAATTTCTCCACCTACATTTACATTTTATTTCACTAATGACATACTGTTTTCACCATAAATTATTAATGTCCATCAAAGAATCTCATTAGATTTTTAGTCTTCTGTTTGCAAAAGTAATATTATAACATGTAATTCAGTGAATGAATATTTATTATTTTTTCTGTCTATTTACAATTATAATTTTACAATATTTCCTTGATCGTGGAGTGCTTGTTAATCCAGGATCCTATATTACCCCAATAGTTGTGTACATGGATCCTACATCACTCTAACTATACCTATTATAAGTGAATTTTACAAACACTTCCCTAAAGAGATCATCTTCCATCGTTGTTTCTTTATTACCTTCTTCCTTTGCATTGATCACTTTCATCAATATTTTTCTCTTACTTTCCCTACATAATTTTCAAACTGATTCAAAAAAACTTTAAAGTTTTTAAAGTTTAATGCCAAAATTTCTGCCTGAAAATTAACCCACTTTTGTTCTGTATTTCCTCTCTCCATCCTTTGGTTTTTGTACATTCTAATATACAGTGCAAGTTCTTGACTACCTTGCCACAAAATGGGCACAATTCTTTGTCAACTTTTACCCCCTCTAACATCTTTGTTCCTGTTCTTCCCATGCCATACACTCCCTTCCCATTTTTTCAAAACCCTACTCTTTCTTAAAACTCTTATAATATATCAGAGTACTCTTATCTCTTAAGTAATCAAATATTTCATGTTTCTCTATATCATCAATCCTTGCTTTCAATTTTCCCATTTGATGACTGTAAACTAACTAGGATTGGGAGAGCTAGATAGTTTATAGTCATTAAATGGACAAAGTGTATGGAATTTTTTTTACAATTTTCTTTAATCGACATAACCAGCTTCCCTCCCATTTAGCTTTTTCTTGTGCTCCCAAGCAGTCTTTGACAATATTTCCTTCCTCCAATGATTGTATTCTCTGCCAATATTTCATAATGCATGTTATTACTAGACCTTTCCTGCCAACCATTCCTAGTTCCATCAAAGCTACTCCATTGGGTGCTTCTTCTTCTCATTTGGCGATACAGGCCAGGATGAGCCTTGGCCTCATTAATAGAGGGTAGTATTGCAAAGGAAGTATATGATTAAAATGTCAGCCCCCCTCAGGTTACCTGTCACACTGCTTTTATGATTGAAGAACCCCACCTCTCCATCAGGCAGCTTCCCAATTGCCTCATAAGGCTGGGTCTTTCTAACTTAGAAAAATTCCAAAGTAGGTACTGGGAATTGAACCCGGGCCTCCCAGCCAGTTGTCAGCAATGCTAACCATTAGACCAAGGAGGTTGTCACTCCATTGGGTGCTGCTGTAATACCAATAACATTTTACAGACTTTTACAGACTCTTCTATAAATCGATGTATACATTCCCACCATTTTTCTGACCCCCAAATTTCTATCCCATGCATAATTTTTAATTCAGCTGTAGCCATATATATCCTCTCTAGCCAATTTACACTCATATTTGATATTTTCTTCAAGCATGTTCTTATACTGCTGATAGCTAATTTTCCCTTCCTTAGTACATTTTTTCTTTGTTCTGTCCATTTTCCATTACTGTTCAGCCTTAACCCCAATTAATAAGCAATTTTTACCACTTCAGTTTCACTTCCCTCTAACCACCATTTCTCATCTTAATTGTATTAGTTATTTTTGTAATTGTCTAAATCTAAAAAATCAAATCTAATAAAATGTTTTGTCTGCTAGTCATGTCATTTGTTGAAGTTGCAACAGGCTGTTGTAATGATTTCTTTTGATTCTTGTTCCACAATGTATGTACATATATTTTAGCCAAATTTTATCCTATTTTATTTATGTTTGATCTTTTCTAATTTTCAGGTCCAAGTTCCTTTTAATTAATATTTTTGTGAAGGTTTAGAGCATTTTAGTGCTACTTTTGGGTAGCTTAGTTCCCTTATTTTGCCCCAACATCTCCTATTTCATTTTTGTAGAATCCTACATACAAGGAGACCTACTAGAAATATAGGTACTATCTTGTTAATTTTTATTAAACTTTTTATTTTTTTCTTGTGTCACTTATTACAGAGGTTTTAAAAGTATTTTGGGATTTATTTTTAACAAGGCAGATTTTGAATCCAGCAAAAATGCTACCTGTTTAAATTTTCATAGTCTATATGACAAAAGAAATGTGGTTCTTAGTTAAAGCTATGAAACTATCTTTCAATGATCTTTTAAGTTATTTTAGTAGTTGTTTTTTGGTTTTTTCACAAATATTTGAACTAATAGTCAGCTTGATTTGAATAAAAGTAACTTGGAAATTTGTACTAATATATGGTACCATACTTACCATAACTTAAAAGATATAAGTAAAGGCAAACGCTAATTAAATATGCTGGCACTGTCCATAAAAAATATAGGATTATTTATTGATTTTTTTCCATATTACTGAAGCATCTTTACACAAATATAGGAACAATTCATCAATCATCATTTGAAGGAAAAATTTATTAAAGTAGTCTACCAGCATTTACCATACTGCCTTGGTAAATGTTCATGTTGCCAGTGAATGACAAAAGAGGGAAATATTCAATGATTTCTTTCTGTTGCCCATGTTTACCTTGCAACAAGTCATTATGAACATTTACCGCATTTCCCACTGTGACCATAACATATAATGGCTGAGTTGTGAAATAAATTGCTTCTAATTTATTTGACATCAAAGTTATTGTTGTTATTGTTATTGTTATTATTTGTTATTATTTCCTACCAGAACATATGGGTAAATAGTTTACTATAACTTTCTAACTATTTGCTGACTGTACCTTGTTTCAAAAGGTTGGGACCAAAGTTGTAAACATAAAATTTGTTAATTGATATCATTGTATGATTCAGTTGAACTACACACTCTTAAAGCTTCACTTACTTTTCATAAATGTATGGTTCATGTATGTATGGTTCAATACATTTATGAAAAGTAAGTAAAACTTTAAGAGTGTGTAGTTCAACTGAATCATACAATGATATCAATTAATATGATTAACTTCACTGTGCAAGTTCCAATTTAAATTTAAGTATAAAATTTGTTGTTTCATGTACCTCTTACATTTAAAATCTGAAGGTAATTTTATAAATTATATTTAAAAGTCTACATATGAATCAAGTCAGTATTTATAGAGGTAGCTATAGATATTCTGAATACGTTCAACAATATGGGAAGATAGCCTATTTCAACATTTCAGTTTTATAGTATCTAAAATAGTCCAACACTCTATAGGCATGCTTGCTTGGCATAAATGCAAAGAAAGTATATATCTACTACAGTTTAAGGAGATTAAGGAGGAGGGTGTTTCCTCTTGAAGGTTGCTAAATAAACTGTCACTTTGTGCCTATGCTTTGATTGCAACTCGCACATGAAGTCAAGTATGGAGCTTTCCACTTGTGGCAACAAATGTTTGCACAAAGCATTTCAAATTTTTAAAATAGGGATGATCAATCTGTATTATTATGTGTAATGAAAAATACAATGTGAATGATGAACAGCAAAATTGTACATATTATACCCTTCATTGATATAAACATAAATTTGTAAGAAAACTTGTTATATAATTCCAGAACTAGAAACAATTAAACAAACCACCTATCTTAAGATTAAAGTGACTCATAAATGTTAGAAATGTTATTTTAATACTTTTTACCCGCCTAAATATAAGCTGTCTATAGCAGAAAGCTTAATATCCTATTCAGGGATTAACACACCTAATTTAACACACTTCAAGATGTTTCATTATGTATGGTACATGTTGAAAGTCATTTCAAAACCTTGTTGACTTATGTAATTAATTAAACATGTATGACCTTAAGTATTGCAGAAAGAGATCAGATATGTGATAGACTAGTGAAAAAGAAAGGTACCAATGTAATGTTTCAGCAGGAGGCCAAATTTATCAGTTCAAATAGGTTTTTTTTTTATTGTAAAATATTTCCTACATTTTAAAATAGAATTTAATTAATACATTATCATTTTTTTTTGAGTAGTGTTTAATGCCTGTTTTTATACTGAGGCACCACAGGTGGTAGACACTGATGATACATGAGATGAAATGATAAATTTGTTAAGGATATCTTTTAAGGAAGGAAGCATTCCAGACCTAAGTAAGGTACCTCCCCGGCATTTGCCATTTATGAGGACTGAGGAAAACCTGGAAAAAAACTCCAGTCAGGGAAGACGGTCCTGGTGGGACTGGAACCCCAGACCTCCTGCTCACGAGTCCGAGCCTTAACAACCTCGGCCACCTGTGGCAGTAATACAATATCATTGATATAATAGTGTGTGACATAGAGTTTTTAATGAAACAAATATCACATCCAAAATAAAATTGTACTAGGAATCATAATATTTCTGATATTAATTAATGATTTCAGAGTTTGAGACCTATTAGCTTGGGGGGGGGGTGAGAGGAAGCAACTGACAACTGATAATATTAAAAACAATGTATGCAGCTGAGAAAGAACAATAAAGTTTTGCATGTGTGTCTCCCTTAAAAGTTTGAAACAAAAGTTTTGTGCACCCATGATTGACAGAAATAAAATTGACAAATTGATCCAAACTCTAAGGGATAGAGAATAGTAATTATATTTATTGAAATGCTCCATGTGTGAATGGTAAATTCAACCATCAATAGGAAAAGATATAGAAAGAAATATTCATTTTCACCTTATCACTGAAATGACGGGAATCTCCCAATATAACATGGTGCAGTATTGATTTTGCCTTACTTATTTTTTAATTTTCTATTCTAGCACAATTTCTTTTTAAGTTATTAATATAAGTTACTTTAAGGAACCTGTATTATTTGCATTCATATTGTTATTTAAAACAATACATTTTTCAAGTAAAAGACTGAGGCAAAAATAAAGAGACCTAATTGAAAGAGGTGACACAAATAGTAAAATACCTTAAGTTCAGGTACAAAACCTGTTCAGAAGGAAGATAAAGAAGGTGAATTAATAATAGATACATTATATCATGTGGTCCACCAGTGCCCTAATAATAAAGATAGACAACATTTCAAACTCCTGAAGTCAATTAGGTTCATATTGCTATACTTTCCCATTATATACTGGACATGTTCAGCCTTGGTTTAAACAAAAATAGACCTTAGTAACAGTAACTTTGCTCATTCCAAAAACATGATACTCTTGACTGTTGTTGTAATGCATATGAGTGTAATTCTAAGAATGCAACATGATATACTCTGATAGAATGTTAAACAAACACTTTAAACCATCAAAAAGAGGTATACAACAGATATTTTGTGTAGAAATGGAGAGAAAACTTACTATCCACATGTTCTAAGGGCAAGCTTAATATGGTTACTGTGGCTGAACAATACGTACCAGAATTACATCCAGAGTTGTTGGGAATTTCATGGTTTGAATCCCAGGATATGCATATAATTTTTTTTGTTTGTTCATTGATTCATTACATACCCATAGGCTAAACATAACCAATTAGAACAGGTTACAATAGTAGTGCATGCCACATAACTTTCTTTCCTATCAACAGTGCAGCACAAAGTGTCAGTCTCTTGCAATATATTCCAATGATGAGTGTGTTGACATGCTATTTATTTATGGAGAAGTTCAACATAACTCATTATAGGCATAATGCCTGTATCAAAAATGTTTCCAGAAAGAAGACAATCTACAGCCAATACCTTTCATAATATTGGGTAACATTTGCATACACTTGGAAGGACAGATTCTGTTAAGAGATTCACCAGTTACCGCTGGCCATAATGAAGGGGTTCTTTTGAATGCTATCTCAAATTATCCTCACATGAGCTTTGGCACAAGACATCAACATAAATCAGTCATCTGTTATGTGAATATTGCATAGCTAATAAATTTCATCCATACCATTTTCAGCTATACTAGGAGCTTTACATTTGTGACTTTCAAGCTCAAGTAGATTTTTGCCAATAGGTATCATGGAATTGGGAAAGTGATGCAGCCTTTTTATCCAGAATCCTAATTTTTAATGAGTCATGATTTCACAACTACAGAACTGTGAACCACCAGCACATGCACTACTGGAGTGTTGATAACTCTCATTGGGTTAACAGGCAGGATTTCAAGTTCAGTGGAGAGTAAATGTAGTATAGCATTTTGGATGATGACCTAATTAGACTACATTTCTTTGAAGGTCATCTAATGGGAGCAAGCAACCTTCATTTCCTTGCAAACGATTTCTTTCTGCTCCTGGGGTATGTACCACTGTTGAATAGATTTAAGAATGTGGTTTCAACATGATGGGATTCCACTATACCTAGCCATGTTCGTCCATCGCTATCTCCAGTTAATGCATCCAAGAAAATATATAGGAAGGGGATGACCTATATTGTGGCAGCCCCAAATCACCTGATCTTATGCCACTTATCTTCTTCCTTTGGGGTCATTTAAAGCAAATTGTTTATGAAAAGGAACTGGAGATTGTTGATCACCTTCAGCTGTTGATCCCTGAGGCCTACAGATTTGTTTCACCTCACATGTTACAATGTGCTAAGTTGTCATGAAACTAATGTGCTCAATTATCTATTTTCTAAAACACTATACCTAATAGATATTCAGAGAAAATGTTTTTAAGTTATGAATGGAGATTTGAACTTGTTCTTTTATTTAGCTGAAGTTTTACACAGAAGTTATTTTTGTCATACTTTTTCTTGTCCAAATAATTCTATTGTAGTTCTAGAAGCATAGTTTTTTATGTAATTTCATGGCATTTTCAAACATTGTATAGGTAAATTTTGTATATTTAGCTGCATCCAAGTTAATATGCATCAAGGTATAATGCAATTTAGGTTTGTTTTAGCATATACTAAAATTTCATATATACACACATATACATACAAACAAATAGGCACAGGAAGAATTTTTAATATTTTAAACAACAACTCTGACTATAGCTTATTCTTGCCATTATTCCGATAGCTCTCTTTTGAATTCCAAATACTATATGACTGCCTGTTAAGTTTCCCCAAAACATAATACCATATATCAAGTGGGAATGAAAATATGCAAAATAAAGAGTCCTTAGTATACATGGGCTTAAGAATTCCTTCGTCATTCTGATTGCTCAATTTGTTTGTTAAGTTATTTGTGCGGGGTGCCCATCTAGTGCTGAGTTATGTATAGATCAAGAAACTTTACTTCAGGTACATATTTTATGGGCATATCTTTCAGCCTGATATGCAGATAGTTATGATTCTGTTTTTATTGATGATGGAAGAGGAATTCCATTATTTTATTTTCATTGGTGATTATTAATTTGTTATATTGAAACCAGTCAAATAATTTTCTTCTTTCATTTAAGTTAAAATTTTCTAGGTTTGAATCCTTCCCAGAAATAAAACTGTAATGTCATCTGCAAATAATGTTGGTGTGCCATGTTCAGTTTGCAGTAGTAAATCATTAATATATGTTAAAAACAAAATTGGACCAAGGGTAGAATCTTGTGGTAATCCATATTTTTTTTTTCTTCCAATGTGTATAATCTACTTGTTCCCTACCTGTAACATAAGACTGAAACTATTTCCATGAAAGTCCTTTTTCTCCAATTGCATCTAATTTGCTCAACAAGAGAGCATGGTCTACTACATCAAATGCCTTTAATAGGTCTAGAAATAAACCTATGGCAGTTTCCTTGTGATCTAATTCATTGTATGCATTTAGCAAAATTTGCAAAGCTGTATTTGCGGATCTTACTTGCTGAAAGCCATGTTTAAAAGTATTGCTTGTTTTTCAAAAATTCAATAATAATAGATAGAATAGCTGCTTCAATAATTATTGAAAACATGCAGAGCAGAGCAATTGCTTTATAATTAAGAAGCTGTAATCTCCAACTAAAATCTTTGGTATTGCTGTATTGCTATATTAAAAGTGAAATTTAAAGTATTTAAAAAAAAAAAGCGTGAAAGGATTCATCTACACTTTCCTGTTTAAAGATATCTTCCCAGGATTCTCTGCTTAACAGGTAATTCAAATAGTGTAAGTGATCAGCATTACAAAGTTTAGCTACCCTGTATTTACTATTTGTATTAATGTGCTCCTCACCCTTATTCTGGCTTGATATATTGAATATTTGTACAGAATGATCTTAGAATCCTGTGTCAAAAACCTTCACATTGTAATTCCATTAGGGTTCATTGAGTATTATTTGATGTAATGTTGAGGAACACGTATTCTTAACTCCAGTGGGCATGTTCACAAACATATCCAGACTATGTGAATTATATTAATACTATTCTTTGATATGTAAACCTTTAGATCAGTTACTATAATGATATATTTTTTTCTTATCTGCCAAAATTAATTACTATATCTAATTTTTATATTAATATTTTAACATCACTTTATGGGTTTTTATAGATACATATTAGAATTAACTTAAATTTTGGTAGTCCATTATTCATTTCATAACTTTCCCCTGTATTTAAATGATCAAGATATTTTATAGGTTTTGGCTTGAAGCTATTTTTTTTTACTTAAAAAAAAAAAGAAAATCAAATCAAAATAAAGCAAAATTAATGAATAAACAAATGTCTGGATTTTGAAGAAAAAAAATTAATGAACTGTCAAATATTTGGACCTGCTTTGATATGCCTTCATGTTTGATCCAGACCTGTGCTTTATCAAACTGAGGTACTGGTTATGCCTTAGAGTATATAGGCAATGTGCAGATCCTATTCATAGTGTCCGTCTACTAAAAGTCTTATTTGAATTCATTAGAGTCTCTAATGTTGAATTTAAACCCACAATAACATTTACTTCTGCATACCTCAAGCACATCAATCCTGGATGGAAATTGGAACTGTTTTTAAAACATCTATAAACTGTGAATTGCATAAAACCAAATAATAAAGTACTGGTGGACCACCTGGCATATGTCTGTTTCCATGTAGTGCTTTGTTCTTATTGTGGTAGTAAAGACAGACTCACATTAAGTGTTTATGTGAACATGTATTATTTTATAAATTTAGCTTTTTTCACTTTGGTTTCTGCCAACTGTGAATATGCTTGGCTGTGGATTCATATAGTTTTAGTTTTATTTTCATTTCAAATTAAACAAATATTTTCTGGAAAAGAATGTTACCTTCAATTTAAAGAAGAATCATATTGTTGGTAATATATATTATTAATATTTGAATAAGACCTTTAATGTTCAAAACTCAAGATACTGGATGTCAAAATTCAATATTAACCTCAGAAGTAATTATCACAATGATAGAATCAAAATAGAAATTAGAGATATAGAACTATTCAGACCATGGAGCATTTGACCTATTTATTTTACAGTCAGAGGGAAACTGTTTCAGAATAGGTGCAGCTTCCGATGGATAAGGCAGAAGACAACAGCAAAGAAGAGTATTTTTCTTTTCAGGAATATATCCAGAGATGTGCTGCACAAAACTGTGTGCTATGGATTGCTTGATATTTGTATTTATTTTTCTGCTTAAGTTTCCCTCTGAAAGTGTTTGTCTCATTAACTTACAATGAGCACAGTATGGCTGGTCATACAATCAATGTTTCTGGCAAGTAGTTTTAAAATAAAGATTAAAAAAAAAAAAAAGAATTTTAGTGGGTACAAAGCGATAGCTTGAAATTCTATATTATATAAACCATTGTAAAAAGTAACTAAATAAAAGAACACATTTCACAAAAAAACCTCCTTGAACATCTTTACAGGTATAATTACTTTTTTTTTAATTATATGAATTTTGCTAAACATAGGAAATTAGTGCAATACATTGGAATATGCACCATCTTTTTTCCTTTGGAGAGGTGGAGAAGGAACTTAAATTTGATTAAAGTTAGGAAATTTCAGTAAGTATATTTTTTTAAAAAAATATTGTTTATATTCATATAGTTCCACAAGTGTTAAAAATAACACTGGCTCTTAAAATGTAGACCCATTTGCTTTCTAGCTGCATGCAGAATTCACAAATTGCATGACTAAAAATAGCAGCCAAAATTAAGCTAAATTATCAACACTTTTCTTAGTAGAGTTCATAATATGAATAAATGATCATTTTAATAACATTATTTATCATTTATCTTGGTTAATTCTTTATATGCATATAACAAAATCTAATTTTTCTTTTAACATTATCTAATGACACAAATTTATAAACAAAAAAACATATCTTCTCTCTCTATATTGCTTTAAATACTAAACTATATGCAATATTAACTTTTTTTTTTGTTCAAAATGTTCAAAGTGTACAAATTGCATCAATGACATTGGAAAATAAATGTCTACTCTTCGCTTTATACATTTCAAATTATTCACCATTTTTTTCTTCTCACATATTTGCTTACTCTAAAGGTCCAGAAATGTTGACTTTTTGGAACCTACAATCATTAGCTGCAACTTTTCTTTGCTCTTTAGCAGCTCTTGCAAAGCTTTTTATTTATTTCATTATTTAATTCAGTGATTTTAGGTTCATATTTTAAAGGTATTCTTGCAAAGAATGAGGTAAAAATCTTCAAATTTTATGTTAATGAATTTTGTGTTATTTTATTAACAGATTTATTTAAAGTTATTTTCTCAAATATAATTATTTTTTGTAATGTAAGAAATTCTTTTGATCTGTGGTCCATTTGATTGGTAAAGAAAATTTTATTTTTGTACAGTACAGATTGTACAATTCTTGGATCTCTGTTTGCAAGATATATCCTTTATTATATGTATTATCAGCCTACTGTCTGTTTTTAAATAGTTCTTAAGTTAAATCTTCTCCTAAAGGCTCTTTCCCCAAAAAAGAGTTATGGTTGCAAAGAATACGTTACTAAAGCATTGCACAGTCTCGATTTATTATTTCCCAACAGACGAGGATGATGAGGGTCCAACAGTTAAAGAAAAGGTGCTAGAAATTTGTATGAAAGGTATCGACATTTTCTGTGTGTGGGACTGCTGTTGGCTATGGCTCAAGTTTCAAGAATATGTAGCTCTCCTGGTGTTTGATCCATTTGTTGAGCTGTTCATCACTCTCTGCATTGTGGTCAACACCTTATTCATGGCACTAGATCATCACGACATGAACAAGGATATGGAAAAAGCGCTGAAGAGTGGCAACTATGTAAGTAAACTTTATGTATTCTATTTTATGCTATTTGAATAAATGAACAAATGTATCTATCTCAATCTACATATCATATACAGAGTGCAAAATTATAATAACAAATCAATGTATTCTAATACATTCTAAACTTATAATAGATCACTGAATATTTAAGTTCAAGAAATGCTGCATGTATAAGACAAGCATAATTACTGCTTGCATTTTAGTGTGAAGGTTATTTTAAGACTCTCACCACTATAGGGAAAAGTGGCACATATTGCAATAATTTTTCAATAGTAGTTTTACTTGTTTATTTAAATGTATCTTTTAGTTATATATATATATATATATATATATATATATATATATATATATATATATATATATATATATATATATATATATATTCATTACTTTTATAAAACTATAATGAAATATAATTAAAGTATTATAATCATTTGAAAAATTCCTATCAGAGTGTCTAATTCTCCCCTTCTCCCCTTACAAGAATAATTTTTACAAATTCAATAATCTTAATATTACTATATTCCAACTACTGTAAATAAATAGTTCGCTCTCTTAAGTATTTTAGACCTGCTTTGCACTTTACTGCACACAATTTCATCAGTTCTATTCTCAGCACATGGTTCATAGGGTAATTTTTCACATTGTCCAACACATTGAGCACAGAATTCCATTCACTTTATTATCATAATGGTATCCTCCACTTACTCTCCAATAATTTCCGTAATTTTGCAACTTGTTGAACTGGCATTATTGACAGCTGTCAGTTTACAGAAAAATGCAACTTTCTTAATCCTTTCCTCATTTTGGTGCTTTTGTTTCTCTCAAAATCTTACAAAAATATTTTGATATATGAATAGCAGACTCCTACAAATTTTGGCATCAGGTGAAGATATGATAGAACTGGAAACAGTGTTTAAGAATGTACATTATAATTAATCTGTCGTCTAACACACTCTTATGCTTCACTTACTTTTAAATATGGTGGGACCGGTTTCGAAGAGACATCCTCTCCATCTTCAACCAACTTGACAACTGGTATGAGAAACTAAAATCTATGAGGACAGGGCCACAGGTCCTCATAGATGTTAGTTTCTCATACCAGTCATCAAGTTGGTTGAAGATGGAGAGGATGTCTCTTCGAAACCGGTCCCACCATATTTAAAAGTAAGTGAAGCATTAGAGAGTGTTAGATGACAGATTAATTATAATGTACATTTAACAAGCTTCACTGTGTAAGTTCCAACAGAACTTTTTAAAAATTTCTTACTTTTTTAAAGTTCTTAAATGAAGTATTTAAGAAGTTTCTCATTTCCTTGAATAAGTAACATGCAGACTTACAGGCTTTTAAAATGTTTGGAAGTGAAAGATTGACATAAAGGCAGTCAAAATTATCCTGAAACAAATTAAGTTATGTCAGACTAGCATACCATGTACTTGCAATTATGGACCTATAAAAGAGAAAAGGAATTGGTTGAGAAATCAGTGAGAACATTGCAAATTCAAGATCTCCCCAAAGTATAGTGTCAGACCTGTTCCATTTTTAGTAAACTGACATCAGAAGCAAAAATATGTTCTAGCAGAAATTCACACATTGTCACCATTCCTAACTTCTATAAAGTCTTTGAAATCATATTTCATTTTTTGAAATCCAATGCATTCTGACAAAGTACAATAAACTGCAAATATTATATTACATATATGACAGCGTAGCAGTGAGATGAAACTTACCTGAGGATGAGGACATAGATGTGGATGAGTGTCCATGAAATGTGTCCTGAGTAAATTTCCAATAAATGAAACCATTAAGAGTGTTCTAAATATTTTGACCCAGAGGAAACTTACCTGTTGCTTCATTACACAAAATATAATTGGAACTGTCACAGCAAAGTGAAACATAAATGATTAATATGTTGTAATGAGTCAAACAAAATGCTCTTTCAGGTTCACTAACTTACTTACAAGGGTCCACAAAACATCTGTTCTAATGAAAATTAAGTTAAAGAAGCTGAAAGAGCATTTAGTTTGACTCTTCAAACACAGTAATAATTAAATTTTTTTAAAAATTGTAAAAACTTTAAAAAATTCATATGGAACTAACACAGTAGAGCTCACATGAATTAAATCTGTTATCTATCACTCTTCATTTTTTTTTTTTGAAGAGTGTTAGACGACAGATTTAATTCACAGTAATAATTACGTGTTGCGTTCATATATATATCTAATGTTGTTAAAATCAAATAGACAAGATAGTATCACCACTCCTATAAACAATCTGTACAGTTTGGAATAGTTTTTCTTCCGTCTTCCATAAACTTGCTCACTTTGGATATTTTTCTAGATCTCCTAGATGGTAAAATATCCCAAAATATCCCTATATCATCTGAAGAAATTTCAGAATATTATTTTCTCAAACCAAAATTAGAATGTCAGCATAATAAACAGCATGTTCTGCACTTTCAGATCATGCATTTAATAAGTCCCATTTCACCTCTTCATAACTCATCAATGTAGAATTTAGGCCAGATAGTTTATTAATTTTTTCTGTAATAGTTGAGTCTTAGTTTTGCACATCCAAAGATGCAGAATTTGCTGTAATATAAAATATTATTTGCATTAGTCAAAAAATAGGATATAAAACAAATCACATGATATATACAACTGGTATCATGTTAACATAAATTATGATTATTCAGATAGACTCAGTTTAACATAAATCATACATTTGCTTTTATCAGCTCTTCTACAGAATAGCTAGAACAAATACATAAGAGCAGTTCCTCATTGTATTTCTTTAATTTTTTAAGTTTCATGTCCTTAGTTAGCAAAACTAAACCTTCTTATGCAGATTAAATGATGCAATTCATTCTAGACAATAATGAAGGAATTTGTTTAAGATGTCTTTGTTCATATCAAACTATGATAATCTTACATACATACTTTGCTGAAATTGACTCCTCAGTCGTCGTTTTGGTGAGGAATGTACCTCACGAAACATGTACCAAAATTACTTTTATAAGTGTGTTTGTGAAACTTAAAGAGAGTTTTAATGTGACGACATGATTTTTAGTGTTTTATTTAAATCAAAATAAGATTAACAAAAGTTTCACTGTGTGGATTCTGACATCCTGTAAACATATGATAATCTTATTGGTAATCATGAAGGATTCAATTTGAACTTTGTGAATGGCACAAAATTAAATATTGACACTTCAGAGGCTCAATTTCCAAGTGTTGTTCCAAATTAAACATTGAAAAATGAGCAATCCATGAAATCCATTTTTGAAAGGTATAGAAAATTACTTTTACATGAAAAATTCTTAAATGTTAACATTTTACCATAGAAATATTATGTACATTCTGCATCTACAAATAGCTTAAAGCAATATATTTCTTTGTTCATTATTTTCTAAAACTTCAGTGCATCTAGTATTTTGAAGAATAGATTTTTACATCTTATTTTGATTTAAAGTAAAACACTAAAAATCATGTCGTCACATTAAAACTCTCTTTAAGTTTCACAAACACACTTATAAAAGTAATTTTTGGTACATGTTTCGTGAGGTACATTCCTCACATTGTCAACCAAAACGACGACTGAGGAGTCAATTTCAGCAAAGTATGTATGTTACTATGCTTGCTCTGGTGGTCTGTTAATGAACTTAAACAATATGTTGTCTGCTTCTGGTATATCAAAATTCATAAGTTTGTATTCATATTTTTTTATGTAAATTTTTTCCCATATATTAAGTTCTTTCAGATGTTTAATTGTTTTTAGTAATGCTATGTCCTTCTCTATTTCATGATTCTCATTCCAAAAATGTGCAGCCACTGCTGATTTTTCTACTTGTTTGTGTCTAATATTTCTCCAGTGTTCCTTTAATCTTATCCCCAGATTTCTCTTTGTTTTTCCTATGTATATTTTGTCACAATCCTTGCAATTAATTCTATATATACCTGAACGTTCTTCTTATGTTAACCATAAATTCCAAATAATTTTCAAAAAGTACAACATTACTCTAGCACCAATAAACAGATATAGTGTTGGTAAACTATTAAATCTAAATAAAATTAAACAAAAAAAGAAGAAAGAAGAACATTCAAATTGCAAGGATTGTGACAAAATATACATAGGAAAAACAAAGAGAAATCTGGGGATAAGATTAAAGGAACACTGGAGAAATATTAGACACAAACAAGTAGAAAAATCAGCAGTGGCTGCACATTTTTGGAATGAGAATCATGAAATAGAGAAGGACATAGCATTACTAAAAACAATTAAACATCTGAAAGAACTTAATATATGGGAAAAAATTTACATAAAAAAATATGAATACAAACTTATGAATTTTGATATACCGGAAGCAGACAACATATTGTTTAAGTTCATTAACAGACCACCAGAGCAAGCATAGTAACATACATACTTTGCTGAAATTGGCTCCTCAGTCGTCGTTTTGGTTGACAATGTGAGGAATGTACCTCACGAAATATGTACCAAAAATTACTTTTGTAAGTGTGTTTGTGAAACTTAAAGAGAGTTTTAATGTGACGACATGATTTTTAGTGTTTTACTTTAAATCAAAATAAGATTAACAAAAGTTTCACTGTGTGGATTCCCAAATTCCGTAAACAGATTTTTACATGTTTACCAATTTCTCTAAGAATACTATTTTTCCCTCTCCCATTCTAATTGTGATCAGGCATAATTATGTCATATGTTTACGGAATTTGGGAATCCACACAGTGAAACTTTTGTTAATCTTATTTTGATTTAAAGTAAAACACTAAAAATCATGTCGTCACATTAAAACTCTCTCTTTAAGAGAAACATGTACCAAAATTACTTTTATAAGTGTGTTTGTGAAACTTAAAGAGAGTTTTAATGTGACGACATGATTTTTAGTGTTTTACTTTAAATCAAAATAAGATAATTATGTCAGTTGATATTTTAATAGCAATGCTAATAATGGGTATTACCATTATCTTCAAAGTTATTAGATGATGGTCTTAGTTCAATGTAGATGCATCTCTGTAGATGATAAATGAAATAAAAAGTTAATGCAAATTCAGCTTCTCTTTTACTGTGTATAAATTCATAACAGCATTATATTGCATTTATTTCTTCTTCTTCTTCTTCTTCTTCTTCTTCTTCTTCTTCTTCTTCTTCTTCTTCTTCTTCTTCTTCTTCTTCTCCTCCTCCTCCTCCTCCTCCTCCTCCTTCCTCTTCTTTTTTTTTAACTGTGGAAATTATTGAACAAAAATGTATGTAAATCCTCATAAAACTGAATTATTCTCATAAATTTTGCAGTCTGTTTCAATTCTGGTAAGACTTAATGTTTCATTTTAGCTATACAGTGTAAGTGTTTTATGTAAAAACATTTTCCATATAATACTTCAATTTCCCCTTTCATTTTTCAGTTTATTGTTATATCCATTCCATTCCATCACTATTCATGTATTTACTGAGTGCAGAACACGAATGTTGTATACGTATGTGTTGCACTTTAATCACATCGTATTATGAACAATATTGTATTATAGAACTGGAATAATTAAGTATAACATGACTTAACTTTCAGATGAGCAAATTGGAGGCATTATTTTTTAATGATAATATTATCTTTGAAGACTATTGCAAATAACTATCCAGATATCAGATATTAGTTTCATTAGCATTTACGTCCTTGCAATATCCTGACCCTCAACACATCTATAAAAGAAATACATGCATTCTGCAATTTCTACTATATACACAGAATTATTGTTGGTTCTTTTAAATAGCACAGAGTTATTTTAGTATGACTCAAATGATCATGTCCACCTATATCTATGCATTATTCAGCATCGGTACACTTTATTGCATCTCAACTGGACAAGAAAAGATCTTGTCACCCTTTCACACATTGATATGAAACAACATCAAAATAATAATAATAATAATAATAATAATAATAATAATAATAATAATAATTATGCAAATAGCGAGAAGAGTATAGCACAGACACACCTGGAACTGAGATTACAGTATCTAGCTGCTTATTTTAGCGTGAGAAATGAGATGCCTTAAAGTTGTACAGAAATGCTCAAAAGAAGTTTGAAAAATTGGTCTTTAAGGGGTTCTATGGTGAAAAATTTAAAGTTAATTCCAGGTGTGTCTGTGCTATACTCTTCTCGCTATTTGCATTATTATTATTATTATTATTATTATTATTATTATTATTATTATTATTATTATTATTATTATTATTATTATTATTATTATTTTGTTGCTGTAGACTTGTAAAATATAAGTATTAAACATGGTCAATATCCAACTATATAGAGTGTGTACAAATTTATATATGTAATAAATCATCAGATTAAGTCATTCAAAGTACAGTAATATAATACCATACAATTAGATTTTTTTTTACCTTTTCAATCCATTTTATGAAGTGTGGATAAATCTATACCAAATTCCAATAATATAATATAAAAAGAATGAATTTATATATGGATATAAACAATCACATATAATTAATAGGTACAAGGGGAGGGTAGGAAGGAAATGTTTGGTGATGGAGAGAATTATAAAATATTGATACAGGATTTTTTAATTAGGAGACCACAATGTTCTAAAAGAGTTAATGAAATATTAAAGGAAAATAATTAGAGGTAACAGCTGGATGGGAGAAGTGGGAGAAATATTGCAAGAAATTCAGAAGGGGGAACTTTAGGAATTTGGAGATGAAAGTTAGACATGGGTTTTGGAAGAAAGTAAAGTAATGAATTAAAGATATAGAGAGGAAAGATATATGGACTGGTTTTAGAGATAAGAGTTCTTTAAAATTGTATAATAATTAAAAGGGAATGGGAGAAAAAGAAATATGGACTATTATGATAAATTTGGAAGGGAAGGACTGGCCTGGATATGAGCAGGAGCATTGTTTTTAAAGGATCTCAGAAAGGAAAAAGGGGAAGGGTGCATTATGTGTAGAGAGCCTGAAGGAATATTTCACTGTTTATTAAAATATGAAGGGTTAAAGGGAGGGAGGGAGGGAGGGATGGATGGATGGATGGATGGATGGATGGATGGATGGATGGATGGATGGAATAAATTAAAGAATAAATTAAATCATAGAAAGTTGACTAATATGTGGACTAAGAGAAATAAAATGATAGAGGAATAATTAGGAAAAATTAAGGAGAAATGGAGTAGTTAAAAAGGATTAGAGAATTGGGGTATGATTGATAAAATAGTGCTAAACAAGGGAAATATAAGAAGTGGGAGGTTTCATTATGAAGGTAACCTGGGGTTGTGCATAATCAGGCCTCGTGTAGATGGATGTTATATTTATTAACATTATAATGTAGGCAAATGTACAAGAACAATAATGGTAGCATTATTTAATTATAATTATAATATTCTGTTAGCAGATACAAGGGCATTTGCAGACTTAGAGGAGCAGGTGAATGAGTTTAATTTGGTTTAAAGAACTTTTCTAAATATATATTTTGTTACAGTTCTTTACAGCTACATTTGCCATTGAAGCAACACTCAAACTGATTGCAATGAGTCCAAAGTACTACTTCCAGGAAGGATGGAACATCTTTGACTTCATCATTGTTGCGCTTTCCTTGCTGGAGTTGGGTCTTGAAGGAGTCCAGGGTTTGTCAGTGCTCAGGTCATTCAGATTGGTGAGTGGTACTTTCACATTATTTTAGAAATTTTTTTGTTTCAATTGCAGTAAAATAAAAAGTTTTTACAAACTTAGAAATATTAAATGCTTTATCCTTATCTTTGTAGCTTAAATGCAGTTTCATTCTTTATTCAATTTATTTTCTATTCTGAAAGTGCTAAGCAATCACTTTATTGTATTATATTATATTTTACTCACTAAAATAAAACAAGCTGCATTTATTTTAAATTCATAAGAAGAATGTTTAATTAACTTTTCCTTTCCCACATTATGAACACCAAAGAATTAATGATATATGTTATCTTGTCTTTAGCTTCGAGTGTTCAAACTCGCAAAATCATGGCCAACACTGAACTTGCTCATATCCATTATGGGTAGAACAGTTGGTGCTCTGGGAAACTTAACTTTTGTGCTCTGCATTATCATCTTCATTTTTGCCGTGATGGGTATGCAGTTGTTTGGGAAAAATTATTTTGGTAAGTTTTTAAAATTAAATAAATAAACTGAAGCTATATCAAACACTTTTTTTTAGTTATAATCAGTAGCTTCTCATAAAAGCAAAGAAATATTTCAACTATAGCTCTCTTCAAGAAATACTATGAAAATAAGAGTTCAGTGATATAAACTTGCAAAAAATGGAATTAGAATATATAAAATAAGAGAAGGTATAACACGATAGCATTACATGCCAGTTGTAACTTTTTGGTTATGTTACTATTCTTAATTAATTTAAAAAATGAACAAGAGCAAAAATGGTTCTAAGGAAGTGTAATTATCCTTCTATAAAGTTGACAAATTCATGAAAAATAAAGATAACATTCTCTAAATATGTATGTAGGTGTAAATATTTCTCCTTTTGCATTAATCATTAACCAATAGAATAAATATTATGTAATTCTGATGAATTCTACATCTAATTGATGTCCTCTTTGCTAAAAGTACAGCTTAGATGTTGTTTATTTTATAAAAATGTTTTTAAATGTTCTCACCAACTCTTTACTTTATGTTATTATCAGATCATGTTGAAAAGTTTCCTGATGGTGAAATGCCAAGATGGAACTTCACAGACTTCATGCATTCATTTATGATTGTGTTTCGAGTGCTATGCGGAGAATGGATTGAGTCCATGTGGGATTGCATGCATGTTGGAGACTGGTCCTGTATTCCGTTCTTCTTGGCAACAGTCGTCATAGGAAACTTGGTTGTAAGTTCTAATAACCATTTCTGTTATGTGTGATTTAAGGCAGGTATGAAAATTTGTGTATTGCTTCATTTCTTAAGTTATTTTAAATAATTAATACTTCATAAAAATCTTTGCATTTTAGTTTTATTTTTTAATGAAATGTCATTTTATATGCCCCATCCATGATGGATAACAAACAGTTTACAGAATGTCAGGGTAGAATTTCCTAAATATACATATTTATGCCATTAAACTTTATATGTATGTATATGAATGGTGGAAGAACAACAACTTTCAGCTTTGCCAAAAATGTCATTTTTTTTTATAGTTTAAAATAATGAAAAAAAACTATATTCTGCAATTAACTTCTATAAATTAGCTAAGTTATCAATTATTTATTGTGGCATTTCTATACTAGGTTTACAAGCATAACATTGCAAGCATACTACTTATATACCCTAGACATCATAAATGGATAAAAAACAAGAAACCGGAACATTGGTGTCATAATTTTACAAAACAATGTTTATTGGGACAAAAATATGGAGACTCTACAAAGCAGAAACTAAATAATTACAAGCTTATTCTTCTTAAAATATCTTCAGTTTTAAAATTTTCATATAAAAAGTTCTAGCATGTATAATACTTTTTGGGGGAAGATAAAGGTGGTGAATGTACATTTGTTAGTGCAAGTAGTCAAAGCGTTGTGTATTGTGCTGTATGTGATTGGCAGTCATTAGAGTAAGTGATAAATTTTAAAGTGATGAATTTAGTTAGTGATAGTGCTCATTTTCCCTTAACAGTGGAATCGAGGGGTGGAATTAATGTTAAGAAGGCTTATATTCAAATAAAAAAGGAATTGAGTGAGATAGTAAACAGTTATAAATAGAATCAGGCCCAACTGGAGAGCTTTATTTTGAATTATGCAATTGAAGTTTGTGCTTCCATGGAATTAATTTGTATATCAAATTTACAAGTGTGGAAAGGTATTATTTTTATTATAATTTGTGCTCATATGGTATTAGAGCATGTTTTGTTTGAATTTTCAGGAATAAGTGACTGGAGATAATATGCAATACATGATAAATGGTTAAAATTAAATAAGCAAATTGCACCAAAGAAAATTTTTGGGACCAAATGCAAATATGAAATCTTGGGGAGTTTGTATAGAGTTAGGTATAAATGGTTATGGTCAGTAAGGAGAAATAATTTGAGAGTTTGATTATGTGTGCCTTATGTAATAAGCCAGTAGTGGTATTTTGATTGCAAGTATAGTAGATTAAAGTTTAAATGTGTATGAATATAAGCTCGTAAGGTTTTATAAATAAGAATGGATTTATTGTTAATTTGGATAGTTATTGAGTTTAATAAAGTTTTAGTTTATGTTATTATAGGGTTTCTATGTTAAGTTTGTTTATTTTAGATTGTTATGGTTGTGGGGAAAGAAATAGGATGATTTTCAAATTATAATTGATGCATTTAGATGTAATACAAAGAATGAATACAAATAGGAGGAATATAGATGTGGAATGTAGAGGGGGCAGTGCCAAAGTACTCTAGGTATCCCAATAGAAAGCTACTGATGAAACGAGAACTGGGATTCAGCTAATATTATTAAAATATAATTAGTGAAACGATAAAAATCTATATGTATTATTAAGAAATTTGGTATCTGAATGGTTTAAAATATTGACCTAGTATTGAGCCTGGGCAGAACCAGGCTGTATTGTAATATTTGTGAACTTAGTGCTATTAAAATAAATATATAATACTTAATGAAAATTACATCACCATCATCATCATTTGTAATTTACTTCAGTCATTCCATGACCTTTTTATCCTTTTGTTCTCAAGAATTGTATTTCCCAAGGAATATATTTTTATATTTTAGTAGCATTTATATTTTATTTTCATCCAAGCAAGCCAAGCCAAAAATGTTCTTCTAGGAGAAACCAGCCATTCGATTCATAAGAAAATTACTTTGGGTGAGCTGAAAGTATAATGCACCTTGATACTCATTTTTCACAATGAATATATTTTTGAATTGTGAAATTGTGAATTGCTTATCAAAATTGTGTTAAGTAAGAAAACAAAGTGGAAAAGAAAAGGTTGATTTATATGTAGCTAATTAGAAATATTAGGCTATAAGGGTGCAATGTTAAAAAATGCATCTAGCAAATCTGTTGTCTCTACAGTCATTATTCTCTAGTAAATAGCAATTTAGTTTGTATATTAATTAATACAATGTGCGTAAATTTCTTACACATTTCACTAACTGTATTTAAGTTAGGATATGCTTTGGGAACTAATGTTCTCATCCTCAGCTGATGACCCACTATTTCCTGGTGCTCATGTTGGGTTCCCAAAATATGTCTTAATGCAAATACAGTAAGTGAAGTGTGTAAGAAATTTACATACATTGTGTTAATTATTAATTAACTTTTTCATTGTAAACAGCTTCAAAATAAATAAATAAGTTTAGTTTGTATTAAAAATCTAAGATGTGCAAATTTTAAAAAAGTAAAGTTAGATCTCAGCTCTCTTAAATATCATATGTTGTGCTTTGATAGAATCCATTTTATTCTCTAAACATGAAATGCATGATTAAGTAAAATTGTACTTATGAAGCTGTAGACACTGGAGTGGTATAATCCTACATTAATGTATTCAATTTGTTAACACTAACTCCATTTACATTTTAAAACTTATGACTAGTTTCGGGAGAGATCCCTCCCATCATTGGCTGCTGTTGACTGAATTCCGTTGTTCGAAATGGTGGATGGATACCCATTCGTTCCTGTGGTAGTATCTGGTGGTTCTAGTAGAAACTAGCTGAGTTCATCTAGCAGCTTAAAATAAAAACTCATTAGGTTCTTCTTATTTTTTAAAATTAAAATTCTCTCCCAAGTGGATAGTTCTATTGGGTTGTGAAGTTGTTTCAGTAATTTAATTTCTGGTTTTATCTCATGAATTTTGTTCCAAAAATGAGCTGATTTTCTATCTGTTTCAATTTAACGTTCCTAAAGTGTTCTTTTCTTTGAATTTCTAAATTTCTTTTTGTTTTCCCAATGTAGCTCTGCTCACAATCTGCACATTTAATCTCATATTTTCCTGATTTTTGCTCTGTAGGGATGGTATCTTTCATTGTGCAATGTACTAAATGTTTTATATTATATTTGTTATTTGGGGCTAACATTATTCCATGTTCTTTGAATATCTTCCTAAATTTGTTGTGGTAAATTGGGTGGTATGTGAAACTTTTGAATTTATATCTTTCTTCAGTGTTCTTCAGTGTGGAAACTTTCTTTATTGATTTTTGTCTTTTAGCTTTATTGATGATTTTTGTTACTGAGTCTGTATTGAAACCGTTGGTTTTAGCCGTCTTCATTATGTGTTGGTATTCCATTTTGTACTCTGTTTCTGTCAATGGAATGTTGATTAATCTGTGCGCTAAACTGAGAATCACTGCATATTTATGTGGGATGGGGTTATAACTATTATCCCATGTAAATATGCAGGTTTCTCAGTTTAGCACACAGATTAATCAACATTCCATTGATGGAAACAGAGTACAAAATGGAATACCAACACATAATGAAGACGGCTAAAACCAACGGTTTCAACATAGACTCAGTAACAAAAATCATCAATAAAGCTAAAAGACAAAAATCAATAAAGGAAGTTTCCACACTGAAGAACACTGAAGAAAGATATAAATTCAAAAGTTTCACATACCACCCAATTTACCACAACAAATTTAGGAAGATATTCAAAGAACATGGAATAATGTTAGCCCCAAAGAACAAATATAATATAAAACATTTAGTACATTGCACAATGAAAGATACCATCCTTACAGAGCAAAAATCAGGAAAATATGAGATTAAATGTGCAGATTGTGAGCAGAGCTACATTAGGAAAACAAAAAGAAATTTAGAAATTCAAAGAAAAGAACACTTTAGGAACGTTAGATTGAAACAGATAAAAGATCAGCTCATTTTTGGAACAAAATTCATGAGATAAAACCAGAAATTAAATTACTGAAACAACTTCACAACCCAATAGAACTATCCACTTGGGAGAGAATTTTAATTTTAAAAAATAAGAAGAACCTAATGAATTTTTATTTTAAGCTGCTGGATGAACTCAGCGAGTTTCTACTAGAACCACCAGATACCACCACAGGAACGAATGGGTATCCATCCACGTTTCGAACAATGGAATTCAGTCAACAACAGCCAATGATGGGAGGGACCTCTCCCAAAACTAGTCCTAAGTTTTAAAAAGTAAGTGGAGTTAGTGTTAACAAATTGAATACATTAATATAGGATATGAAATGTATAGTTGAACATTTTTCTTTAACTATAGTCTTCCTAATCCTAATCAACTATAACAGTGTGCAGATGATGATGATAATGATGACGACGATGACGACAATGATAGCAGTGTCAATGATTTAATTACCAATGAATGCATAATACATATCTCTAGTATTTCCCTGGATTAGATTAAATTTAGGGATTTTAGAATAACATTTGAAATTAATAATCACATGTATGCAATATAATTAAAATATATGCTTTTGGCCTTTTAAATATAGTAATTATAAAATGAAGTAAATATGGAACCAAAACATATAATATAAACTTGTAACTATCAAAAACTTGTGCAAAGTTCATATGAATAAATGTATTTCTCATACATCAACATACAAAATATTTATAACAAAATGAACACAAAAAAGTTAATTAAAATTAAAATATAGCAAATAGGATCAGTGTCTTCAGTAATTCCAGAAGACACTAACTCCAATCAAAATTTAAAAACAAATATGTAATTAGTAACATCTTTATAACATTATGAATATATTAATATTTTTAATTTTTAATACTTCAATCCAAATATTCCAATTTGATTAGCTCAACCCCTAGTTCCCTCACTACCTTCTGGAATATCCAGGGGACCAGCCTCTGATCCAACCAAAAAATAAATAATACTATAAATAATTTATACACAAACCATTATTTTAACCAATTAACTACAATTTTTACACTAACAATTCCCACATTTCTAAGTTACTCAATTACAACTAAACAAACATACAAAATATCTAAAAAATTTAACTCAATCAAAAATAATATTAACCAAAATGCTTAAAACCCTTTATACGTACTATATTATACTAATAATAAATCTAACATCCATCTATGTAATGCCTCATTACACACAACCTCAATGTTAATAAATAATATATATGTGTCAATATTCATTATAACTATATACTTTAGCCCACTCTGTGATTTTAAAAAAACTAGACTGAATTTGCTCTTTGTTATCATTTATTTCTTTTCTGTCATTTCTCTTAATAAGGAAGTTTATGAATAGCTTAGCTTAGAATACAAATGTGTATATCAAGCATTTATGGCCATTAATAATGAATTTGATTACCGCCTAATTGTAATTATTATATTTTTACATCTGAAAGGTATATTTGTTTCTTCAGGCTAAGAACAATATACTAAAATGTGGGCAGAATATTTTTGAAAAACAAGCTACAAAACCAATGCTTAATTTCTTTGTATTTCTTTGGGCTGCAATATTATTGTGTTAATGACTTGTTTATGCTATTTACCTTCATTACTCCTTGTTTTAAATAAATGGAAAAGCTATCTAGATAAACATAAATCTTAAATCACTAAACATTGTGAAAAATATTAAATTAAAGTAAGAAATATGAACCTTAGAATTTCTTTCTGCAAGTATAAATGGCTGCTTTTACATTTAAAAAGAGAATTTATTCATAATTTTAATAGTACCAAAACTTACTATGATTTGATTTTCTGTATATAAAGATACTGAAAACAGCAATAAATTTATTAAGTTGATAACTATAAGTTAGAATACCTGTACTATATTTGATTAAAAGGAAAGTACATATTTAATTTATTTCAATTGTACCATTTTTATAATATTTTGAATGTAATAATGTAATGTATTATAAACAAGTACTATATATACATTAAAGTATTGCTGATAAAATTATTTGTTGACTATAAGATTTTATATATTGCTTTCTAGGTGTATTAATTTTTTTTATGATGTACTAAAGAGAAAACAAATTCTCACATTTACTTGGTTTTGCAGGTATTGAACCTTTTCTTGGCCTTGCTGCTGAGCAACTTTGGTTCATCAAATCTGTCAGCTCCAACTTCTGACAACGAAACCAACAAGATAGCTGAGGCATTCGATCGCTTCTCTAGATTCTTTAATTGGATAAAGCGCAATATGCTAAATTTGGCAAAACTGATGCGTGCCAAACTAACCAATCAGATATCCGATCAGACGCCAGGTGAGGGCCCCTCCTCCAGTTGGAAAGAAGGTTTATATCCAATCAGATCGCTTGTCCTTGTGCTGAATGTGCTGCTCTTGATGTTGGTAGCTTTCACACACACCACGTATATCCTCACTTTCCACTAGCTATGCTGCATCTTGGCACTACACCACCCACTGCTGTTTAAACTAAACTTTAGCATGCCAGCATTTCATTTTTTAATATATTGGTGATATCAGAAACTAACATTTTATAACTTCAAATTAAAGCAAGTTAAAGCACAGTAATATGAATAGTTGATTTATTATAGAATCACATAGTGCTTTCTGAAATGTAATTGAAAAGTGTTTTATGTTTTATATGATAGCTGTTAAGACTCACTAGTTCTTAAAGTCTACGATAAATTGTTAAACAAAAAAAAAAAAAAATTAAAACTCGTTTTTATTCTAGTTCATAGTGATAATATAAGATCTTAAAATAATGAAGTTTTACTGCTTGTAATTGTATAAATAATAGAATATTATAAGGACTATCAAAATTTTAATGATAAAATACTGAACTGCTGGCATTCTTTTACCTTTCCCAAATTCCTGAAACTCTAAGCATGTTTATAATTTTTCTAACTCCTTCTATATATTTAAATCAATCTGGAATGAAATGAGAGTTACAAGAACTTAATGAAAATGAAAAATGAAAAATTATAAATGTTATAATGAAAAAGTACAAAATTACAAAAAAAAATTAGCACAGTACCTGAATTTATGAACAAATTCTGGTTTTTACCTGGAAAATTCATATTATATTATATGTATTTGTTTATAGTTGCAAAACTGCATGATGTGTTATGTAAGTTGATAAAGTCACCTTAATACTTGAAATATCTTCACTAATATTGGTTTATCATGAAAAATGGATTTTTTTTTTCTCCCATCTATATTTAACATGTTATAATGATGAATGAAGACTTTTATACATAGAGAATCCATAATTTTATAAAAATAATTTTCAAACAATTCATATTTTATTAATTGTTCAAAGAAGTATCTTTCACTACTGAGATTGAGTTAACTTGACCAACTTTCTGTGCTGCTAAGTTCAAGTATACTCAAATGCAAAAAAGTGCTTGGTTTTAAATGCCATCTAAGATCAAGTATACTCAAATGCAGTAACAAGCATATTTTTAAATGTTTACCTTTGGAACCGTTTGCTATAAAGTAATCAACCTGTGCTGATTTACAGTGCTATTTCTTGGCTACACCTGGAGTTCATTTACAAGGAAATTTCCTCTCTTGAATGACATCTGCAGAAATATTTATGAAACCGAGAACCAACCCATTTGTTTGCCAAGTAAAAGTACTGCATACCAGGGTAATTTGAAATGGCAGCTTTCAGTTTGTGCAACCATGTTTATAGAAGGCAAGCCTTTAAAATTTTCTTATAAATGGAGTCAAATGAAGAGTTTAACTTTTCTTTTCATCTGTTGAATCAAAAACTGACAGTGAAAATTAAATGTGTTGGTGAAAATGATGTTAACAGTGCGGGTCTATCTTGTTTCAAATGTAAATGTTTGCTACTAATTCCTTTCCTTGTTTCATTGAAGACAGTGGTTATGTACAGCAAGTTTAAGACATTGATGACATAGCTTCAGAAATTAGTGATGGATATTTTAGTAAGAATACTGTTTCAATATTAATGATGCCAATGCGTGATTATTATTTTGGCTTGCCATTACTTTGACTTGGAACAAGTGGCATGCAGCAAAATGCAAAAATGAAATTACAAAACAAAATCTCAATTTATGACCAGACAAGGAAATAACAAAATACAAAATGTAGGATGAACACAAAAATCCAAAATTTAACATGTGAACAATAAGTTAAAAAAGTGAAAAAGAAAAACCAACAAAAAGGGGTCAGTACAAGCAATAGCTAATCATGAACTAGAATTAACCAAAGAAATTGGCTCTCTTAATATTGGTTTCTTTCATACAAAAGATAAGCTTTTTTACATATTCATGCCTTAAGTTCTGTTCTTCATGTTAAGTAATCCTAATACAGAAATAAAAGATGAAGGTAAATGTTATTGTTACTATCACAACTTAAACTTATTCTGCTCAAATATGCTTAGTCTGGTCATCTACATTATCTGAGGTATAAAGGAAAACTTATTTCCAATAATTACCCTGGCAAATATAGTAAAAAACTAAAAGAGATTTTCAAATTGCAAAACAGTTAAATAATTAAATTTATTCACTAAACTATGAAGAAATACAGGGAACATTATTCTATTGAAGATTGTCCAATATCTGACAACTCATGCACCACAAGGACTTAAGGTGATGATGAATATTGCTTTTGGGTACAAAAATCATTAGTGCCCTAAAAAGGACCTCAGGGGTGCTCAAAGTTATAAATGAGCAAATATGCCAAAATCCACTTTGTAAGCAACAAAATTAACTGTTCATGTCTCACATCATTATATAGAACCTTCATATAAAAATTATCCAAGGTTGGTGAGACATTATCCTCCTTAGTGATCAGAAATACAGGAAAAATACAATAAAAATATGACATAATATATGCTTTGAGTTTGAAGGAAGCTAAGGAAACTATTCTGCAGGTCCAGAGAGAAATCACCCAGCATCAAAAATGATTTGGTGGGAGTGTGCATTAGGGAGTGACATACCTCCATTTCTATCAAGGGGTAAAAACTGAAGCAGGCAGAATCGAGAGGTATCTTGAAAGGGTTCTGAGGCCCTTGAATGTAGCACTTGTATGGTAGATGTTGAGTCTTTCAACAAACTCAACTTTTAAAACACGGGCAACCCAAGCATGACTAACAATTAATGTTCTAGAAATCAAAGTTGTGAAAGACTGGCCTTCTACTAGGCCAGATCCTGGAACAGTTGAACTACAATCTGTGGAAAGCTCACACTAAGTCTCACTTCAGTTTAGACCATCTTGAGTAAAATTCTGTGAAAGCAGCTACCTCTGAATGTTATACATGCTGCAATAGCAGACTGGTCTAAGAACCTTAAGATCAAACATAAAGACCAAAGATGATAGTTTTGAATGATTGATAATGTTTATGGATTTTCATTAGTTTAGGAATAAAATAAAATTAATTAGTTTTACTGTTCAAGTAAGCCTTTTAAATAAGGACAGAACATATGGCAAAACTAAGTTTTTTTTATTGAGATTTGCTTTATATTGTCTTAAAAGGAAAGAAAAGTACTTATAATGTGAACATTAAGAGCAAGTTACAAACTAAATAATGCTTTCTCAGTTTCAAGATATTAAAAGATTATTCATATAGGATCTAGTAAAAGTGCTCCTGTGATCTAGAGATTTCTAAAAAAATTATAGATCCTTCTCATACTCAAACCTTGTTCATGGAAGAGAGTAGAACAAGCTTAATCAAATTCCATGGTTCAGATGCTTAAAAGTATGTGTTCATTTGCAGGCCCAGATTCCATCTCTGGTCAGAATAAGTTTTGGGCCTGCAAAAGTAAATTTCAGGTAGCCTTGGCCACCAATGGACTCAAGATTTATTTCCGCCATCATTTGTTTATTTCATTCATTGTCTTAAGAAACCTGTTGCAGTTAGCACAACACTGAGGATAAACATCAATAAATTTTAGTCATCAGTGCATTTCAGGTTAACTTGTGGTATCATTATTTCATTCCATCAAATATTTTTAAGATCTGTGGTAGTTTATATGGAATTTTTGTAATATTTTTGTAATTGTGCTTTCTCCTAGTATTTATGAACATAGGAATCTAACATTCCAAAATAGGCAAAAGAAGTATGAACTGAATAGTAATCAAAATCAAACAAAGAAAGGAAGAAAAGTTGACAATTGCAATGGTTCAGTATAAATTCCAGGGAATCTTTGGATTCAGTGGATTTCAGAGTAATTTGAATTAGATTTATCATCATTTTCCAAAAGTTTCGATTGTAATTAGGTTTAGATACTAAATAATTAGACACAGAACACGGAAATTAATTCCAATTATAAATAATACATTACATGCTGAAAGAGTGAATATCTTGAGAATTTTGCAGTAACAAAGATCATAAAGGAGGAGCAGAATAAATAAAGAAGGAATTTTATAATTGTTTATAATGAAAACAAAAGTTTTTGCATTTAAAATGCTTTTATTTGTAATTTATTCATATGATTAGTATTGCTATTGCTATTAGCTTATGCTGTTAAATTATTATTTTATTTGTTTGATGATTGAAACAAATAGCACTTGCAGAATAAACCTCTCATTTCATTACCAGAGTATGCTCCCTTCTTTTAGGAAAGAGAAGGTAAGAACTCCCTTAGGATTTCCCTCCTACCAATCCATTCCTTGTGTGAAACTTAAAAATCAGGGATTTCAGCACCAGTGAAGTTTTGCTTGGTCTCTCACACAAAAACACACACAAACACACAAAACACAGATATTTTAGTTTTCATATTGTTTAGTTTGCTTTAGTTTGAGCTATATTGTTTCTCACCATCCTCAGCAATACTCTGGGGTATGTAATATTTTTTATTTTCTTCCGTTGCTTACATTAAAAATGTTTAATTGCCATTAAAAAAATAAACTGCCCATTTCCCCCCCACACATTTTTATATTTAATGCTTATCAGTTTATGCCAGTTCTATTCATCACTACCATAATCACTGGTGTAGAATGGCATTATGTGTGAGGGTAGAGGAGGACCTACCTCTGTTGATGCTTGCTATGCTTTTTGCTGGGCATAAGTCATATTATATCTAAAATGCTTTCAGCAATTTTATTTTGGGAACAAATTTTCTAAAAAAAGAGTAAGGTATATTTTTGGAGAAGAGTTGTGCTCCTGTACCTCCTGCTTTCTATGCATACTACACTACCACCATCACACTGATACAGGTGGCTCATGTCGCTAAGGCATGAACTTTTGGATAAGAGGTCTGCAGCTCAAATCCTGACAGAACTGTCTTTTCCAGCTTTTCCTCAATCCCCATCAACAGCAGCCAAGGAGATGCACTAAAAGTAGGCCTGGAGCTCTTTCCTTTCCCATAATTTTCCTTTTGCAGTTTACAGTTTCATAGCATATATCAGTGTCCACTGCCTCCAATGCCACAGTAGCAAAAATAATTGTTAAACATTGCTGAAAAAGAAAGGGGAAACAAGCACTACCACCATTACTGCTATCACTGACAATGTTGGCACTACTCTTCAGGCTTCATTTATTCCCAGATGGAATAACTTACAGAGTGAGGTTATTCTAAAGCTTTATTTTCACCCTGAAAATAGCAAATGCAGAATATATTACTTACCCAATGATTCCACACTCATTTGCACCTCATTAATTATGATGTTCATTGATTAAAATATCCTTAAAATTCATTGTATGATATGATATATAGATAGAGGGGAAAAAGAATCACAATCTTATTGTCACCCAAGTTAACTTCATTATCACTTTTCATTCTTATTTTTATTTGATTTGTTTTTTTTTTTTTTCAAAATCACATGTAGACATAAAGATTAACACTTAGAAAATAACTGCTTATTTTCTCTTATAGTTCCAAAGTATACTTAATAGTTCCTGTATCACTACTCCACTATGTTGCCTTTACTTAAACAATATAAATCAATTTCTTTAGACAAAAGTGGATTAGCGGAAGATAAAAGGAATCTTGGATCTATAAAGATAAAATAGGCTTATTATAAGTATATTAAAGTAGCCTTGAAAATTTGCTTTCTAAAGAGAGTACATTAGTTTTATTATGGAATTCTTGAATGGCAATAAAAAAAAACCAAATCATTTCACTATTTCTCTTTCTCTCTCTCTCTTTCTCTTTAAAAAAAATAATCAATTTCTAGTAGTCCAGCACAGAACAAAATTTAATATATACCTGCTATTGACTTCATTAGTTATGGACATTATGTTAAGATAATCTAAAGAATGATGTACATTCACTCCAAAAGTTAGAAATTTATGTTCATATGATTTTTAGATCTGAAAATTAGCATTAATTGAATAAATAAAATCCATAAGTCATGTAATTGTTTTCATTCATGTAAATATATGTATGCTAGAACACTGCTAATCTGAGTCTCGTTAATCCACAATTTCAAATTATCTGAATTGAACCTCATTAAATAAAGCATAGAATCTGACTTTTTAAATGAATAAATCAGCTACTATTTCCACACTTTTACACTTATTTCCAGATAATTAATATAAATTACCAATGTAACTATAATTACAATTTTAATATACATATATAAGAAATAAAACAAAAATGAAAATATATGCATAAAATAAATATGCCCAAATTAATGCAAGAAGTATTTTTAAACTATTAATGTTCATATACAATCCTCTAAAATTAGTGGATATAGTGTCACTTTCAGAAGGCATTAGCCCTATACTTACAAGGATGGGGACTCTGGCCAATTTTCCATGTACAGGGAACGCCTTATCTTGCATAAATTTTCTTCTTTAATTGTTACACTGTTTTGTGAGAGTTTTTTTATTATCCAGGTGCTATTACACCTTAACATTAAGATTGTAGAGGAATAAGGAGATAATATAATATAACAACAACAATAATAATAATCATTATCATCATAATCTTGGTTTACTCCTAGAAAAGATTTTATAAATAGTTACACCTTATTTCTTGTATTTTTCTTAACCATTTTCCCCCAACTTCTCCAAAGGGTCTTCCTAATCTCTTAACATCTAAATCTCCCTTTTGTTCAACATAATAAATAATACAATTACTTTTGGTAAATTATTCCAATTTTTACACCATATCTCTTCTCATTTTTTGTTACTTTACATTCTAATATAACACCTATTCTAATCCATGCATATCCATCATGACTAGATTTGACATAGCAATCCACATATCTTTTCTTACTCCATTCTGTTATTAGATCTATGTCCCAGCAAGGGCAGCGTCACCAGGCGGAGGGGTTTTGGGTTTGTTTGTGCCCTGTTAAAATTAAGTTTTGCCACCTATATGCCCCTTCAAATGCTGAACATCTAAAAATTCATAGCTTTGAGAGATGCATTGTTAAAGATTTGGATGAGTATATTATTAGTAAATACTTTTAAAATGGAAAGCTATGGAATTTGCTAGGAATCAAGTATGTTATAGAGTAACCCCTAAATAGTTTGACACATACACATCAGTTTATGATAAGACTGCATTAATGAAATGGAATGACTCATTTTTAGGCTTTCTTTTCTTTCTTTTTTTTTATTTTTTTGAAGAAAACAAATCACTTATTTTTGTAATCACCTCTTGCTTGCTTGCATTAGTGTGTGATCGATGTAGTTATGCGCTGTATTAGTCACATTCTTAAAAGTAAGTTAGTACAATGTTTGTCAAGCACAAGCATTTAAAAGTACTTCCATGAACAAAGCTATCACAATAGTAACTCAGAACATTAGTGAGCAGCTGAAATTGATATTTCAAAGTGTTAATTCAACTGAGACAACTGTACAGATGAATTGCATGTAGTCATGTTGCAAAACTAAAACTGCATAATGTTGGAAAAACATTCCTCTAGCATTATTTTTCACATATTTCAAAGAAACCAAAAAGTAATAGTCTGTTAAATTTGCCAAATCACAACCAGGAGATAGAAGATACCATAAATGAGGAGAATCCAGTGATATGTACAGCATAGAACTAAAACTGAAAGATTATTTCAGGATTTAGCTGAGATGAATGCATCATCAAGTGATTCTGATTCTGACAAACAGAAGAAAGAAACAGGACCAAACATCAGATATTAGTGCATGTGATATAGCAACTAGCCTACATGATGCTCCAAGGCAGCCAATATTACATTCATTCCCAAAAATAATGTTTGGTAATGTGAAAAGCAGCTTTCATCCAGAATGGTATAAGTTATTTCGATGGTTGGAAAACAGTGTACAGAAGATATCAGCATTTTGTTTTCCATGTATATTTTTATACTTGGCAGCAAACTTGTCCACATTCACCAAAGTGGACTAAAATGGTTGAAAAAAACATACTTTACAAGGATTCTGACTTCTAGAAACACTACAGCAGTCAGAATCTCAAAATTTTGTAAATCACTTGGGAGTCTTTCAAACATGAAGAAACAAGCTGGGAAAGCTTTGGCACCCTCTGCTTTTAGTGAAGCTTACACTGCTCAAATAAGAGAAAACAGAATATATCTCTCACAAATTGTAGAAGCTTTGGTTTTTATGATGATACAAGGAATAGTACAAAGAGGACATTATGAATAAAGGACCAGCAAAAATAAAAATAACTTTCTAAAATGTCTAGATTTTATGGGTAAGCTAGTGAAAAGAAAAATAGAAGTTGGAAGCCAAAATTCAAAGTATTTATGTTATTCTATTCAAAATGAAATATTAGATATAATCACTAAACATAGGCACTATATCAAGTTTCAGGGAAGAAGTTGCTCAGGCTGAATAGTTTATACTTATGATGAATCCAAAGACATCAACATGTCCGAGCAACTTTCAGTAGAAATAAAATATTATTTGATTGCTATAGTATATGAGCATTTCCTTAAATTCAAAATGGCATATAATTTGGATATAAAATTCTTGATATTGTGAATAAAAGAGCTATTTATTGCTTGTAGGGCCAACATCCAGCATTGCGTTGCTCAGGCCTATAATGGAGCCAGTTTGATGAATGGAAACTGCAGTAGTGTTCAAACTCTCTTTAAGAAGGACGTTCTACAAACTGTGTATGTTCACTGTGTGAATCACCAATTAAACACATATTTGATGGTAATAGTTGATGTGTGTTCTGAAGGAAATAACAGTGAAAGAGGAGTCAAACCAAAAGCTATTATTAGCAAGCTAGATATGTTGTTTCTTGTGCAGTTGTGCTTTTTAGCCACTTGCTCAATTGTCTTACCACAGTTTTGAACTATATGCAAAATAGAGAGTGTGATATTGCTCAAGCATGTTGTAAGATGGGACTGGTGAACTAATCATTAAAATGTGCATTCTCCTCTGCAGTTCCAGACCATCTGGGAAGAGGCTGCCAAGATAGCTGAACATAATAGGGTAAACACTGAAATAAGCAGTTCCAGTTGAAAAATATACTGATCATGTCTCAAGTGAAGTACTGCAAGAAAAGTTGAGCAGCAAAAAGCAGTTCAAGATTCACCTATCTTGTAGAACTCTCACTGATGTTAAAAGATGGTTCATTGAAAACAGTTTACTCTTAGAAGGGATCAGCAGCCTCCCCCACACAGCTGGAGACTTTTTTGAATTTTGAAATTCTCAAAGTTTTGCAGAGCATTATGGATTTGAACTGAATGAAGTGGAAGCTGAATTTTACATTGTTCCGAAAACAGTAAAATGGTATGAACAAGACTGACATTTACTGTAAATGAAATAGTTTCATCCAAAACATTTTTTTGAGGAATTTATACTAGCTTTTTATGAGCTTTTTAAAATGTCAGTCATAGCACTGACCATTTCGGCTTCTAATAACACATGTGAAAGTATTTTTAATGCATGAAGATCGTAAAATCCTACTCAACAGCAAAGAACTTGGAACGGTGGACAACTTTGTTGCTACACACAACAACCAGTATATCAAACTACACTGATATGAGTTTGCTTTTATTTGATGCCACATTTGTGTTTATCTTGGCATAGACTTAATTTATGGGAAAGGTGAGCATATCTGTTTATCTGTAGCATATAAACCATGTAATTGTGGAAATTTAACTTAGCAATTGAAATGTTGTTTGACTTTCACAGTGCAATTTCTATGTTTAGCAAAAATGTTTTCCACTAGAAGCATACATTCATCCATAGAGTACATTTTAATTGCTATTTCAATTCATACACCATCTTCACAAGTCACAAATAACAATAGTGACCCTTTTCTTAGTAGCCAGCACCTGCAGGGAACATCCAGTCGGTATGGAAAGCAGAAAATGTAGGTCAAATGTAGAAATACTGTTTCTCCAAAGGTGGGATCATCAAGGTGTGGAGGAAGTTTTCAGTGATCCAATACTCTAGAGCTCTACACATGATTGATTCCAATACCTTTTAAAATAAATTATAGCTTTCTTCTCCAGATTTCTTTCCAATTTGACTTTTTTTCAGTAATTGAGCATTCTTTCACAAGTTCACCATCATTTAAACTCCTTACTCTAAAACAAAATTTCAATTCTCTTACAATCATATTTCCTTCATTACCCAACCACCCCCATTCTGCTAATGCTACTTCATTACGTGATGAGTTTGAATAAGCCTAAGATTTGTCTACAAAATGATTTATTTATTATATTCATATTAACCCATCCTTCATCCAGTCTCCAAATTCCAGCACCATATGTTACTTATATACATATCTTTTAACTATTCCAATTAGTTTTCCTTCCCTCCTCCATTTCTCATCTTTTTATGGTTTACTTCCTTTCTTGAAAGACATATTTTTGTTTTATTTTTTATTTATTCTCCAACTCCATTCTTTGAAATATTTTATTAAAATATCTATACATTTAAATCAATCATTAAATGAGTAAATGGTACTTAATTGACTTCAAAATCAATATTATAAAGGTAGAATTGAAATAAAATGTACATTTATTCAGTTGCATTCACAATGTATAGTTTAAATATGTACAATGCACATTTTTATATTATAAAACACTACGTAGGTAAGTCTCTGTAACAATAGAAATATTCTAAGTAAAATAAAACTTAAAAAACCTTTCAAGAAATTCAAAGAAGTGAAAAGTTTACAGTTTATAATCAATTGCATATAGGTTAGCTTTAGAAACATTTACAACCACTTCACTGAAGATTAGCTTGCAAAAGGTCAGTCTGTCTCAAGGATTTATTCTAGTAGAGGTCTCAATATTATGCAATTCTTTATAAGCATGACATTCATTATTCATCAGGGTGGTCTCAGCATGTTGTTCCACACACTGCAGCACTGTTTCTAATGATTTTTATTCCTTCTGAATGTGAAATCGTCTGCTCCATATTATTGTCACCTTCGTATTCATCAGAGTTTTCATTGAAGTCTGAGCTAACTGGTTTTTGACACCCTGAAAGCTACTTCATAAGCTGCAAAGCTTCATCTCTTTCCCTGGCATTTCAATTAAAGAAAGAGTTTTCCATGACCTAATAAGAAAGTGTTTTGTGACATCAGTATTTTCTGAAGAACAGAAATGGAGTTTCAACTGTCTTTATTTTCAGTTTGTAATATGGCTTGGAGGTACTTTTTTGTAGATGCATTTAACATTCTGAAGCACTCCCTGATCCATGGGTTATAACAAAGGAGTTTTATTCAGTGGTAGAAATGCTCTTTTTGTTTCTCTAAAAACTAACTCATCAATTGGCAATTGCAATCAATGAATTGTTATCTATTACAAGTAATGCTTGCAGTGGTAAATCGTTATCTTCAATGATTTTAACAAATTAGTAAAAATTAGTAAAATCTGATTTTCAAACTATTGCTTAAAGAGATCTCCATTTATTTATGCATATTTGTTTTCTTTTTTGGTTCCTGTAGAATGCAAGAAGAAAATGATGTTTATACTTTTGAAGGCTCTCTGTCTTTTTGATTTACAAATGGCCATAAGTGGTAATTTATTTGTTCAGTCAACCTTATTATAAGCTAACAGTCAGCTATTCTTTGCACAAAGCTCTTGTTTGTGGCGAATTATCGGCAGTACATTGAAACAACAGTTCTCATTACAGGTGTCTGCTTGTTGTGGGGAATAATTTTGAGAAAAAATTAAATCTAAAATTTCTTTAATGTATTTTAATGTAGTGGTTGTCTGCCAATAATAATCCTCCAGTAGAAATAACTGCCTATCCCATGACTCTTTTTCCATTGATCTAATCGGCCATTACTAGCAATATTGAGGGTGCCAAAAAAGTTATACACACTTTCACAGTAGATATCTATTTAATATATTTCAAAGTTGGCCCAAAAAATAACAGTAATGTGTGGTATGATGTTCTGTAAACAGATGTGACTTGCATACATTATGATAGCATTGCTACATGACAGATAAGTCAACAATGAACAAATGAAGACAAGATTATCGTATGTAGTTCTGTAAACAGATGTGACTCACATCACATTATGCTACTACAACAAAATGGAGCCAAAATTATCTTTTGAACAGGGGAAAGCAATTTTGAAGTGGTATTGGAAAACTGATAATGTTGTTGAAGTTCAAAGGCAATGGAAAAGTGTGTACAGAACAGAACCACCAATGCTAGTAACAATTACATACATTCGAAACAAATTTGAGATTCATGGTACCATATGCAATGTTCAAAAGGGTAGATCTGGAAGACCTTGCACAGCAATAAGTCCCACATCCTCGGCTATGGTTTTGGAATGTTTTGAGCACTCACCGAAGAAATCTATACAGTGCAATGTGCATGGGATTAGCAGAACCAGTATTATTAAAACAGAAAAGTTTAAAGTTTTCATCCCAAGACTTTAGCATGCTTTAAATGAAGATGACCCTGATTGGACAATGCAGTATTGTAAGTGATTTTGGAATATGATGCAAGAGGATCAGGCCTTCTTAGGAAAGTTGTTTGGTGCAATGAGACACAATTTAAGTTGAAATGGAACTGTTAACAGCATAACTGTGTCTTTTGGTGTGCAAACAATTCACATGTTATTTTGCAAAATGTGTTAATTTACTTGGAATTACTGTTTGTGGTGTGGGTTGTCATCTAGTCTAATTGAACCATTCTTTTTTGAAGGAACAGTAACAGGCCTAATGTGCCTGAACATGATATGCACATCCATCTTACCCACCATTCATACACTCTATGGAAATGAGGAATTTTACTTCCAATAGGATGGTGCACCACCACATCATCACCAAGATGTATGTTGTTGGCAATCTTCCAAGGCACTGGATAGGACGAAGAAGTCGGATTCAGTTTCCACTGCGTTCTCCGGATCTAACTCAATTGGGTTTCTACCTATGGGGAACTCTTAAGGATGTTATATTCCTTAGAAAACCATCTATATTGGCAGCACTTTGGGAAGAAGTTGAAACGCCATGTGCTGCAATCGCTGAGGACACTTTTGCAAACATCGTTCAATCAGTAGTTCAATATACTTAGAAATGTATCAACGCCAATGGTGGGCAATTTGAGCAACTGTTGTAAGTGTAAAAGTCTAAGATGATTAGCACTCATCATTTTCTGTTTGTATGAATTCAGTTTTGTTATGTTAATACAGTTTTTTCTTTGCTTGAAGTGTGTATATTTTTTTGGCACCCATCAGTTTGTTAATATGGACTGCTTTTTCCTGACTCAATGAAGCTCCTGTCCACCTCTCTTTGGAAAACCATAGAAAATTTGCTTAAATTTTGTCAAATTGTGATTTGTAAAGTGGTTCAGTAACTTCTTCAAATGTCAATGCACAAAATTGTTCAGTTTTCTCATGATTATTTTGTAATTACTTATGGTTGCCTGATAACCAAACTCAGTGGATAATTGTTTAGCTGTTTCTCCCTTATCCAAATGGTTCAATACTTTAAGTTTTTTTTAAAACTTTTGTGAACTTTGCTTTTTCTTAATGGCCATTTGTACCATCCTACAAATATACTTAAAACACGAAATGTCAAGAAAATATATACAAAAAGTTCCACTTAACAAAAATCTTGCAACTTGCAGGCTCCCCCTTCTCTTCTTATGAGCAACAATTGGGTTGATCATGTGAGCATTGAATGGGCAACCATAAAATAATGTACATACATATTATTGTTATAGCCTTAATTACATCAGTAATTTCAATTATTCTTTTTTTTTATTTATTTATTTATGGACGCTCTTTAACATCTCAGGTCATCAGTGTCCCATTCAACTCAGGGCGTGAAACGGCCGGCAAATTTTGCTCAGAGACCTCTTTTTCAGGCTTGAGGTTCTTTTTCCTGCCGTAAATGTACAACACGGGGCCCACAGTTTTACTTCCCTTCCGAAGCAAGCCATACTTAGGATTTTTATGCCCGAAAAAATCCATTGGTCCTGGCCAGGTTCGAACTCGCGATCTTGGTGTAGGAGGCAAGTATGGTAACCACTACACCACTCAATTAATCTGAGCATTTGCTAATTCATACAGGTGCCAGACCCAAGTAATTCAAATAAACAAGGTTCTAGTTTATCAAAGAGTATATTTTCTGCATATTTGCTAAGCAGATAAATTGCTATAAGGCAATTTAAGTAAAGCTCATATTAAATGCCTTAAAAGCATTAAAATAACAGTACCCATAGATTCATTTATGCAAGAATATTATATGTTGTTAATTTATTTTTAACTATACAACTACAAATTACAATGAAATAATGAATCTTTTTAATTGTTTTTAATTCTTTTGTAAAATTATAATTTATGGCTTCTGTAAATCTATGGACTAACTGCTGTAATGATTATTATAATAACATACACCAAATATTACATATAACAATAAATCCAAGGAAACTATAGACATTGCAGCATCAATAATCCATTTCATTCATTATTCCAAAGATTTTTTTGTTTGGCAAAGGAAGTAGAACAAGAGAAAACAAAGAGAGGGAAAAGGAGAAAGGGTCTGCAATATTGGTAACCACTCATTACTACATTCCTTTCAATGATGTACTATGTTTGTTTCTGAAAATTAAAGTAATATTAGACTTTCATATAAAGAAGAGTTTCTTTTATAGTAAACATTGCATATTTCATTTAACAGATACATTTCAAGGCTGTTTTAATAGCAGTAGTAAGAGTAAGCATTGTAAAATATACTCTCATTGATTTAACACAATTTTGTATTTTGAACTCGAGGTACAACATACAATCTCTAAAGTCATCGTTAATTTAAGTATTAAATAAGATGGAATTTGAATATGTACATAAGGTAGAATTAATGGGAACAAAGTGTTTTATCTGTTACCTGTGGATAAATATAAAGTGAGAAGTGTTTCAGGGAAAAAAAATGCATATTTCAATAAATTAACTATGAAGTTTATCATAAAGCTGCCACAGCAATTTAATAGCCATTTTTTTTATTTGTTACACAATATAACAAAGTAATACAAAATTACAATAGGTATAGTCACAATATAGCATAATTAAAATATTATTATGATGTTCTGCATTATATAAAATATTTACTTAAAAGATATGTCCTCATTTTAAGTTTAAAAATTGTAACATCATTTTTATTCTTAATTATTAAAAGGTTTATTCTATACCACTATACAGCTCTCAGAAGTCATATTTAATCTACATCAGGAGCAGCACAGTTTTCACTGCCTCTGACATTATGAAAGCATGTGTTATAACTTAAAACCTTTTTATTTAAACTATTGTACACAAACATAATACTGGCCAATACATGAAGAGAAGAAAAAGTTGGGATTCTAAATTTCATAACAATGGGTTTACTAGGCTTTTAGGTGTTATGCACCAATTTCTTTCATAATAAAAACAGATATTTTACACAAGCACTATTTCCACAAAGAATTCATAATAAATAAGGTTGAACTAAATCATAACAAACATTTAATAAAGCATTTACTGGAATTTGCTTCAAGCTTTTTAATAAAAATATCACTATTAATATAATGGTTCTTTCATGGTTTTGCTTTTGTTTCATGGCAGATGGCAGGTCAGCACTCAGAGCAGTAACTCCCAGCAAAGCAGAAGTAATATCTGCACAACTGATTCACATTCTTGAAATTACAATTAAAATAAAAGTAAGCAATACCTTATGACAGGAGATGTTGGAAATGTTCAATTACATCTATATATTTCTGCCATTTTTTGACAATAATCAATCAAATGCATCAGTTCATCTTGTGATATTGTGTGAATTTCTTGCCTGATATTTTCTTTCAGTTCTTCAATGCCTGGGGATTTGTTTCATACTCTTTATTTTTCTACTTCCCCCTTAATTAAAAAAAGCACATAATGTCAATATGTTGCTCATGAACTTATCTGCATTTTAATATAAATTTGAATAGTTTGGGGTTTTCACATGAAATATAGTATCATATAACAAATTATTTTTTAATCTTCAAAAATAATGTTATATTATTGTAATTGTTTTATTATCTGCATTTGTTGGTATTTTCAAAAAAAAACAAGGCCTATTTCTCTGTATACATTTACTGAATACCATACACCAATTTTCTCATCATGCAAGGAGGGTTAAGAATAAAATAAAGTATTTTTGTACTTTATCTATTATTTTGTGTTGAAACATGACCACATAAATATAAACATGCTTCATCAATAAAGAATATTAAACATGGATCAATTATTCTATCATTAATGTTCCATAACATCCAATTACAGAAATTTACCCAAATATTAGGTTCTCTTGTCTGCAATTCATTGACAACAGTGACCTTTTTTGCTTCCAAGTTTAAATAACTTAATTTCAAAAAATGAACTGATGCATATGAATGACAATTTTCTGCTACAGATCTACCAGTTGCCATGAAGCAGGCGACAAAGCCATGAAAGACCCAGTAATTGGATACAATGTATTAGTATGCTACTTGAGAAAGTTTATTATCAAGATAAAAAACCTAATAACTTAGTAAATAATTTGTTAATTTTTTGCTTAATATTATTATAAACACTGAATGCAAATATTTGAGTTTTGTATTCAAGTCGTTAGCATTAAACCAATCAGATAAGTGTCAATGTATCTTCCACATCTACACAATTTCAAAGATTTCAGAGCAGAAGTGTAATCAGCATAGGAAATAATTTTCTCTCTCATTCACTAAAAAGGGAACTGTCTCACCTCAGCTATGGCTTTTTCAAAAAGTATTTATTAAAGGTAAATTTTTATGATATAATATATGGTAATAGTTGCTTATTCTGCTGTATTGTTATTAGTTATATTATATAAAATCTGAAATAATAATGTAAACATCCCACTCTTCCTGTAACTCCAAGCAACACAACAACCAGCAAGTTCTAAATTTTAATTCTTCACTTTTTACTTTTCAGTGGTGCTGTAATATACTATTTATTTCATTTAATACCTCATACAAATACAACATATTACTTTCTAAATATATTTAAATTTTAAAAAACTCGTACTTTATCAATATTAGTGTGTATCAAAACAAAATGATGTGGGCAATTGCTTTGGAAGAGTGTGGAACTTAAACAAATGCTGCCTCATCACAATCTTTATCTCACATTTTCTGTTGTTAACTTGAAGTAGAGATTGAAAAACATTTTGAAAACTACTATCCACTACTACTATTTTATTTTATTTTATTTATTTATTTATTTATTTTTTTTTTTTTTTTGTGCGTTTCATTTACAGACTTCTGTCATGAAAAACAAAATCTGTTATGATATAGGGGAACAGAATTGATGGTACACAACAGAATGAAATGTTGTTTATTTAGTTATATATATAATAAACACACACACTTTTTTTCTGTATGATTTTCAATTATAATGCTGTAGTTGTCTATTCTCCAAATTACAATTTTTTATACTGCCGGATAAAAGTAACTTTCAGTGCTTGCATAAATCTCATAGTTTTGGGGGAAATTATTTGCATTTAAATTGCCTTATTATTTAAAATCTTCTTTATTTTTATGGTCATTGAACCTTTTTTTTTTTTCCAACTCCACAAGCAGTAATTTGTCAGTCTTAACATGAGGAATAAATATGTTCATCAGCCATCTTTTCATGTGATTTTTCATAAGTTTTCTTGAATTACATCAAGGGCAAGTTAAAGAGTTACTCTTTCCTAGTCTGTTTAATTTTGGATCCAAACTCTCTTTTGTTTTTTGGGATTCCATAATGTGTCAGCTGATAAAATATGGACCTATATAGTGAAGGAATGAGCAATAGATGATACTGGGTACATAACTATATGTGTGTGTTTTTCACCTGTCTGTAATAAAGTACTGCCATATGCCATTTCATATTCAAATTGAGATCATTGGTATTAAATATAGTCAGCTTTATATGAAATTTTTGTTTTGTTTATATACATCACAAATTTTTAGCCATTTCAGTCAATTTAACTGATTCTGATTATCTTTACTACAAGTAAATATGTTTATTTTTCTGGAGCCTGTCCTATTTTGATTTTTCAAGAAAATTTTCAGACGCAAGTTGCTGATAATTATGTTTTTTTTTTTTTTTTCTGACAGTGTAGCCCCCCTTTTTTTTTCAATTAAAATCATGGATGGTTGGGCCCTGTTGGTAGGACACCTTGAACACCTCTAGTATGTCCTTCTTTGTAGTGTTCAACAGACTTGCATTTGGAGGTATTTTTAAATATTCAAGAACCATGCATATATATTTTGTTGTGCATTGTTGTTATTTTTCTGTACATGAAATAGCATTCTTTTTTTTAGAGTCAGTCATTTAGATTTTCATTATGTTATTTAATCTTCTAGTACCTATTAACAACATTTACATTTATTATATAAAAGAGCACTATTTTTTCCAAACTAGAAGGTTCATATTCACAAGAGAAAGGTCTCAGTTCAGATTTGGATTCTTTACTTCCTTCATGTGGAATTCTGCCACTGTTTCTCAATGTCAAAAGTACCACATATTATTGTAAATGTAACTATAGTTCTAGATTCATATGCAAATATTGATCTTCCACCCTTTCTCCAACTATTTTTCCCTATGACTTTTCAACTTACAGTTTTAAAATGTTCAGAGCACTAATAGGATTAAAGCACATATTAATATAAGGTTCTTATTTAATACAATATATAAATACAAAAATGGTGCATTCCTAATGAAAGAAATGTAAAAATATATATATATATATATATAATAAGAGAATAAAGACACAGTATAGACTCACTACTCCTGAACTGCCTTTCATAATATCTAATGCATTTCCTTCCATTATATTGCTCATAGTTTCTTTAAATACTACTTTGTTCAAACATCATATATCAATTGTTGTTATACAGTAGAACTTCAATTATCCTTCTCTCAAGTTGCCATAGGTGATCAAGGTTATTAAGGAGCAAACTTGTGAGCAGGAGGTCTGGTGTTCAATTCCCACCAGGACTGTCCTCTCTGGCTGAGGTTTATCCACATTTTCCTCAATCCTCATAATGGCAAATGCCAGGGAGGTTCTCTAAACTTAGGCTTCCTTTAAAAAAAAAGTTTCATTTCCCAATTTATCATTTCATCTCATGCATCATTAGTGTCCACAGCCTGTGATGCCTCAGTAGTTAAAATGTGTGTTAAACACTATTAAAAAAATTCATCTCTCAACCTGTCATCAGATTATCTGATGGTCTTCCCACAAAATCACAAAATCAAGCTAAATTTTTATCTTCACTTTTTGCACATAAAAATCCCTGATAGGCTATTATGTTATGATAACATGAAATTAACCATACACAGAACTTTAAGAGTTGAAGCATTTACTAATTAGACCTCACATTTTGTTACAAAGCCAATATCATTGGTGCTGGTTTTCTGCTGAACAGTATTATATAATAGAAAAATATACAGGATGAATCCGAACTGTACTGACAAACTTTTACAAGTTGTTTCAGGGTGTTTTCTGAGTGTCTTGATATAAGGAACCCATGATCTCTGGTGGCTCATTACCAGGTAATTTCATTGTTTTCATTTTGTAATAACTCAATCACCTTTGTATCTGCATACTCAAAATATGATTGTTTCCAAACAAAACACAACATTTGAGAGCATGTTTACGTTATCATCCATCACCAATTAATGAACTAGGCACCATCTCCTGACAATTTCAATTATTTATTTTTGAGGATAGATGGCCAAACATTACAAAAAAATGACTTAAAAAAATCCAAATTACACTGTTCACTGTTACAGTGGTTAAAGTAAGTGTTAAAAATTTTGACCTCCATGATCATGACAAACTTCACAGTGACATATCTTGGACTGTCTAAATGACTGCATGTTACATGCATGCATTAGTTGTGGTGGTCCTGCTCCATAGCCAGCTCAATCACCAGATCTGACACCCATGGACTTCTTCTTCTGGGGTAACATGAACATAGTGTACCAATTCCTGTCGAAACTAATATGGACTAGGATTGTAGTAACCGCTGATGATGTGCACCAATCTCCTGGGATGCCAGAGCATATGCTTGGCTGTGAAGTTTGTTGTAATCATGGATGTCAACAATTTTAATGTTTACTTTAAACAGTGTAACAGAGGAATTTGTTTTTTTTTTTTTTCTTTCAAGACATTTTTTGTAATGTTTGGTCATCTATCCTTAAAAATAAATAATTGAAATTGTCAGGAGATAATGAGTATGACTGATTGCTGGTTGACTGTAATGTAAACATGCTCTACACCAGTCAAATGTTGTGTTTTGTTTGGAAACAATCATATCTGAGTAAGCAGATACAAAGTTGGTTGAGTTATTACAAAACGAAAACAATGAATTTACCCAGCAATAAGCCACCGGAGACCATGAGTTCCTTATATCAAAATACTCAGATTAGATTCCTGAAAACTTGAGAAAGTTTGTTGGTAGAGGTTGGATTCATCCTGTATAATCATGGAGAAAGCTACATTCCAACAAAAACTTGCAGACAAATTTCAAGGGTTAAAAGAGTGATACATAGAAAGAAAAAAATGAAATGTATTAAAAAGTTGGTGAAGGAAAAATACCAATTCACTATTGTGAATAAAGGAAACATTTATCACTGAATGGATACAAACTTGGCACTTAATGAGCATGAAACAAAAATGACATTATTCCTGATCTTGTACATGAGGCTACAAGTATAAGTGACAATGATGACAGATAAGGAAGAGAGACTGCCTGAAGCATGTTTCATTACAAACTCTATCATCCGCAATTTTTGGAGCAAGAAGATAACATTTCATTTCTTGACATTATTTTACTTTGGAGAATGAGAATGGGCATAAAAATTTGCTGGTAATAAGTAACTAATTTCTTTAAAAGAACATAAAAATAATGTAAAGTAACAAAATCAAGTTTTTGCCTTTTTAAAGAAAAACTATTCCTCTCTTCCCCTTCATGAGAATGAATATTCAAAATTCTGCTATTACAGTTTTCCAGCACCTTTGCAGATCCAAAGTTTATTGTTTTAAGTTTGCTCCTGATTCTTTTCTGCTTATTTCCTGATCTTTCATCAGCCAACCACTATGCAAAGCTAAAAGCATTTGGAGAATTTAGTGCTTTATAGCCAAGTGAAGATATTCTGTGGGATAAACAAAATAACTGTACTCTTGCTTTGAATGAAGTTCAAATGTTAATTAAAAATGAGCAAAATTTTGCCATGAATGTAAAACGAGTACAATGTTAATAAACAGGTGGAGAAAAAACAATATGAATGAATAAATAAACAAATGAATTGGATTGAATTTATTCATAACCTCTACTTAAATTAATATTCAATTCTATAATTATAAATTGTATATTAATTTTCAATATCACTTAATCACTTACCATACTAATAAAATCGGCCACCAGGGACTTCAGCTAAAGCCTAAAGGCATAGCCCCCAACCTTTTGTGTGCGTGCGTGTGTGCATGCATGAGAGAGAGAATTATTGCAAATGGTGAGGTGCCCCTCTTCAGATTCGAACAGAGAGAAGCTTCCCCATTCACCCTCAAACTACATAGCCACTGTTTTCAGGTTGGGATTTAAATATGCAGCTTTATTTTAAACTAATTTTATTGCTATGAATATCTTGATACTTAATACAAATAATTATTTATATTGAACATCTTTAAATTTTATATAATATCCATGAAATATGCAATAGTTAGCATGAAAATATAATATAGATTATGAATTGCTTTCTTCGGGAACTAGATAATAAGATCAAATTTGAATATGTTTAACAGCTTCATCAGTTGGTGCAATGAGAATTTCTTTTTGTAATTTAATATAAAAGTATATTTTTACTGTTTGTTGCCTTGCACCAACTTGAGTGGAGAAGCAATGTGGGGGGTTGATATGGGATGGGGCTATTTTACTGCAGATGCCCATGAGCGTGACACGGATCTTGACCTCACAGCAGATGAAATCTTGGCTGATGGAATAGTGTTTCGGGATAAGAAGAGTCCAAAGGAACAAACACTTGAAGTAGCAATAGGTGACGGAATGGAGTTTACCATCCATGGTGAGTAAGTTAAAATACTATTGGTTGGTTTACTGGTTTTTTTCATTTACCCTTTTTTTTTTTACCAGATAATTGATAGATTGTGTCATTGCTTTTGAAAGTGTTAAGTGAACAAGATGATCTTTTATTCATTATGTAGTAGTAGTAGTAGTAGTAGTAGTAGTAGTACTAGTATTTATTTCTGAATGTGTCACATACAGATTTTTTTTAAATGAAATAAACATAAACAAAAAAAGTCATTACTTTTAAATATAACAATTAGGAACAGTGCCTTTGGCAATTCCAGAAGGCACTGACTCCAATTAAAATTGATTCCATTTTGGTTGGCTCAGCCCCCCAGTCCCCGGCTCAGCAGCTATCTACTGGAATATCCAGGGGACTGGGCTTGGATCCAACCAAAAACAAAACACAACCTTAAAAGTAATTTTCACATTCAATACAATATTAGATTATATTTCCTACAATACTAAACCTTCCTCCTTTTTTAATTAAACCCACATGGCCAAATTTCTATCCTTGAGAGTTGCTTATTCCTTAGGACCTAATACACCTAACATTACTCATTATAGGGCCTCTGAGAATAAATAGAGAGTTTTATTTAATGAATTTTTGTGTGTTGAAGGTTGAATTAGTACTAATTAAATTGCAAATCAAATAGTGTAATCAAAATAGCATATATTGTAGTGCTTTGCAGATTCAGAAAAAAATTGGAATTGAATGCACACTTTAGAGTAATTGCTACTTGTTGCCAGAAGAGATGCATAAAAGTGATTATTGTGTAACTTTAAATACAAAACACTAATATGTTTTATCTAAATTTAATGATGGGTCATATATATTCCTTGTTTAATAAAGTTTAGGGAGAATTAAAAATAATAGCAACAGATACTTGGTTATACTTGAACAAACAGTGCATTATGCATTATTTTTTTCTAAATTACATATTTTCTATACATTGATTTGGACACAAAGATTTGCATTATGCCATTAAACTTTTCCATATTGGAATACTCAAAAATGTTCATATACAGAGGAAACCATGAAAGTAACTGTGGAAATCACACTAGATATTCTTGATTCAGTATAGATGGAAATTAATTTCTTTAACAATGAGTAATGTAGCATTAATGGTGCACATATAAAATTTTACTTGATAGTTAATAAAATTTAGTTGATGTTGATTAAAAAATTCATACCTAAATTAAGTTTGTATCATTTATAAAATATATTTTAGTATTTATTCTCAGAGATTCAGTAGAATTTTAATTTTATAAAATGGAAAGTTACAGATTTGCTAAAAAACAAACAGAGGTAATCCAAACTCTACTGACAAACTTTCACAAGTTACTTAGGGATCTTTTCTGATTGTTTTGATATAAGGAACCCATGGTCTCCAGTAGTTCATTATGGATAATTTCAGTGTTTTTGTTTTGTATCTGTTGTAGTAATCATTGCCTCGATGTGTACAATATCATGGTAGGAAAATGTTGGTTGTCTGCACATCACTTTAAAAGCAATTAACAAACTGCACTTGGCTTGGAAAGTCTACTGACTGCAATGCCTGGACACTCTGTGGATGATATGGGTGCAATTGTTGCTCATGTAAGACCCTTAAAACAGCTCTTACATTCACCTCTCATGCAATATGATGACTACTGCTTGCAGGATTGTCCCATCTTGCATTTAAAACATCCTCTTCAGGACTGGGGATTCTGACATTCCTTTCATACTAGTATCTTGCATCAAGGATCAGTTTCTCGCAGTTGCCTATGTACAGCTGCAAATGTAGTGTGATGAGGTTGCTGTCACTGCAGGAACAGCTAGCTCTGTATAGCATCGCTATGCTGCTCTTCCATTGCATTGAGTGAAACTGTAGATGAGCTGCATATCAGCTATTTCTGCATAAGTTATCCATACTGTATCACTAACAAACTAAAAGTAATGTACTGCAGGAAACAAAAGCTGAGACAGAACTATGCTGGAGTTCAAGCCTGGTGGCAGATCACACTGAAAACACACACTACTATGCTCTATTACAGCAATGAAAGGTTGTGTTTTGTTTGGAAACATCATATTCTGAGTAAACAGATACAAAGGTATTTAGCTAAACAAAACAAAAGCAATTAAATTACCTGGTAATCAGTCACCAGAGACCTTTGGTTCCTTATACCAATATATGCAGAAAAATCCCTGAACAACTTGTGAAAGTTTGTTGGTGAGGTTAGAATTCACCTTGCTGTGTGTCTTTGAAGAATGAATTGTTTGAAATATAGCAAAATTTGTGTGACTATCTTAAGTGTTTTATCTATTTCTACTTGTCTAATTTTTATTATTATTTTATATATATAATAGAAAATGTGTGTATATATTACAAGTATGCATGTATGTTTATTCATCTGCTTCATCTATATACATTGGTTTAACTTAAATTTTAATCATAAATAAAATATACAATAAAAATACAAAGATGAGAATAAACAAATAAATATACAGTACAAATATAAAATTAGGAATAGTGTTGCAAAAATTGAAAGATAATAATTATTCTTTTGATGGAAATAAGAATTGAGGCAGTTTCTCAAGAAATTGACACGTTTTCAGTTGATAGAGAATAAATGCTCTCTATCACATATCTTTCACACATAGAGTTAACAGTACACAGAATGTGAAAATAATTTATACCCAAACTTCTAAGGCAGTGAAACAAATCAAAACAAGTGCTTTATTTTAAAACAACCATTAGTCTGAAACTATCATTTATTGATTGGTCTATTTGTGCAGATGAAATGCCATTGGAGAGGATCATTGGGCATGTTGACAAGCACAGTGTTACGTTTTGCATTAATTTATTATAACAATTCATTTTTAAATTACTGAATCATACATTTTATATAAAATATTCAACGTTATTACCATTAACCTCATTACAAAAACAGTAGAAATGTCCAAGTTCACAGAAATACATAAGGTATTTGCAGATAGATATACCTGCTGCAGCCTGGAAGAACCTGTGAATTAGCCTGTAACAACAACAACAACAATCATCATCATCATGCTCTAGAGCAAATATAAGCATAATGATATAGGACAAATTGAGCATAGCACTAAGCACATAATACAAATAATACATTAATATACATTAAAAACTATATAAATATAGCTTAATTTACAGAATAAATGGTATGCTGCAATAGAATGGATTTTAGTTTGTTTTTTTTTTATCTATATTTGCCTTATGTTTGTTTCATGATCAGTGATAATTTATTGTAAAGTTACTCCCCACATTGTAATACATTTTTTTTTATATATGTTAGCTCTACAGTATTTTAAGTGTAAATCTGTTATTTGGCATGTATTATAACTTTATCTTTGCATTCCTTGAGAATCCCAAATGTTCCTCCATTTCAACTGCAGAGGTTGATAATAATTTAGTGTTAGTTTCAGACCCATGTTACTTAACAATAAAGTTTGTCTTTTCTCCTATAAACTTGAGCATCAAATGTTTGAATGACTGTATAAAGTTTTCATATTTTAATTAGAATAAATTACTTAGAAGTTAATCTATTCATTTTAATTTTGAAACTTAGAAGTATGTAATTATGCCTAATATGAATGCTTAGAATTTTACTATAGAGGATCATTATTACTATTTAATCTTATTTTTGAGTTCCCATAATAGCTCCATTTCTTTAAGAAAATGTTATAATTTTGTATTAAAGTTTTAAACTTGCTTTACAACAAATAATGTTATTTCATGTCATTTTGAGAATCTGTATTCATTTTCCTATAGAAGTGTCTTCAATCTTCTTTGGATGCTTTATAGAGCATGTGTCATTATGACAGCTATAATTCCCTGACCACTTCTAGGTGATTCTGGTTATATACCATAAACTTTTTTTTAAAAAAAATATGATTCTACTCTATTTTTGAAGGAGGTCAGCAATTTTTGAATTTAGTCATATTATTTTTTCTAACACTTATTTGATTAAAAATTGTTTTTAAAACCATTAATTTTTCAGCTTCATCCTATACTACTGTTAATTGTTAACTGACTGGAGTAAGCTTCTGACTCATATTTATGGTTTATTATATACCTTTTACTGCAAATGGATAAGAAATTGTTGTTCAAAGTGTATTAATAGCAGAATAAGATTTCAGTTTGCCAATTTTAGGAAATTTGGATAGGTTGTTATGTTGTAGTACTGAAATACAATAAAAATTGCATTTAATAGTAAGCAAATAATTTTTTTGAAAAAATTAGCTTTGCACATAATTGTTTTTTAACTGTGAATATGTTCCCATTGGTTTAGATGACATCTCAGTGAGAAAACTGTCCAATCTCTTTGGAATTAAGACAAACTGAATATTTTCACTGGAATGATGCATCCTTTTTGCTCAGTAATGTTTACTCCTACTGTAATAGAAAGCTAAATTTCAAAGTTCTAGCTGCCCTAGTGCTAGTAATAAACCCCTAGTAAATGTATTTTATTATCTAATTTTCACAAAGCTCATTATTTATAGCACATGTCAGCATTAAAAGTAATGAAATATAAACTAATTCTATAATTTCTAAATATCACCATTTATGATCTTTTTTTCTCCCCTTTTTTCTTTTTTTTTTTTAATGAAGGAGATCTGAAAAACAAGCTGAAGAAAGGAGGAAAGTTAGTGATGAATAATACAAAGGCTATTGGAAATTCTATCCAAGGAAATCATCAGGATAATCGGTTAGAAATCGACTTTTTGAAGAATCAACCAGATGAAGATACAATAAGGTAAATATCAAATACTTTATTAGTTGAATTGTTCATATTAAAGGTTATGGTGAACTAAGATGCATTGCTCTGTTATTTTACTACATTACAAATGTTGCATATACTCCTGCAGTAATAAGAATTTTATTTATTTTAAAGTCTTTAAATAATGTATATTAAATTGCACAGTGAAGGATTTAAGTATACAAGATCAAAAATGAATTTATTTTCTTCATATGCTCAGCTTTTGTTTTTAAAACTGTTTCTGATTTGTTATTTCCTCCATTCTCATGCTTTTCATTCTATGTTATCTATGGTTTTAAGGCATTGGGCCATATATTGTTTCAAGTCTTTGAAAAGAAATACATTTGTCCTAAAGAGATTTTATCAGTGCAGTGGTAACAATTAAGGAACAATAAGGTTGGTTGCTTTGAGCTTTATAACTGACATCGATCATCATCATCATCATCAGCAGCAGCAGCAACATGCTTGATATAGATTATATACGTCTGCTTATTATTAAGGAAATGTGGGTTCAATCCCTATATGGCACAACATATCAGAATAGAATTTTTTAAACAAATAACTTAGGTTAAATAGGCCAGTCTGCAGATTATTTTGTGGTAACATTGGTTTATTCCATTCATGAAATGTTTAAAGTTATTAAAAGTATACAGAGCTTTACGTATAGACCTTTTTTACTCATGCACTATTTCAGATATTATTTTAGCCATCTACTAGATATTCTTTATTTGCACTTGAGTTGATTTAATACTCTTATGCTCCACTTACCATTGAATTATACAAAACATGTTTCACAAACTTTTGCCTACATCATCAGCTGTGAGTAGACATAAAGAGACTTAAATTGATGTAAGTGTTAATAAAGAATAATTAATTGCTTCATTGTATTAGTTCTGACAAGAAATTAATTTTAAATTTAATCTAGTAGATGCATACCAGTTAGGGATTCTGGGTTGTTTATAGTGTGGCATCTGCTTTGCTTAATGTTCCTGAGGATCCATGAGGCTAGGATGCGAGCATACTGTCTTAACTCTTATTGACTTTTCTAGAGAGCTAAACTCATTTAATATAAATATTTTACTTTCAAAACATAAGTCACTATATCTATCTGAGAACTTGATTCAGTGATTTGACTCCTATCTCTTTGGCCAACAACAACATGTATAGTAGGAGATCACTTGGAGCTCAGTAGAGTGTGGAGTACCATAAGGGTTAATACATGGACCAATATTATTTTCTAGTTATATAAATGATGTCCTTTGCCCTTAAGGAACACAATAGACTATCTTTATCTTTATTTAAATGATGTCAGCGACCATAATAAGCTTTGCAGATACAATCTATATGAGAGGTGTTCTAAAAGTTCTCACCTGACTCATTGATGTCCTGAAAGGGGCCAAAATACTATGATAGGTATTAAGTATCATCCTTTAGGTGGCACGCTGTAAAGTTCCAATTGTGTAACTTGTATGAGATGTTCATGTAAAAAACTAGTGTTAACATTTTCAACAAAATGGATAAAATTGAAATACGAGTTGTAATAAAGTACTTCATTTTGAAGGATTGAACCTCAACAGAAATATAAAAGGAGTTCAATTCCATATTAAAGGATTCTTCTCCATTTTTTTTATGGTTAAAAAGTGGGCTGCTGAATTTTACCATTGTCCTACAGCCATTCAAGATGATGAGTCCTCAGGACATCCCAAAATTCCTACAACTGACAAGATTGTGACAAATATTCACAAAGCCATGCTAAATAATCGCTGATTATAGGTACACAAGTTGACTAACATTGTAAAGACCTCGATTGGCCTTGTCCACTACATTTTAAATATAGTTTTGGGTATAAGAAAGCTTTCTGTTTGATGGGTACCATGTTTGTTAACAATGGACCAAAAATGCATTTGAATGAACATTGAGTAAGAGTGTTTAGACTTATTTAAATGCAATTCCACTAAGTTTCTCCAGGGTTTCATAACAGTAGATGAAACATAGATTCATCACTACATGCCAGAGATGAAGGAGCAATCCAACATTGGATGATAACAGGTGAAAGTGCACCAAAGAAACAATAACGATTCCATCTGTAGAAAATGTCATAGCTATGGTTTTCTGCGATTCTCATGGTATGATTCTCATAGACTACCTCCAGAAGGGCAGAACCATCACTGAACCAAATGAAGGATGCCATCCTGGTTAAACATCCATAATGTGTCTTCACACCCGTCTGGGATTGTTGTTGCAAAACTGCATGCCTTCACTTCCACGTTCTTCCACATCCACCATATTCACTGGATTTAGGTTCCAGTCATTACTTTTTGTTCCCAAACCAGAATAAATGGCTGGATGGACGAAGTTTCACATAAAATGATCAGGTTGAAGTTGGGACCGAAGCTTATTTTTCACAGTTGGACAAATTTTACTGAGGGTATTAAAAGGTTGGATAGTCATATTAAATGTATTGACTTACAAGTTGACCATGTTCAAAAAAAAAATTTCTCTGTGTTTTCTTGGTTAGGTCAGGAACTTTTAGAATGCTCCTTGTATGCTAATGATCTGAAGTTGAATAGGCACTTATGACCATATTTACTGATCATAGTTGAATTTTAAAAGATCTAGACCCAGTTTCAACTTAAGTTCAATAAAACAACCTTTCATTGATTATTAAACAGATTTTTTCAAATAATATTAATTCCCATAAAACTTAATGAAACAGAAATGCTAACAAAACCTTTGGTGAAAATTGTGGTGTCTATTTTGACAGTAATCTTAATTTGTAAATTCAAACAAAAAGAAAATTGTAAAAAAATATTCTCAATATTTTACTCCTTGAAACAGCATGAGGATTTTCTCACATCAATTGAAAAAACTAATGTTTCACTTGATTATGCCACATTTAAATTATAGTCACAATCTATTGAATGACATCGCTACAAATCTTGGACAAAGACTACAGTATGATTACAATGTATATTCAATTGCTACATAGCAAACTTCATAAATCAGAACATATTACTCTAACTTCTCACATTGACTGGATGGTAAAATGAAGTTACACTCCCTCTGTCTTTATGTCGAGGTCTGTGCATTCAACTTTGCACTATCATTCAACCCCTTTTCACACCTTATCTTCTCATCACAATTTTAATATCTGATCACATAGCATTTCTATTCTCACCATACCCTTACATCAAACCATTAATTTTTCTTCATCCTATACAGTTGTTGATACTCATCTCTGGAACTCTCTACCATCTCAAATGGAGGACTGTCAGTCATGGTGACAATTTAGATTATTTTTCAAAGATGATTTATTTGCAGAGTGCAGCACTTGATAAGTTTATAGACCCAAATTGTTAATGCCATTAACTGTATTGTAAATACCTATATGAGCTGATATAATTGTCCCTGGTTAAGTGGAAGAGAGAATCTTATGATCTTAACTTTGCCAAGTAAAATAAATAAATTTATTATATTGTTATTTTACATGCTTACTATTAAGCTTGCAACAGCCAGCTTCGCTTCACTTCAACCTTCTTTCCTAAAATATGTAAATAACTTTACCTGATAGAAGAGATTGAAATTGTCGTTCTTCTTCTGCTAAACTAGTAATTTATCAACAAAACATATTCTGATTTAGTTAGGCCATATAACATTTCTGACTTCATTGCTTTATATTTTACTTAATATCCCGAAACCCCCACTTGATGTAATAATTTCAGAAGTAATTTTGTAGGCAAACATTCAAAATCTGTCTAGTCTAGATTTTTCTCTTTTAAACCTTTTTTTTATTTTAGTTTTTATTTATATTATTTACTCTAAGTCATTCAATTCAAATTTGTGTACAATATTATAAAATGCTGTACTGAAAGTAGGCAACTGATAAGAGGATTTCTGAATAAATTTTGCAAGATGATTCATATATTAAATAGCATTCATATACAAAAGTGCATTGCTCTAGAGTAAACTGTCTAACCATCTTCATGGATGAATGTGTATTGACATTAGACTGGCAGGGAACACATTCAGAAAGTGATGCTCAAAAACATGAGAAAAGGGGAGTTCAGGCATAGATACAATTAGTATAGTAGCCAATAAAACAGTGCATAAGTGGACAAGGTTTATTACTAAAATTCTATACTTTAATCATAAGTATCTATTTTTCTGTTTATATATGCATGCACACACAGGCACGCACGCACATATAAGATCTTTTTGTGAAGCGGAGAAGATTAACTTATTATCTGAATTTCAAAATCTCCTTTCAGACCATCATATAGAATTCAGAAAGCAATATTTAATAATTCATCAGGTTTTACATATAACACAGAATATTAAAAATGCCTTCAATAAAAAAATAAACAATGCTTACTCTACTTCAACTCATGTATACACATTCTTACACTAACTCCATTTTTTCACTTACTCTTAAGTAAGTGAAAAAATGGAGTTAGTGTAAGAATATGTATACATGAGTTGAAGTAGATTACCACTCCATTGTCAACAGCTTCGTAAGTACAAGACTTATATATAATGCTTACTCTATTAAGATCATTGTGTGAATAAGCCGAATTAACACTCTTATGCTTCACTTACTTGTTTAAATATGTAGAACTGGTTTCGCAAACCCTTTGTTTGCATAGTCAGTGTCATTGTCGACTGGAGGATAAACTGTTATGCTGTGGGGATGAATAATCTGTTCTAGTGGAGGTGTGATGAACTTGAAATTTATGTTTTCATCACTGGAAGTGTCAAAGTTCATTAAACTGCCTTTGTACTTGTAAATGTAGATTTTTCTTCCATGTTGCTAATTCTGTAGGTCCTTGCACTGATTTTAATAATTTTGTTTTTTTCATATGTCATAGTTTTCTGTACAGAAATGTGATGCCACTGCTGATTTCTCCAATTACTTGTATTTTATGCTTCTGAAATATACTTTTAGCCATGTGCCTATGTTTCTCTTTGTTTTTCAAATGTAAATTTTTTCACACTCTGCATAACTAATTTTATAAATACCTCCTTTTTTCTTTTGTGGAATACTATCATTAACATTATCAATCAGGAGATTTTTACCATTGAATCTATTAGCACCTGTAAACAGATTTAATGAAAAGATACCTAGCTGTAAAATGAAATACTTTTCTCTCTAAATGGTGTACAACTAAAGTAGTCTTCCTCAAGGTGTTGTCTCCAGTCCAATTCTGTTAAATATTTTCATAGATGACATCAACAAAATATTAGCTAATTCCCCAAAGGAAAATTTCAGATTGTTTCCAAATGATATTGTCATATGTATTAGCCAAAATATATTAGCAAAATAAACAAAATTACAAAAAGTATAAAATGGAATGCAGAAAATTACCAGTAGAATGGATAGATGACCATCCACCAACAATCTGGAAATAAACACTAAAAAAATAGTTTTCCAACTTTTCAGTTTTCAACATACTACAGATGATTTGCAACTTAAAATCAATAATGAAATATTACAAGAGAAAGAACACACTAAATATCTCGCAATAACACTTAAAAAAAAAACGTTCCTTCTCTGAATAGATCGCCAGGATAACTAAGAAAGTGAATAAGTACAACATATTGAGAAGACTAGCAGGTATCAAATGGGGAGAATCCATAGGTCTTCTTAATGACATTTACAAAAGTCACATTAAGCCTAATTTGCTCTATGGAAATGAGATAATATCCACAATAAAGAGCCAACTTAAAACTAAAGTGGATACAATACAATCTAGGTCATTAAGAATAGTAACAGGAGCCATAACAGCACCTATTGCTGCAATGCAGAGAACTAACTTCAACCTGCCAATTAAAACAGAGCTAGACATTAAAACAGCAATACTGGGACAGAAATTAAAAATACAACAGAATTTCAAAAATTATATACAGAAAGAGATTTAGAAAAAATTTTAAAAATAAACACTAAATGTACCACTCACCATTTACAATATATAGATATCAGCATGAAACTAAATCTAGATACAATGGTTTCCAAGAAGAATGACTACCTCAAGTATTAAGATTGACAGCACTTAGTACACTAAACAACTGTTATCCAAGAACTATAATGGAGAATCAGACTTTGGAAATACTATGAAGAATTTTCTCAATATACATCTTTGGGATAGTAAGCTAACAATTTTGATGTTGTAGTAATGGCCATTGGGGCAATTTTAGAAAATCTACTGTACAGACCTAATATAAATAAAAGAACTGTTATCTTAAGTGACTCTAAAGTAGAACTAAAAAGTATAATGATTTATAGTTATCCACCAGCTTACACTGTAAATGAAATAAGAAAAATATATTATACAATCTAGATCAGAAATTTAGAAAATAGTTTTATAATGGATCCTGAGCCAATTGGGATTAAAGGGGAATGAGATTGCTGATACTTTAGCTAAAAAAGGAGCCATCATATAATTAAAACCATCTTTTTAACTAGAACTTCCTTCTAAGTTGAAATGTAAAAATGTTAATAATAGTATAAGAACACCAAAATATGCAACAAAGCTTAAAGGAAAACCATATGAAGATATAAAAAATTTTCAAACACTTTTTTTATATAAAGCAAGAAAAATTGAAGTTTCCCTATTCTGCTTAATTGTTAGGCATGATTGCCTGTCAGAATATCTCTTCAGTATAAAATTAATCAAGGACAGCAACTGTCCATTGTGTAATAATATGAATACTATCCTAAATAAAGAACATCTACTGAAATGTAACCACTTGATAGCAACAAACAAATGAAAAGTAATTTAGAAGCTCAGTATTGGGAAGCTAGGAAAAAAAATTATAAATATAGCATACCCTATGGCCACTAGTAACTAACCAATCTTTTTGAATTTTTAAAAATGTTGAAAAAATGTCAAGAAATCATCTTGCAGGATTTACACATTTAAATAAATTAGGAATTAAACAACAACCTTGCTAAAACGCCTATTTTTTAATTCCAGTAATAAATCATATGGAAGTCACAAAAACCGTCCATTCAAGGATGATAGTCACAAGGGAAGCACAGAAACTATTGATGGAGAAGAGAAAAAGGATGCTAGCAAGGAGGATTTAGATGCAGAAGAAGGTTAGTACTTAGCACCGTTAGCCTTATATCTAAATAGGAAAATGTACATTAAAAAATCTCTGCTTATAGGCATACTTACATTTCTATTGTACACTTGCCATGCTTCAGTATTGTTATTAATAGCATGATGTTTTTTCTCCCATTAGACATAACTGAAATATTCATGCTAAAGATCACCAGTGTGAAAAGAATGGAGTGAATATGTAGATATATATTCAAAACTATTCTTAAGTTGCTCCAGAGTTTCAAACTCTGCAGATCAAGATAGAGAGAAGCATAGGTACCAATTTCTGTAATATATTTGGGGGATCTAACCTCCCTCTATGAGATTTGTAAAATAATGTCAGAGACATTAATCAAAGCACAAAGTTTGTAAATGTTAATCCCAAAGTATGTAAAAATTAAAGTTCTTTTAATGGTATGCATTAATAAGTAAATTAAAGAAAAGTAACAATTTATGAAGTGTAGTAAACTGAATTAAAATCTGTGTATTTGTTCGGTATCTGTAGTATTAGATTTTGTTTAAAAAATCTAAAAACTGAAAATGTATAAATCAATAAAAAGATTTTCAAGAATTAAAAATATTAAGAATGACTTATTTTAACAAAAACCTGATAAAGTCTGCCAATGCAATTCAGTTTTTTCATTGAATTAGTCAGTTATATTTTTGGGATCCAAAGAACTGGTTATGTTTCTTTGATAATTGCATTATGACAATTTTCCCGATGATGACCTTAATGTAGTTTTTAAGCCAAAAATGATCTTTCAGCTGTACCAGTTTACACTAGAACAGTTAAAAAACAAGTGGTACAAATTTGGTTCATTCTGGAAACATTTTGGGTGCAGAGCTATCACTTTTCAGAAACTATACAACTTAGAAATAGTTATTTAGGGAGTTCTTGTACACCATTTTTCTGCAATTCCCATCAACATGTTACAATACAATGTAAACTTAGTGTAAACTTAGATCAATATCTTTTTTTAAAAAAAAATTGCAATGTTTGTAATATTATCACTTCTATTAGTGATGAATTGTTCAATTTTAACAATGCAATGTAACCTAGAATCAATATCTTTTTTTTAAAAAAAATTGCATTATCTGTAATGTTATCACTTCTATTTGCGATGAATTGTTTAATTTCAACCAAACAGATAAGAAGCAACAGAAAGTAGACATAAATCTGAAACATCAATTATTTAAAAAAAAAAAAAAAAACACTAAGTGTGACAGAGCTGTGATGAGCACTTCCAGAATCTAATCTTTTTGGACTATACCTTTGGCATGGTAGCTGTGATCTTGTAAGTGAAGAGATTGGAAAAGTTATGATCAGCTTGGTATGCTGCTGTGAGCAAGAAATCTGTGAGATGAATGGAATTACTGTCTCCAGCATCACTCATTATTATTGTGTTTCTTTCAATATCTTAATATGAACTTACCAAACTAAAAATTAACTATACTTTGATAACATCATCCTTTAGAAATATTGGAGGGATACTCGGTCCTGCAGAAATTTTGAAGGAGCCTAAGCCACTTTGACCCCTATGGAGAGAAGCACTTTGCTGGAGAAACACATCTAGGAAGCTGTAATCTTCATGCCATGCTGATTGAATTATATTCTTACATTTTGACATATGATTTATATGCTGCATAACGTTCAGTGATTGAGGATGTCTAAAATTAAAATTCAATTATGAATAAATTTTTTTATTTAATTTGTTTTTTGAGTGTGCAAAATTAATTATTGTAAATTTGAGCATATATATTTAATCAAGAGAAAAACTTATGTGGGCATGCTGTTTATGTTCAAGGTTTAATCAACTGCTTAAATCTACTGTCATTAAAAGTACTGAAATGCTGATCATCTTTGTATATCAAAGCAATTTTTCTTAAGTTGCCTTTGATAAGTGGTCTCCTGAATTAAAAATTGCATTCATGTCCAAAAAAATTAGCTACTATTGCTTGATTTGTGCTGCTGGAAGTAATGAAACATCCTGAAAGAATAGGTGGTAAGTTATTCATGACTGCCTCCTCACTTGTTGCATTTAGAAAGCCCAGCTTAGATACAATATTTTTAATGGAACTGATACCATTTATGTGGATGTTTAGATCTGAATACTATTCTAAAAATTGATAAAACATGTTACCTACTTGTATTGTGAGATTTTTCTATCCTCATGTGAAAATTTTTTTATGTATCCTACAAATTGCATAGGTTGAATCCATTTAAAATACTACACATTTTATTCATACTATCAGATGCTGAAACTCTAAATAGCTATTAGCTCAGTAACATCAAAATAAAAGCTATAGATGGATTCTCTGTGCTTTAAATGTTAAGAATCGAGATTTTAACTTTAACAATTCCATCCAGGTCATCTGCACTTAGTAACACTTTACTTTGAATTCTAATTGATCACAAATTATTAAAGAAACAATTAAAAAAATCATAGTTTTGCAGTTTTCTGGAAATATCACATATTAATTTTAATTTTAACTCACAATCTTTACAGCTGACCAGATCCATTTAAGTGGATGCTTTTGGTACTAAACCACTTACAATATGTCCCTTTCTTAGACAGAAATTCCTTGTACAAACTGAGGGTGTTCTCAGTGCCATGAATGAGAAATTGAGACTATTTGGTTTACCAGAGACAAAAGTTATTTTATGCAAAGTTTTAAATGGTGAAAAGACAATATTTTCTGTAAAAGTAAAAATAAGGGGAAAACACCTTGGAAACTAATAATATTAAAAGTAATGATTGCTCTTAATGCTTGTACTCCAAAATGTTGAGAGTATCAAAATTATGAGAGTACTGAGGGCTTACCCTGTTAGTATATGAATAAGTATGCTTATTTGAAAGAAATGGAGCATCTTACCTTTTGTATGAGTAACATGTAAGTTTATGAGCATGTTGTTTATCAGACTTAGAAGAAGGAGAAGGGGAAGAAGGCCCAGAAGGTGAAGAGGATCAAGTATTGGGAGACCAGGTAATAGGAGCAGAAGATTATCCTTCTGATTGCTGTCCAGACAATTGCTACAAGCGCTTCCCCTTCTTGGCTGGAGATGATGATTCACCATTCTGGCAAGGATGGGGCAACCTCCGTCTCAAAACATTCCAGCTCATTGAAAACAAATACTTTGAGACTGCCGTCATCACCATGATCTTGCTCTCTAGTCTTGCCTTGGTAAGCTTCCCTAACAGTTGTAATTCTTCTTATATGAATGGTAGGAAATAAGTAAAATTAGTAAAAATTATGATATCCTAATGTTTATTTTTGTACTTCTCCAATTTGTCCATGTATAACTGTTTTTGTAATTATTATTTGCAGAAGAATGATTAAACAAGTCTTTTTGTAAGACAAAAATCTTTCATAGTAATCAAATGTAGATTTTTTATAATAAATACAAAATGTTGTAATAAGGGTAACAGAGAAGGATTTGCATGAACCAAAACTGGAGTTGTAAATTTGAAAAGAGTAGATGGAAGTTTCAATATAGAGATATATCCAATGTGAGGAGAGAAGGATAATATCTGGCATAGCACATTAGAATATGATGAAACTAGGTTATTGAGAGAAAAATAAATTTTGGAGCAATAGAGTAATCTTCTAACAAAAGTAGTTGGGAATAAAATAATGAATTTTGGCAAAGAGAAAAAAATGTAAATAAATAGGAAAATATTTAGGGAAAGTAAGGAAGAAATGGTTGAGTGGGATAAATAAACAAGTAAAAGAAATAAATGAGAAATAAATTATTAGATAGGGCTATTTTTAATGCTGTGAATCAATCCAATATTCTAATAAACATGTGAATTTTGGATCAATAGGAGAGCAACCAAATAGAGGTAAAATATTTGCGAAAAATTAATTACTGAAAGATTAAAATAGTATAGGGTGATAGATTGGCTGTTAATTCCATATGTTGTATTTTATTTTGTATTTATTATATTGAACATTGGGTGCATTAATTCGTTTGTTCATTCATTCATAACAAATGTAAGAAGAGCTTGAAGCATTAGTTCTATTCTAAATTTTCCTTTCTGTAAAATATTAATTGCGTAAATTCTTATATTACTTTATTTGAGAAAAAATAATGCCTAGATAGATACACTTGCTATTATTTTGTTCTTCTGTATGTGATTAACATACTCCAGAAATAAGCAATCAAATTCATGTGTTACTAACAGATTTTTCAAGTTATGAAATTTCTTTCTTCATCTGTTAAAGATATAAATACCCTTACAAACTATCAAAGGAACAAAACATTTCTCTAATATAAGGAAAAGCTATGCAAGAAAAATGATTGTATAAAATATAGTGAACTTTTGTAACAGTGATGTCAAATATTAACATTTTAAAAAATTATATTATTCTCCCTAAATAAGTATAAGGCATATGACCCATTCTAAGACTAATATCCATTAGGTATGTAATGTATTATTCCAGAAAGGAATTACTACGGACAGTATCCTTAATTAAGAGATTTGTTTTAATGAATTACAAATTAAAATGTTGAATGTAAATTTAATGATTATTGTCTTAACTATATCTTTTCATTAAGGAGTGCTACGCTAACAGTGAAGGAAGAAGGATATGATTCAGTGAGCTGCATATGGTTGAAAGAGTGAAATAAGTAATAATGGGTATGGATCTTACTGTTCATATAATGAGGACAGGTACTTATGGAAAAAAAGAATTTTTTTAACAAAAGAAATAGAATTAGGGATATGTAAAAAAACCATTTCAGTGATAGTAAGTATGATTTTAATTTTAACAGGAATAGAATTGAATTCAAACCATATATATATATATAAACAATGCTGAAGAGCATTATGGAAAAGATGAATGGGATGAAATTGAGAATTAACAAGAATTTAAATAGATTACCAGGGAAATAAAAGAGGATTCCAAAAGGGAAGTACAACGAATTAGAAGAGAAGTAGATGGAATTAAGGATAAGATGAAAAAATGAACAAGGAGAGGAGAATTCACTGGAATGAAGGAGAGAAGAGGAATGTGGGCACTAGAACAAGTGATGCAGATCCTAAAAGAAAGACTGGAACTAGATTTAAAAGGGTAGAAGATAGTGGAAATTTATAGGGTAGGAAGACCAAGTAGCTGAAGATTAATTATAGTTAAATTGGCTACAGTACAATTAAAATATGAAATTCTAAAAAGGGCAAAAAAGTTAAAAGGACCTAATATATTCATTAACAAGGATATGAGACCAAAACAGAATAACTGAAAAGAGAAGTAATACAAAAGATCAGTAGGCAAAAGAGTGATTGTGAGTAATCTTTTTTTTTAATGGTGTTTAATGCCAGTTTTGACTACTCAGGCACTACAGACAGTGGACACTGATGATACATGAGATGAATTGACCTATAAGTTTAGGTACCTATTTGGCATTTACCATTTATGAGGACTGCGGAAAACCTGGAAAAAACCTCAGTTAGGGAGTACCACCCTGGCAGGATTCGAACCTCAGACCTTCTGCTCACGAATTTGCGCCTTAACAACCTCGACCACCCATGTAATCTGCATCTGTGGATTGAGGGCAAACATTGATATATGGAACAAAGTAATGAGCCAGCGGAATTAAGTCAGATAAAAGCATTAGGCAAGCTGCTGGAAGTTCACCACAATGTCAGCAAAGGCAAGAAATAAACAAGGGAGAAAGGCCAGATAAGGAAAAAATGATTAACTCTTAACCACTAGAATGTAATGTGACAACTCCATAAACAATGTAAAAAACAGAAGAGAAGTAGTTAAAACAGCTGAGAGAGAGGAAAGAACTGACATCTATGATGCCAAGAAATACATATGATGTTTTGTATATTATGTCATCTAAAAAGATTGTGTCACCAAGTAGAGAGGTGTGGAGTCACCATGTATTTTAGCAAAGAAGGAGAAGAAGGTGTGGCAATCAAGTAGTGGAGAGAATACACCAGTAGAGGAAGAGATAGTATTATATCATCTGAACAACACAGAATTTTGGTTTTAAATAGAATGACAAATGGAAGCATTGAGGGAATAAACTAAGAAGTAAAATGCATGTAGATAGATTTAAAAGCAGAATGGATTCTCAGTAGCAGTCAGGAAGGATGAGATGTTTTGGTTTTTGGAACTGTGAATAAAATTGCCATCTGCTCTGTACAACAATAATTGAAGGAAATAGATATATTGGTGGTTGTAGAAACATAGTTAAAAGAGGATGATATTGACTTAAAGGATTTTCATCATATAGGAAGATAAGGGGAATTGATAGCAAAGAAAGGAAGGACATCAGGAGGATTAGGAGTGTTTGTTAGGAAATCTCTGAGTAAAACAATTAAAAGGACTTGGTCTAGGTACAAAGAAATATTTTGGGTGGCAATGGAAGATATGCAATAGAAGATAGTTTAATGCCTTTAGGGATAATTTATAATCCCCGATATACTTCAAAGTTTCATAACCTAGAAGTATATTATCAATTGAAATGAAATATAGAATGCTTAAGGAAACTATATATATATTGTAATTACATTAATGAAAGATTTCAATATAAGAATAAGAGAAAGTGATGTACAGGTAATAGAGGTTTGGGATAGTGATGAATTATTAGCTGGAAGTAAGATGCCCAGATATAGTAATGATAAAGCTAAAGATACAGATAGTGAGAAATATATTGAGTTCTGTGAAGCAAATTGTTTTGTTATTTTGAATAGTATACATGAAAATGATGGAAATGGAGAAGTTACATTTGTAATTAGTAATGGTTAACGTGTAATAGATTATGATCTAGACCTAGTAGTATTATTTTTAAAAAATCTTTAAAGTTCTAAATGTATGTTCAAACAGTAGTCACTTTCCAATAATAATATATATTAAAATTAAATCTGACTACCTGGATACACTAAAATAGATCAAAAAGGAAGTAAACTAGAATATGTTAGTTTTAAATAATGGAAGGAGGCATGTAAGAATAAATTTGCACTTTTTTGAACTCAGATATAGGTAATACTTGTCAATGTGGGATACTGAATATGATAAAGGAACATGAAAAATGAAATGCAATAAAAAAGTAAATAAATATTTTAAGTTTTATAAGGCATTAGGTAGGGGAGGAATTGTTATTGAAAAGGAGAGAAAATGTAAAAAGGGTTGTTGGTTTGATGAGGAATGTAGACTATGCAAAACAATAGTCAAAAAAAAATTAGTTAAATGAAGAGAATTAGGAGAAGATGTTTCCAAATGTAACTACATGCAAAGTAAGAGATTCTACAATGAACTGTTAGGAAAAAAATTATAATGAAGAATGAAAAATTCAAGGAATTTAAAACATATGATAAAGAAAAGTAATATAAATGAAATAGGAAGCTTATAAAATGAACATACAAAAAACATGTCACCTCACCTAATGTACATCAGTAGGAATGGTTAGATTATTTTAGTGTTCATATAGAATCAGTTCTAAGGGAAGTAGAAATACAAAGAAGGTTAGAAATAATTTAGGAATTCTTCTTCTTCTTCTTCTTCTTCTTCTTCTTCTTCTTCTTCTTCTTCTTCTTCTTCTCCTCCTCCTCCTCCTCCTCCCTCTCCCTCTCCTCCTTCCTCTTCCTCCTCCTTCCTCCTCCTCTTCCTCTTCTTCTCCTCCTTCTTCTTTCTTCCCCTTCTCCTTCTTCCATCTTCTCCTCCTCCCCCTCCCCCTCCTCCTTCACTACAGCCTGGTATGACCCATGGCTTTTCCAGTAACATCTGCTTCCTCTACCTCCATCTTAGGACTTCATTGATAGAGGGTAATATTAAAGGAAGGCATGTGATCAGCATGCTGGCACCTGCTGGTCACCTATAGTGCAGCTTTTATGATAGAAGAAAGCCCCCTCTCCATCAGGCAGCTTTCTAATTGTCCTCATGAGGCTGGGTGGACTTTGTTCCAGACCTCTATAACTTAGAAAAGTTCGACTTTTAAGAATTATTAAAGTAGGTAATGGGAATCGAACCTGGGCCTCACGGCCATCAGTCAGCAATGTTAACTACTACACCAAGGAGGTGGTCTCATAGGAATTTTAGACATGGAAATAGTAGAGGAGGAAGTAATAAAGCAGGTTAAATTATTACAAAAATAAAGCAACTAGAATATATGGCATTCCAATAGAATATCAAATGGGATTTCACAAAGGAAGAAGAATGGTTCATAGTGTGTTTATTAATAGAGTTCTAATAGATAAATATTTAAAGAACAAAAGAGGCAAGTTATATTTGGCTTTTGTGGATTTATAAAAAGCTTTTGGTTGAATTTCAGTTATTATGGTATAACTAGAAATCATTGGGTTTAGTAGTCAAATGTTAAATTTTTTACAAATTTTATATACAAAAAAACACTTTTTGCATTCAATTTAAAGGAGTAATAATCGATGAAATAGCGGAGAAGAAAGAGTTGTAAGCTGAGTCCAATTCTGTTTAATTTATTTATTGATGATATAATGCAAAATATAAAAGAAAAGAATAATTTTATTCCAATTATGAACAATATGCACATACTTGGTTTATTATTTGCAGATGATTTGGTGGTTGGTTCAATTGCAGTAATCATTTTAAAACTAGTAATGCAAGAAATAGACAACTATTGCACAGAATGGGGTTTAAAAAAGATAAAACTGAAATTTTAATATGTAAGAAAGGAGGAAAACTAAGTAAAAATGAGAAATGGAGCAAAGATAACATGAAATATAAGGTGGCATAGGATTGTATATATTTAGGATTAAAATGGATGAAGGGGGTAGATGGAACAAGCAAATAAGATTAGCAAATGCAAAAGGAAAAACAGCTCTGTCAATTATTAAAATATATATATATACAAAACATCTGGATTAGAGTTGGTCCTGGCAGTGTAGTGGTAGCCATATTTGCCTCCTAAACCCAAGATGGGTTCAATCCCAGTCAGGATCAATGGATTTTTTGGGCATAAAAATCCTAAGTATGGTTTCCTTCAGAAGGGAAGTAAAATTGTTGGTCTCCCTTCAGAAGGGAAGTAAAGCTGTTGGTCTCCCGTATCATAATTTATGGCATGATATAGAGCCTCAAGCCTGGAAAAAAAGGCCTATGAGCAAAATTTGTTGGCCATTTCATGCCCTGAATTGAAGGAACGCTGATGACCTGAAATGTTAAAGAGCATTCATAAATAAACAAAACAAAAAAAATATTTAAAAAAAAACTCAATTAGAGGTAAAATGGCTAGAAAGAATTTTTAATATTATAATAATAGAAGCAAGAATGTTACATAGTATTGAAATATGGGGGTTGCAAAAGGGATGGTAAACTTAGTGCATAGTCATTCTGCAGAGAAGACTTGTGACATACCAATCTCATTAGTGAAAGAGATGACTCAAATAGAAATGGGCTGAATATAAGTTCTGAAATATTGGCATAGAATCCTAAATGTAAAGGAGGATAATTTATTACAACAGTGTTTAATTTATCAAGAAGCATCTTTAAGGGATGGGTAAGCAATATAAAAAAATTGTAGAGCAATGATTGTTTAGAGAATATCTGAAGAAGGAGGGAAGCAAATAATAAAGGGTTTTGGAAAAAGTTAAGATTATGAGTTGAAAATATAGAGAAACAAAGCTTGTTTAGTGGCCTAATAGGAAAGAGATCATTGGTATCTTATGCTAAGATGAAATATTCATGCAAAAGAGAAAACTATATTGATGAAATAAGTAGGAAAGAAAGGGTATAGCATGGGTAAGCGTTGAAATGTGGAAGTTAAAAGATCAGAAAAAGGTTTTTTGCAGGTTTTTTCATTATGTAGAGGTGAGGAAGATTTAGAGAATATAATGTTTCATTGCAAAGGAACTGAAAATTGGAGGAATAAACTAATAAAACATAGGTGGTTCAATTAGGATAGATAACTAGTTGTATACAGAATATTTAGGGAAGTAAGTAGAATGTAGGTCAATATTTATATAAAGTAAAAATAAATGGAAATGATCTATGAATAGAGGAATAGATAATTTAATTGTGGGAAAAACCAGTTAGTTATCAAATTGGCACAAGCTAGAACCTATATCAAATGGAATTCCAGTGGGAAACTACTGATGAAACGATGACAGAGGGTAGCAAATATTGGAGAGGTTAGATATGGGTAGATTTATTTAAGTTGTTAGTAATTGTAATGTATAAGAATTAGAGTAATAATAATTAATGGTTTAATTTAATAATTTAGTTTAGGAAATTATTGTAATTAAATTGTACTGTGGGAGTCACACCCAAGAATGGCCATAGCCAAGGGGGTGCAATCCTCTTGTTGTTTTGTCTTAGTATTTCATCAAATTTCAATTTCAATTAACAAAATGATTTATTTATAAAGATATTAATCTGTTGGATAATTCTCATGAACCTCATACTTTAGAAATAAGGTCTCCTTAAATGTTAAGGCTCATTAGGAAATAACAGATGGTATAATAATAACTGCTTAATATAAGCAAATCTACTTACTAGGTAACTTGCCCAAGAGAACTTTAGCAAAGTACAAAAGTTACTAGATACTTGTTGAAAAATGCAATAAAAAACAATAAGAAAATAGCCACATCCTACAGCATTTTTTAAAGCGTTCTGCAACACAACCCATCCTCTGGAATCAATTCTATAAGCTGGTTCTGTGGGATAGTGCTCACTCAACTCATCTTTATAGCAGTAAAAGCTTCTGAACTACTTAATCAGAGTTCATATAAATGCTTCCTTGCATTAGGTAACAGGAAGAAGTTGCATGATGTCAAGTCAGGATTATGGGCCAGATAGATCAACAATATTGCACAGAAATGAGATTGTTGGTTTGGATATATGAGCAGAGGCATCATGATGCAACAAAATGCCCCACAGCCTTGTCTTTATTCATCTGTCCAGAATTTTTGGAAACATCTTAGAAATAGAAAACTTTATGCACTACTGTCTTCTGTTTTTCCATCAATAGTGACCACAAGGCCATATAGAAGAAAATGGCCATTTTTTCCCCATGTTTCTCATTGTCTTGGTCAGAGACTTATGTGGAAAGACACAAAATGATAATTACCACTTGTTTTGAGATCAGTTTTGTAAATTTAAGTCTTGCCACCTATTAAAATGTCTGAACCCTCCCAAGAGTTTTCACTGACAAATATTTCCAATATTTTCCTGGCATCATTCTACGTTAATCTGCTCTTCAATAAGGTTGTGTTACAAAAAATGTTCTTGACTTTTATATGTTGATGCAGAATGACAGATATACTTGACAGACTAATCATCTCAATGTCATAAAAAGTATCCTTGCACTTTCCTTTATCATAATTTCCACCAGAGAAATCATTTTTCAGTCACCACCATTAATGGTTTGTCATTTCTTTCTCAACTCCTTTTCTCTCAAGTTTTGTAAATCAGCACAACATAGCAGGTGAAGAAGAAATGTCTTTGATTGCCTGTACCAAATGCTAAGGCATGTATGACTTATTTAACCTGCATTTAAAGTCAGAGAAAATTATTGCTTAAAAGCATTCTCTCTCAAGCTCTGTTTTACACTTTCAAAGTTCCAGATAAATTCAACACATATATTTCAGGGCTCGAAACGTTAAGTCTAATGTAACTGCTTTTGTTGTGCATGCAAGGGGTAGAGTTTTTAATTGGTATATCAGTTCATGGTGTACTGTTTCCAGATTTTATGTCTCAAATTGTATCTTTATACTTGTATCGATGCTTTTCTTTCCCTTTATCCTTGTCCCAATACACATAACTCCAGATTATTAGTGCATAATAATGCATTTATTTCAATAAATATTTTAGAATATAAGTAAATAGCATGGGGTGTTATTGCCTTTAAACGTAGTGAAACATATACCAATTAAAGTTGAGGAGTAAAAGAAAATTGTTAAATAAAAAGTTAACAATTAATTAAAATATTAACTGTTCTCTAGGCTTTGGAAGATGTACACTTGCCTCAGCGACCAATTTTACAGGACATCTTGTACTACATGGATCGCATATTTACTGTCATCTTCTTCCTTGAGATGTTAATTAAATGGTTGGCTCTTGGGTTTAAGAAGTATTTTACAAATGCATGGTGCTGGTTGGATTTCATCATTGTGATGGTGAGTAAGGAGTATAATTGCTGACTTGACTATAGACTAGAAGTTCTAAAGATTAAAAATAGATAATATTTCTTATTTTGGTTCAAAATTGTATTGAAATAGCTTAGTTTAAAAGTAAGAATTGGTTGGGTATGCTCAGAAATAGTGTGCTGCTATGTTTAAGGCAGTAGCTTATTCTTTCAAGCCCTTTGTGTTCATATTTAAGTGCTTTGGAAATGGTGCTTTGAATGAGGCTCTCATGGTTTATTTATTTATTTGTCCACTCTCAAAATAAACAAATAAATACTGCATTACTGTAAGTTTTAGCAGAAACCTTTCTCACAAAAATAGTTTTTAAACATTACTATTTCAAAATTACGTATGAAGCAAATAGTAGCAGAAAATCCTTTTTAAAAAGAAATACGAAACATCTCATAAAAATGTAGAATGTTTATAATGATAAAAATATTCACAATATTTTGTTTTAATAAGCAAAAACAAAAATTAACATATGCAGCACAGATAGCTAACTGATGGTAGAGTATAATTCTACATGGATGTAGTTGTTAAGTATTCTGCATTTTGTTTTTTACATTAATGATGGTATCAGTGGCTGTAGGCTGCTCATTTTGTTTCCTGTGGAGCTTTTCTTAGTTTAAAATATTACATAATGTTAATGTTTTCATCTCCATGTAGTGTGATTCAGCAGTTCAAATCAGTGTTGTTTAAAAATATTATTATATATCTCATACCATGTATAGCTATAAATATATAAGCATGAATGAAGTTGGTTCTCTAAGTAGGTAGCAATATAAAGAAAAACTTATATAAACTCAAAAGTTCTTTATACATACTACCGTGCTCTTGTTCCACTATGCAATTAGAGTTTATATATATATACTAGTGAAAAACAGTTGACCTTCAGTGAATGCATGATTGCTGGTAAAACTGCAGTTAAAGTTCTGCTGACCTAGGCAATTTAACTTACTCAATCATATTTATCATGCCAACAGTTTCAGTTACATTTCTATATGAAGTCATCAGATTTTCTTTTGTATATTGTGGAGTATACTAAGGATATGCTAAAACAAATTATATTTATTTATGATTGTTATGTGCAAAAGGAATCATATATGTACGGTAGGAGAAAATTTTGTGCTACATTTCCAGTAGTAACATCTCCATCATAAGTGCTACTTTCAGTTTGGTGAACAAAGTTCAAACCCAAGGTGTTTTCGTTGACAAGAAGCTAAGATCAGAAAATTGGATTTTACCAGAAGAGAAGTTTGATGAATTAGGCTATCAATTAGAAACTTCTTCTAAAAGTCTTTAGCATGATTAGCCTACCAAGTTGATGTATCTGTCAGCAGTGTGTATAAAGCCATTTAGCTGCTGCATCTTCATCCATATAAGAGTATTTCTTACCAGAAATAAAACCTGTGAAGTTGCCAAAACAAAATATTCATGAGACAATTTACAGGAATTGCAGTATTTAAAAAACTTTGAAAAGGATTCAGGTATTGTGACAGCAGAAGGCAGTCTTTTTGAGCATCTACTATGTTGATGAATACAATATTAATTACTATTGATTACTAATGAATAACCATAGAAAGAAGTTTTTCCACATGGCATGATTTCTCTTGGAAGGTGGCAAGATCATTACACAATGACTTCCCAATGGAAAAATAAATGTCCAATTGCATAGTAGAATGAAGATCCTGTATAAGTAAAGGAACCTAAATGTGCATTAAATTATTTTATTATTATTGAAATATAATTCATAGTTTACTCATAGTAAATGTAGGTATTCATTATTAAGCTGAAGCCATAAAGAACTTTGGCATTTATCATACACATTTATACCATTGCTGAGTAATAATTAATGTTTACTCTAATGGGGAAAATGAGTATACAGGGGTTATTTATAAAGTAAAGAACATGTAGCTATAAATATATTTACTGTTCCTCTGAAATACAAGTTTTTGCCTCTTACTTCAAGCTACTTCTCCACTTGTTGCCTTAAACATTTAGGCACTTATCATATCAAAATCAGCGCCAAGTCACAAACATATTTACTGTTACTGGAAAGTACAAATTTTGCCTCATACCTGCATATAATTGTTTTGGACATTTAAGCACTTACCATCATATTAAAACCAATGTAAGACTTCCTTCATTATTAAAAATTATCTCTTGTAATTCAACCAATTTATGACAGCATCCTTCAAGTCTTCATCATTTTCTATCAAGATGCTCTTTCATTTTCAGAAACAGGCAAAAATCTGAAATTGTCTAGTCTGGATTGTCTTGTTGGTTTGAATGTGAGTTGGGTATTGTCATTAAAAAGAACAATTTCAATTGAGAGCATACCTCTCAAGGTTCATAATAGCCCAATGAAGATATCTAAGAGTATCACAGGGGACATCAGCTTGTATGGATGTATTTCTTGCAAGAACTCAACAGAAATACATTTAAGACTGCTTTATGGCATCAGAAAACAGATGTTGCTGTGATGACAAAATTTGTTTGAACTAGCATGACTTTGTAGACAAGTGAACATGATGCCACTTCATTGTCATTTCCTTTTGGTTGCTTTGTGTGAAACTCATGTTTCATCCCTTGTAACAATTCTGTGGATATACTAATTACCAAATGACAATAACACTCCAAGAAAAAGTCAATGCAGTTCCCATTTGCTCACCATTGTGTACTCAGCTCTGTTACTATTCATGGCATCTACCGTGCACAAATTTGCAGTATTGCAGATATTCAATAATAATTACATACACATCTCTATGAGGTACTGAGTGTGCACTTTGCTAACTGTAAAGTATTGATTCTTTTTAATGATGTGATCAATCTTTTTGCAGCTTACTTTGTTGATGATGGGATAACATGATCTCTCTGCATTAGGAGCATTTATTCTCCCATTTTTAAACATTATGTATCACTTCCTGACATAGACTTCACTTCATTCATATGTCATAATATCTGCTCCACAAACTCCAAAAGGTCTGTGATAACTTTCAGTACACCTAACATTTTCAACAATCAGAAAATTAATAACTGATCAAAATTCATAGTCAACAGAACTATCAATTTGTCCATTCATTTTCAAAGTTTGCCACACTAAACACACTAATATTTACCAGGTGCATATATCTACGCCACATTGAAGACAGCAATGCAAGACTAACCACAATGAAACAGCTACACAAATGTTCTTTACTTTGCCGTTATCCTTGCTGCCCATCATACCTTTTGCTTAACATTAATTGAATGGTTCATTCAAACAACGTAATCACAAAAACTGAAATCTACAGGAGATTAAAAAAAAAACATTTTATTGCCTTTTACAGTTGAAAAAGTACAAAAATACTTTTTATTAGAAAAGTTAGTACAACTTTATCAGTACTAATTATTTTGTGTATACAATAATTGCATTTTCAAACCTTGTTTAGAAAAAAAGTATGGGAACAACGTTATAACTGACAAAGATATTACATTATTTTGCTACTTACCACATTGTTCATCTATTTATTTTAACAATTTAATTGCAATGATGACATATTATGAATCAATTTTACATTATAATTTGCAAAATATTACATTCCAAGCATAATTTTTCACTAAAAACCAAAAAAATGTTAGGAACACAAACTTTATTTAAGAAGACTGTGCTAACTAAACTGAAATAGCATATTTTGGTTTACTGACTGGCCAAGTTCTCATATAATTTTCTGGACTCAGTGAGGATATAACTACATGTATCCAATAGGTTCTTCTTTTATGCAACTTTAATAAGCAGAGATTCTGAATATGCATTGGGAAAGCAGTGTATGTTGACTGAAGGTAAATTTCTTAGACCAGGTCCTCTACTCTTTCTTGCAATGCTATAACTAATCCAGGTCTGCAGAATTTTATGACTTATTCTCCCGTGGATAGTTGCAAGATTGTCATGATTGATTTGGAATCAGATAAATCCTTTCTGCACTGATTGATCTTTGTTTAATGTCCGGTATCTCTACACATGATGTGCCAGAAGCTTGATTTGATTATTATAGTTTAACTTGTAAAATTCATCAAATGCTCTGTTCTTAACATCTGCACTTAGTTGCCCTCATTGCAAAGAACAGCGACATACTCTTATCTGGTAGCAATATAAAAAAATTCTTAATGTGCAACTTATCTACTAGTTTTAATCACAAAAATAAGTTGTTATAAACAGAAAATAGCAAAGAAGTATTATAGGTCACTTATATAGTTGTTCTAGTTACCACATCTGGAGGTAATTTTCCACCTACATACTGATTTCTTTTAGAAATATATGTATACCCACTGTCCCAAAGATGTTTAGTATGATTATCTTTCCATAAGTGAATTTCCATATTTCTCCATTTACCTTTACTTGACCTTTTTTTTATGTCAGCCTGCAAGAGGAGTAGTTCTAGCTGGTCTACCATTTTGCCTGCAGTTACTACATTGTTCTTGTAAACACCATTTTCCATGTTCTTAATTATCTAGTGAGTTGATTTGATAATCTTATGCTCTACTTACTGTTGAATTATGCAAAACATTGACAGCTATAAAAGAATCTATTATCCACATGAAATTCACTTATCATCCTTGGGCGACCAAAAAATTACAAAAAATACTCAGAGTGTTTGGGATTACTTTGTCCCCAGTGAACAAGTTTAACCTAAAAAAATCTACTCAATTCTGGTGATAATGATAGAATACCAGAGGAGAAGAAGCCAGGAATAAACAAAATCAATTGTTCAGAATGTAACAAAGTATATATTGGAAAAACAAAAAGAAGCACTGGAATCAGGCTGAAGGAACACTGGAGAAATATAAGATACAATCAGATAGAGAAATCAGCAGTTGCACATCACTTATGGAGAGATAAACATGATATAGAAATGGGAGTGAAATTATTGAAATTTGTAGATCGACCCGTTGAACTGGGAATATGGGAAAATATTTATATAAAAAATATGAGGATAAGGCTATGAACTTTGAGATCCCAACAGAAGACAAATTAATCCAGAAGTTCATAAAATGTCCACGAGAGCTACACCAAGTCCTCCAGCCAACCAACAACGAAGCCGACAGTCAACTCGCAACTGAAGATGCAGGCAAAAGTCTGCGAAACTAATTTTGCATAATTCAACAGTAAGTGGAACATAAGATTATCAAATCGACTCACTAGATAATTAAGAACATAATAGTTGCTTCACTGTAATCATTCCAACACGAAATTAAATGTTATATTTAACCATTTTCCATATTAAAACAGTGCTACCAAAACATGAAACTGAAAATTTCCTCATCCTCCGGTTCAAGAACAACATTGTTCCACATTTTTCTCACATTGATGAAAAATGTCAGTTACAACGTTGTTTGGTTGAAGCATACAATTATAGCTAAACATTATGTAGGATAATATTTTTACAATTTATCTACACATAACTGCTGCTTTCTATGGAATTTATAATTTTCTAAAGAGCCACTGGTACCATGATTTGAACTAATATCTCTCTGCTTGAGTAATAGTATCTACATATCTTTATCTAAAATGTATTTGCCACTGGATCAAAGAGAGTGTAGAACAATATTGTACTATTTGTCATGTGCTCATTCTTTTAATAGGATGCAGTGTGAATTTCCAGTACACAGCAGCTGACAGCTACAGCATGAAGCAAATATCTTGCAACAGAGGTTTTTATATTTCATAGTGTTCAAAAGTTTAATTTCCTCACTATACTTAGTAAAACCTTTATATAGTTAATACAGGAAACAAGATTCAGCACTACACAGTGCAAATTTCTCAGCATTTCCCCCTCCCCCATTTTTATTTAGTGTAAATGTGCAAATTCTTAAATAATGTAATCTATATGGGGTTTTCTATTTTCCAGTCTTAGAAAATATGAACATTTTTATCTATGCACTGTTTTGGCATTTATTGATTCATTTAATTTTTGTTTAATATGTGATTATTTTCTAATAACATCTAAAGAAATGTATTTTTTTTTTCAGAAACTATTTGACTTTGCATGCTCTTTTTTTAATGTTTGTATGTTAACATTTCTAATCCACTAAATAGATAATGGTTGAATAAATTATATTTGACTAATAGAATCTAGTAGCAAATAGAAAGTAAGCCATAGATCCCTAGAAGTGTTGAATGAATCTTATAAAATATCTAAGTTAAAACTAAAGAAATTTCCTGTAACAAAATTATAATGCTTGTTTCATGTTTATTATTGTCAAAGGTAAGATAACTTCATAAAAATTGTGGTTATATGTGTATATGAAAAAAATTCAATTATTTTGTGTCATTTCTAACAGCAATAACAATATTATATGATTTGTTTACTGGAAAATAGCAAGCCCTCTGTTTTTGTGATTTTGTCAACTAACATGATTTTTCCACGGTGTAGCTGTCTCTGATAAACCTTGCGGCCATTTGGGCCGGTGCAGCAGATATTCCTGCATTCCGCTCCATGCGGACCCTGCGTGCTCTGAGACCCTTGCGTGCTGTCTCTCGTTGGGAGGGCATGAGAGTAAGTAGCAGAGGGAGGGTGGGTAGGGTTTGAAGGACAGGATCTCCTTCTCCCTGAGTTCTTGTCTCCCTTTCTCTCTCTCTCTGTAGCACTCTCTCTGTAAATTAACTCCTCCCCATCCCAATCACTCTCCTCAATATGTGTCCTTATTATTGGAACCATGCCATTTCTATTGTTGTGATTGCACATTTCTTCACTGTCTAACTAACTTTCAACATTTCTATTGGGCCAATAATATAAATCGTTACAGAAAACGCTTTCCATGTAAAGTATCAGTAGTGTGTTTGTGTGTGTACCTGGTGTGAGAAAGAGCAGTATATATGTGCAAACATGTTTTTTTTTCTTTACATCTGTCTGTTTCAGGTAATGGTTCTCCTTCTACAACCACTGTGCAAATTTATGTGATTCATATGTGTGTGCGTGTGTGTGCAGTTTTTTTAAAACTTTTTGTTGCTGTTTTGGTTGGTGTGTTGTTGGAAATCTTTAGAAGTTGTGCAAGAGTAGTGTAGCTGAGGAGCTGGGGTTGGGAGGGAGGAATTGGACAAGTGGTTGGGAGATATGCATTGTGCTTATCCTTTCTGTTCTTTCCACATTGTAAATTAAACTTATTGCTGAAAGCGCATCTTTCTCAGCCATTATTTTGATGGAAGAGCTTAAAACTATAGTTTAATGATCCTTTACAATGTATACCTTACCATCCACTTTCTTATATGACATCATCTTGGCACAGGTTTACTTTTGCTGCTGCTACTGTGGCAGTAGTGGCGATGGTGATGGCAGTGACAATAATGGTGGTAGTAGTGGATGTTGTTGTGTATGTGATGGAATTGCTACTGTTGCTGCTTTGTTTTCCTTCATTTCTGTCTCAACTGTAAAATCTATTTACTTCAGGTCTCCCTCATAAACTTCGTAGCATCCTTGGTTGGGGCAGGAGGCATTCAAGCCTTCAAAACAATGCGGACCCTCAGGGCTCTTAGGCCTCTTAGGGCTATGTCTAGAATGCAGGGGATGAGGGTATGTACCCAGCAGTCTCAGGCGACCTTGGAGGAGCAACATGTCATGTCCTCCCTCCTGATAGAGGAGGCCATGTTGTTAGATCTAGTGCATAGAACCTTTTAGAACTTATATTATCTGTTGTTGCACATTTTATTTTAATCTAAAGCAATGAGTTTAATATTTATTATATTTTTATGAGGTTGTGATTTTCTTGAATTGAAATCTGTCCTCATTTGTATGTATGCGTGCAAATGCATAAAATGTATTTTATTTTTTTGGTCAGATCTCATTCTCTAATTACAGCATCTACTGACACACAACTTCATTCATTTTTGGATTTATATTACCATAATATGGCAATTTTTAATGCTAGAAAAGAACTGAAAATTTATCAATTAATGTTTAATTAATAGGGGTGACAAATATTTAAATAAAACTCTAATATTAGCTAATAAAAAGGCATACACATATACATAGCATAATTTAAAAAAATATTAAAATTGTATGTAATTGCTTTCATAATTAAATTTGTGATACTGTATGACAAAATGTAAATAAAAGGTTGTTCAGAACACAGATGACCTAAATTACAAATTCAGATAGAAATTTTACTGAAAACATTTATAAAATATGCTGAAGACGATTATAGCTACTCAAAAATTTAGTGACAAATTATCAGGTATTAATGTTATCTTTGTAGGGTTTTTTTTAATACTAATACTTCCTCTGTTAGTTCACATCATGTGGGATTCAGTTCATTGTATATTACATAAAACAAGATCATGAATATAATTATTTTCAAATCATTCTAATTGAATTAATTTATTTTTAATGCTTGAAACTTATGACAAGAGAGTATACTGTTACACTAGAATATGCTGCAATTTGTATAATTGCAGTGCCACTTTTAGGAAACTCAAAAACATTTGTATTTGTATTACTTTAGTACTTAGAATGCTTAGGTATTTAAGTATTTAAGGAAATTCTTAATGACAGAATAAAATACAAAAAGATATTTAACGTCATGCAACATTGTTCAAAATCAAAGAGAAAAAATAGTACCTCAACTCCCAACTTCATATATTATTCTAACTGTGGATTACTAAAGCCAGGAAGAGCTTAATGTAATGAATTTGCAGTCTACAAGCAAAACATTTAAATATCTCTTGCAAAGCATAGAAAATATCAGGAATAAATTCAACAATCTATATTTTAAGTTTGATGTACGAAAGGATGAAAGAGAAAATTAAAAATTACACACAATACTTGCCACAGTGTATATAATTTAAAAAAGAGTGATATTAATGTAAAATCGCTTGCCAGTCAGACATTGGAGTTCAGCATTCAGGTAGCAGAGGGCAGAGGCACAGTCCAATACAATGTGCACATTGGGTTTCGGTAGACTACATTATGATAGAGGCGAAAAAGAAGAAGAAGAAGAAGAAGAAGAAGAAGAAGAAGAAGGAGGAGGAGGAGGAGGAGGAGGAGGAGGAGGAGGAGGAGGAGGAGGAGGAGGAGGAGGAGGAGGAGGAGGAGAATGGTAAAATAAATGGCAGAATCTGGATAAAACCAATCAAAATGCATCTACCACAAATTCCATATATGACCAGTGGGATCAAACTTGAGTTGCCTCGGTGTGAGGCAAACAGTCTAAGCACTTGATCATGGTGCAACCCTATTTAGGAAAATACATAACTACTAAGACTTATGTGATAATTAAGGGCATCATATAATAAACATAATATAAATGTTAATATGAATTAATAAATCAATTCATATCAAGATTATATATGTTTTTTCTAATTTTAAAGCACAGTTAATAAGTATTACAAGTGTTGCAGAAGTTTTCATAAGTTTCAGTTTAAGAGACAAGTAAAGTAGAACTATTTTAGCCATTTTCTGTTTTTAAATAGCTGCATAAATTAAAAATAAGAGTATTTCCTCTAGGCAGTAAACTGAATGAATCTAGTTGAATGAACCATAACAGTCAGTTCTTTAGAAACAATTTGAAATTTCCAATAAAGCATAATGGCTAAGTGAATTACTGTGTCAGTGGATTGTTGATTGGCATGTTTGTGGTATTATTTTTTGCAGTACAAAGAATCTCAGAGCTAAATTTATTTTTTTCCTTTTTCTATTGCATAATTCAATTACTATACATATTACAAAGGGAGCTTATTAATAAAAATAAGTACTGATTTTGTAACATTTTTAGTGGTCTCCTTGAAAGGCCGCCTTGAGACTTTGGGAGTAGAATGCTTGAGATTGCCCTGGTTTCTCCTGTGCATGATAGATTTCTTTTTCTTCCCCCTTCTATTGTTGAGCTCTATTAATGTTGCCTTGCTGCTTTTTAGTGTTTCACCCCATACCTTCAATGGCTCTCATGCAAGCACTGTATTATTTCAACTGTACAACATAGTTCTTTTAATGTCAACAATTCATCACTGTTTCTCAGGGGTAAGGAGTAAAATGGAAATGGCTAGCACTGTAGAAGGCCACAAATGCTGCAAAATTGTTTTGCTATTGCTATTTACTGAACATTTAATAGAAAGTACTGAAAGCAATATTTACATCTTTGCTGGAATTTTTAAATAGAATATATAAATGTGCCTTCCACAGTTGCTGAAACTTGACCATAATTTAAGCATGTTCATTTTTTGGCTTTGGGATGCTAGTATTAATAATAATAAATTTCAAACACTTGTACATGCCTGACATTAATTTTCATTTGCAAAATAGTCTATACAAATGTATTTTTAACTTAAATACATAAAATGTTTAAAAAAAATTTGGAAACAGTAAATATACATGTAAATACATCCCTTCATGTTTGAAAACATGTATCATTCTTTCAGAAATTTAGTATTTTATGCAAACTAAATGTTTAAAAATTTGTACCTCTTTAAAAATATTGTGCTGAAAACCATTACTGTTTAAGTGACTCATAGGTATTTTTCATCTTATATGTCATATTCTGATATTTACTGTATTATTTAACACGTTATAAATTATGATTAGTTTCCTTTATTACTTGTAACAAAGCTTCTAATAGTAGTTATCATATTAAACATGTGGATTGTGCAGCAAGCCTAGAAATAATCATCTTGCAGAATACAGTTAACTTCAGAATTATTTTGGGCAAGATAATTTACATATATGACAACTAATAAGCAAAGGATTATGATGATGATGATGATGATGATGATGATGATGATAATGATGAAATCTGTTTGATATTCATTATATGGTCAAAAAATTAGAAGAACAGTTCATTTATAAGATGAAATTGATGCTTTGTACCTAAAGCTTGGTTAATAAAACAAACCAGTAATGGTGAACTGAATAAGAAATTAATTGTCATATTAAATGTTAATTGAATTCTGGTTTCAGGAATAAAGAAATAGTATAATGTTGCTTTCCAAGATATTAAAACAGAAGTGATTATTTAAACCACTTATCAGTCATGGTTGTTCACTCTTTGATGCCCCTTTCTTACTGACATTATTTTGCAACACTTCAGTCATTAAATATTATGTAAAACAATTATCTTTTTGGGATATAATTTTTATATATTTAATTTATTTTATTTTAATCATTTACAAAATATGTGGTTCTTAAAATTTATTTTTACAAGATTCTGAGTGCTTGTTCTGGTTTGAATTGCACTTTACTAGAAATTTAATCACAGTCATGAACATGATATGCTGCAGACAATAAATGATAATATTAATTTTCTTACACAATCTTTCTCAAGTACTTAAATGAGAGAGTGAAGATATTGCTTCTTATTACTACTTAAGCTTGCAACACCATATATTTTATGATAGCTTTTCACTAAGTACCACAGTACTACAGTAATTATATATGCACTATTGCGCTTTCAAAAGACCTTTTAGTATGCAAATTATGTATTAAAGTATGGAATGCTGTTCTATCAGGCACCTATTGCTTACCAATTTAGCAGATTTCAGATAATGCTAGTTCATGCAATTCTTGTTTAAAGATTTAAGTAAAGCTGAATAGTTTCATACTTGGAATATTCCAAAATGTTGATAGCTGAATGTAATTAAACTAGAAAGGCAATACCATCCTTAGCATCTTGAAGCTGTAATCTACATTATTCTCCTGTTTCTTTATTAGCAAATGTTGTGTAATGTAAAAATATAGGAAAAGACGATTTTCCATTCAGTGATACTCTCAGTACTGCATCTGAGTACATTATGGAAACAGTTTAGAGGTGTTGACACTACCCGATAAATGGCATGACATGCTTACTCAGGAGTGCAGCATATACAAAATCACAGTGCCATAGTAGTTTGCATCATGGAAGAGCAATGAGTTGTCATCAGCTTTCTGTTTTTTGGAGAGTGTGAAATCTTATGAAATTCTTACAAGAATGCTGCAACAGTATGGAGATTCTATGATGAGTAACATTCTGGTCAACTAGAAATGCTAATTGGAACTTGTACAGTGAAGCTAATCATTTGTTTAAACAAGTAAGTGGAGACAATATGACTGTGTAGTTTGACCATTCATACTATCATCTTAATTAAATGACATTCTGGTCAATCAAGTATGACTGTTAGCAATAAGATGGGTCAGGCTAATACCATTATTCACAAATCAAAGCAATTTCTTTAAGAGCTTTGGCCAGGGAATTGGATATGAGAATTTGATTTGCACATACCATTATAATGGAGGATTATTGCAAATTGTAGCATGGGAGATGTCGATGATCCTGACTGATGGTACAAGATAATTCATGTGCAGACTTGGCATGGTATAAAAATGAAAGAAAAATCATCCTGTAATAGGAATGTGCATCAATATGAACCCAATAAGAATGGTGGCACACATCTTCAACCAAGAAGTTCAACCCTCCACTGGAAAGGCTTGAGACTCTTTTCTGGAATATAAAAGAACTAATTTTGGGGCACTATCAGGAAAAGAATGAAATAGTGAATATGATACAAAGCAATGTTGGAGGAGAAGCTGAAGCCAGAAATATGGAGCCATCATGGAGAACTTTTGTCTAAAGGTGCTCTTCTCCTTCATGATGATGCCTGCCTTCACATGGCTGCTGCAACTCTTAGACATCATTTGGAGATTAAAATTTCAGTTCTTACAGTATCTCCCCAACAGCCCTAATCTTTTTCACTCAGATTATCATATATTAGAACCCCTGAAGGCCACTTTGAGAGGAGAAAGGTTTGGAAGTGGTGATAAAGTCAAAAAAGTGGTGCATTTCTGTTTGAAAAATGAGCAAAAACAGTTCTTTCTGGTGGAATAAAGAAGTAGGTGCAAAAATGAAGGGTGATTATGTAGAAAAATGATATTGGTTATATCCATAATGAAATTATACAAGAGTCATTCCATAAGTCATGGCAATGATGGTATATTCTGCAATAATGAGACACCATGGGAATTCCAGTGTGCATCTGAAATAGGGTTCTGGTACAGGAGGTCACAGTCAAGGTTGAAATGAAATGTATACATTGGAACTCGGTGTAAATTGGTTGTGTACAAGTAAAAATGGAACACAAATGAAGCAAAATCAACTACTATTCTTCCAAATGGTCCCCCAGTGCATCCAAACAGTGTTGCCAACTATGGGAAAGACATTGATGCCATTACCTTCAATGTGGACCACCTGTCGCCGATATGCCGTGAGGATATCCTCCAGTTTGCAAAGCGCCTCCCACGCATTGGTTTCTTCTGATGTGGAATGAGGTTGAAGTCGCATGGAACTGGTGAGCAGGGTGGGTGGGGTAGGACTTCCCACCCTCCACCGCTGTACACAATTCTGATGACGTCTGCAGTGTGAGCTGTAGCGTATGGTTGCATTATCCAGCAGTGCCGGAAGTTTTCGCCGAAGTGTACATCGCAGATGGTACAGCAGAAAGATGCGGTAGTATATGGCATTGACGGTGTAATCGTCCCTAACAGGGTGACACGCCAGATGAGCATGGCCTTTGTGGCTGATGGATTCTTGTGTTGTCGTGGTGAAACTGGATTACGCCATTCTGCTGATTGGGTCTTCAATTCTGGTTCACACGCTCGTGCCCAGGTTTCATCAATCGCAAAAATGTCTTCCCGCTCAAATCTCTCCAGGTTGATACGCCTGGTCTCATCGCGTCCACCTCTGAACCTCTGTTAACTGATGTGGTACCCATTTTGAGCACTTCTTGCGCACCTTCAAGTCCTGCCGTAAAATCCTCCTGTTTCCCTTGACATACTCGTCCGTGCTATTAATTTCTGCACAGTACACCCTCGGTCCTCTGTTCAACACTGTTCAACAACAGCCACGGACAGGTCATACTGGTAGATGTGGGCCGCCCATTCCGCGGCGAGTCTATCGTTGCTGCGCGTCCATGTCGGAAAGACCCCCCCCCCCCCCAATCTGCAACTGTTCGGTAGTTCCTCATGACACTAATTAGCATTTCTGCCAGCGAGAAAAGCAATTTTCACATATGCTCACTGTTCTGCTGTTCTGACATCCACCTTATAGCACGGCCAAGCTCCAACTGAATGTTCCCGGCGCTGGTACGGAGCCATCCTCGCATGCGGTAACAATCTGTCGGTTGATTTCGGTACTTTTGCCGCGGGCTTTCGAATGTAATACAATAACGGTGATGCCACATATTCGCACGATATACCATAGTTGCCATGACATGTGGAATGACTCTCGTATATCTCAAAATATTAAATTTGCTGGTACTTTTTGAAATGTCCTCGCATGTTCTTTGGAGGTAAAATAATAATCTTAAAGCAAAATCATTTGTTTAGAGCAGATGTATAGAAATTTGATAATTATCCCTAGAGGGGGTTAATTGGATCTGAAATATGACTGATCAGATTTCAGCATATAACAGGTCATCATGTCTTTCATTTCATATTCATTTATTCCCTATTTAATTTATACATACATCTAGTTTCATCAGCATTTAGATATTTACAATAACAAAGAAGTTAAGATTGTATAGTTATGCAAATAGGTTAATATGAGGAGGTACATACATTGTTTTTATCAGTTGCTGAGTAGCTTATCTAATAAGGTAGAAGGATATAATAATAATAATAATAATAATAATAATAATAATAATAATAATAATAATAATAATAATAATAATAATAATAATAATAATAATAATAATAATAATAATAATAATAATAATAATAATAATAATAATTTATTTATTTATTTTGCTAAAGACAGATGAATATGAGAATTGGAGGAATTATCTGATAACCAATTCAAAGAACAAGATATTTTTCTAATAGACCTTTGTTCCCATAAATAGGAACTTATAAGGGAAGGCCATGGTAGTTGTTCTGAAGAATAAAATGAGGCTATTTGAGTCAAGCATAAACACAGGCTCCTTGGAATGTTTTAGCTACTATGAATGTAAATGTGTTGAAAGGAGAGAAAGGAATGGGGTAAATAGAAGAGCATATATGTCGTGTACTAGGGTAGAGCATTCATGTTTTTGGCATTTGTGTAGTAAAGCCTTCGTTTACAACACAACAGCAGTAATTGCATAATTTTGGTAAGTCAGAAAATGCATATATAAGAGAAAAGAAGGTTATTCTTGAACAAATAAAGCAAGAGTTTATGAAAGAAGTTGTTACAGACAAGTTTTGAACATTTCTAATCGATGATGAGGCTTCAGATGATAAAAGTGGCAGTGACTGGTCACCAATGGCTGATGTCCAGGAATGCAAAAATTCATCATCTTACCAATTGATATGACACCTTGCATGAAAATTCAGCTAAACTTTTGCAAGGGGATGTTTGTTGATAATGCTTAACACAACTCAAATAGTCTTGTTCTATTCTGTGTAAGAATGCTGTTACCTTCCCATGTAAGTAGTACTTGTTTTAGGGGTAATTGCATGCAAACTTAAGAAGTATTTAAAGTGCTTATTAATTCTAAGTGACATGGAATTTGTCATTTTTTTAGCCACATTTGATTAGAGATTTAATCTGAGTCCAGATTCAAGCAGCCTGTTTGAGAGTTTATCTAGATTTAACCCCCAGCTGAGTGAAAAATGTCAAGTAGTGCTTTTGGATCACTGGATTCATGAAATATTTTATATCATAATTCTTTATAATAACCATCATCATCCTGAATATCTAAGGAATCATAATAATACTTTAACATTACAAAACATGAAAATATACTTCTACTGAATCAAATTGCACTTTTAATCTTCTGTTTTCATCTCAAATCTCCTAGTAACCCATATTTGGAATGAACCTATTACCTTGGCTTTAGAGCCAGACATGCTTATTATAACATAAATAGTGTCACTAAATGAAAATTAAATACCCATTATCAATTATATATTTTTGTAAAATATGTCATGGCTCATTCATTGTTTAGCAGTGATTTTTATTTTGTTCTGAAATATTAAAATATATTTCCAAAAGCTAATTAGTTTCTAATGAAAACAGTATTTCAGAGAAAATATAGCATTGTACTGTTTTGCCTATCTGTTGTTTTGTCTTTTCCCCTATTGAATAAATTTATCATCACAAATTTTAAATTAAAAACTGACTAATACTGTTTGATGACCACCACTGAAATGAGAAAGTAGAACAAAATGCACTGGTTTTAGTGTAACATATTACTTATACTCATATCCAGTGCTGCCATGGAAGAGAATTTTAAATCAATTTTATGTAAAAATTTATGTAATATAGTGCACTATTACTGTCAGCCACTTCCATGACCGTGAGTTCATTAGTTTCTAATGCTAACTCACATGCTAGGAATTTGAGTTTCACATATGGGCAGCAGAGGGTAGTAGCATAGTGCATTTGAAATGTGTGCACTGAAAATTTATGGACTATATTACACTGAATGATGAAGTTGAGAATTCGAGTGAGATGATGATGGAGCAAGGATGGAGTAGTAGGGGAAAATAGAGTACCCAGAGAAAACTTTCCCAGGCACCCTTCACTTGCCACAAATCCTACCTACAGCCGGATCAAACCCATCTTGGTAGGAGGCAAGCATTCTAACTACTTAGACACAGCACTGCCTCATAAAAATATTATCCATGTAAAATGTTGATGGCATTTAAATATTTCAGAGTCACTAAAACACGTTTATTACAGTTCAATGTACTTTAATGCCTCATAATTTTAAAGCCTGACAGTTGTATAAGGATAATATTTAAATAAAGCAGTGTTCTTGAAAACACTGAAAATTTAGTATTGCAAATGTCCCATTGTGTCTCAGGCTAATAATTATTGCTAACATAAATCAAAATTTTGAAATGTTTCTTTTGTCACAAACAAAATCTGTTATAAAGCCCAAATTTGAGAATTTCTCCTCTTCCACAGTGCTTATGATCTTGACTAATATTGAATTTATAAATCTTCAATTATTGCATAAGAAAGGACAAAAAATCTTACTAATTTTCAAGTGCATCTGCGTAATTAGCAAGTGAACATGATGCTGATACCTAAATCTTATTGTTCTTGAGCAGCTGAAAATGATAATGATGGTAATGTTTTTAAAACAATTTAAAAAATTAAAATAATGAAAATCATAATTCCGTTTACTATTTATGCTCTAGAGGTAGTATTAGATTAAGTTTATGCTTTTTTTTTGCACCAGTTTTCTTGAAGTAGCGAAATAGTTTAGTGGATGACAAAGCTTTTATATTAGTTATGATAGCAGCAACAATATATTTTAGAATGCTCGCACAAAATTATCACTTTAGCTTTACATAAAGTTAATTTATGCAAGAATCAGATTTCAAGAAAAATAAAATGCGTGCATAATATGCATGCTCTAGTTTATTGCATGGACATTATAAAAGTTAGAGTGGCATTTCAAAATTTAGAAGAAATTTTCACATTAAAATGCATAAAATTATAGAATAGAAATAGTTTGCACATCATAGTGCATTCACAATATAATTGAGGTATTACAATTTATTAAAAATGAAGTGCAATAAATTATTATAGAGTTTAAGAGTTCAATAAAAACGGTTATAATGTTTCTGAGTTTTGCTTTAAAAGACAAAAATTTAATTTTGAAAATATTCTCAAAATTTATACATTTTGTACATTACATACTAGAAAGTATATATTTTTTAATAGTGATTCAAATTGTTCAAAATGCTTTATTTGTAAGTTCATAATTATGTCTTCTATGATGCATTCATTAAAGACAATAAAAAACACAAATATATACATATATAAAAATAAAAAACTAAATAATGCTTTCTTTTAATAATGACTGATGTTCATTTTGCAGTTTAAAAGATAACTTTCCATTGAAGTGTATGCAGTAGCTAAGTATTGTTTATATTTATGCTGAGAAAAATAAAAAAAAATTTCAATAAAAAATTCACTTATTTTTGCTTAAGACAGTTTTTACAAAATAAGACTTTTAGAAAATTTCAAAGTATTGGTATATAAAATTCATATCAACAGCCTCTGCTTCTAATACAAACTACTCTGGGGACATAATATAGAACACTATATTTTATAATTGTAAAAGTCTTTTAAATTTTATAACAGTCATAATGTGGTTTTCTGGTTATGTATATTTTTTTCTAGTCTTATTATCTGAAACACCATTAATTTACATGTTTTAATAAAATGAAAATAGTTTTCTAGCTACTGGTAAAGCTTTTAAACATTAATATTTATTGTTAATTATTGGAAACTGATGTAATACATTGTTTATGATGAACTTTCAATAAAATAGCTGTAAACTTATAGTTCTTATGCTATAACTGGTCATTCAACCACTTTTTTAGTAATTAATAGAATTTCATTAAAATTAAAGCACTTATGCAATTACACAAATTAAAGTTTGTCCATTTCTGATACAATATTACATGTAGCAGTAACAGCTTCAGCTGATATTATTAGCTTTTATACTAAGATAGATAAAAAGAAATAATGGTTAAATATAGTTATCAATGAAAGTGCACTTTTAAAATGACAACAATTTGGTTTTCAGGTTGTAGTCAATGCCTTGGTGCAGGCCATACCCAGTATCTTCAATGTGCTACTTGTGTGTCTTATCTTCTGGCTTATTTTTGCAATTATGGGTGTTCAGCTCTTTGCCGGCAAATACTTCAAGGTATAGTGTGTTTGTAACAATTAATATTAAGTTGCAAATAATCCTAAAGGGAATACCTAAATTTGAGGTGTACTTTGACTCCAACCCTAGTATATAACACTCATTTATTTTTTCTCCTTCTTTACTCTTAGTAATTCAATTATTTTATAGGATTCTGAGGTTATCCAGTCAGGAAAAAATGGCATGTGTTAAAATCTTTCAGATACTGAAATCAATGCCATCCTCAACTCAAGGCAAGAAATTATATTTATTTTCTTATAACAGCTTCCCTCTAATGAGAAGTTGCCAAAAGCACAGAGTTTAATACAACAATAGAGAAAGATTTGTTCAAAGACTTATAAACACAAATAAATGATATTTCTGCAGAAGTGGCCTGGTATACCCCAATCATATGGCAAAAGATGCCATGACCTAATATCATTGTCATTTTTCAGAAAGCTAATGAGTGGGTAATGTACAGAACATTCATCTTTGTCAAGAAAATGGAAAGTACAGTGCTACAATGATCTAGTTTTATGTGTGAATACAGGGTTTTTCCTTAACAATGATTCTTTCTTTTGGGTAGTTTAATTTCTAAGTTCCTGGGCTTAAAATAGCACAAAATCTGTGTGCTGTTCATGGAAACATTACTATCTAATCTGAAATTGCTACAGAACATAAATAATAAATAGACACAGACAAAAAGAGAGTTTTGTGGGCCTAAAGTTATTCACTCAAAGTTTGCTTTTGCCTTCATTTATACCTAGAATACATTGAATAATTAAAATTAAACTATTTTCTAAACAAATTCAAGCAAATTTATGCATTTTTATTAAGTCTTTACATGAGGAGCAATATTCCTAGAAGCTACATAAAAATTGTATAGCATAAAAGAGTATACAGTTGTATCTTTACAATCAAAAAGTTAACCTCAAAGGGCTTAGGTATACAAAAAGTGTATATACTGCTTTACAAACCTAAAATATAATCATGCCTAGGTGACAGAGCAACATATGTAATGTAATAACTGATTATAAAAACCAGATTAAGTTCCAAAATCTTGGTTTTTAAGAAATCAGAAAAAAATTCCTCTATATCACAATTTTTTTTATTTCCCTCAAAATCTACCCTAAATAGGTAAGAGACACTAGTTTGTAAACATTCATAAAAGCTAAAAGTGAACCATAAGATTACATCTTTTAAATCACCTCCTTTTTGTATTCATATTATGAAAAGGGATATGTGCCCACCTCTGTGTCCTAAAAAGCTGGCTAAGTCAAATACACTTATCTGTGAAAATAGAGCTACATGCTTTAAAATTAATGTAATCATACTGATGAATAAAAAAAGGTGGTATGTAACATTTTCATTACTTTTGTTAGCGAAGGGTACAAAGTGCAGAGATAGCAAACTAGTAAAGAATAATTTAAATATTAATTCAATTTTGAATTCTACACAGTAAAACACCCATTAATAATCTCTTCTGAGTTGGATATTTAGAACACTCTTTATGGTTTCAATATTACATGAGATTTACTCAGGACATATGTTTCATGGAACTTTGTCCACATCATCAACGATTAAACCACTTGGAAGCTGGGTAGTTAAGTTTCCAGGTTGATTCTGGTGGTCTAGTGATAAACTTAAATAAAGTGCTGTATACTTTCGGAGGGCTTAAAATTAATATGGTAAATACCAGATTTTTTCTCTTTGGGCCTGTAAGCTGTTTTGCTTAATTCCAATATTTTTTTTATACTGTATCAGTTTTGAGGTGCTAAGATGATATTGTACTGCTTGAACATTTTTTGAAATTTCTTATTGGCTGATGGGTGATAAGTGAACTTATTAAATGTTTTTTCTGTTGATAAATCACTCAAAGATGTTATTTTTTTTAATTATTTTTTGTTTCTGGAATCCTTTCATTTTTTGGTTAATCATCTGTTTGTTGAACCCATTGGATTTAGCTACTTCAGTTATGTGTAGATATTCATTTTTGTATTCTTCTTTACTCATTGGTAATATATTAGTTTGTATATCATGCTGTTGAATGCTGCTTCTTTATGTGATCTTGGATAGAAACCATGGGCTTTGATATAATTGTGTGTATGTGTTCTTTCTATAGATGGGAAATTCAAGTTTATTATTTTTACATTTGATTATCTTCAGATCCAAAAATGGCAACATATTATCTTTTTCCATTTTGACAGTGAACTTAATTGAAGGCTCTTACAGGTTTAAAAGTTTAGTGCATCTTCCACATGCTTTTCGTTTATAATAGCGAATACATCATGTATATATTGTGTGCCAAACCTTAAAAATGTGGGGGAAAAGCCTTAGTGATGTGCATCTCAAAATAGCAAATGAATAAGTCGGCTAAGAAAGATGATAATGGACTGCCCATTATAAGTCCTGCTTTCTTTTTAAAGAATTTGGCCTCAAATATAAAAAATGCTTGAAAGGATAATAAAATTGCTATATTAGATAAAGAAAACTTCAAGAAAAGAATGCAAGATTTGTTAAGCAGTGATGAATTTGTCGAAGTCAAAACAGACCCATTGAACAAATCAGCTTCCAGGCTCAAAGAGAAAATATCTGGTATTTACCATATTAATTTTAAGCACTGTGGAAAAAATCTACATAGGGAAGACAAAGAGAAATATAGGTACTAGGTTGAAGGAACATGAAGAAACATCTGTTACAAACAAATAGGTAAATTAGCTGTGGCACCACATTTTTTGAATTAAAACCATGAAATAGAAAAAGGAATCAAGTTATTAACAACAATTCAATGACCAAAAGAATTAAACATATGGGAAAGGATTTATACAAAAAACCATGAGCATAACCTTATGAATTTTGACATCCCGAAAGTATACAGCACTTTATTTAAGTTTATCACTAGACCACGAGAGTCAATCTGGAAACTTGCCTACCCAGCTTCCAAGTGGTTTAATCCCTGATGATGTGGACAAAAGTTCCATGAAACATATGTCCTGAGTAAATCTCATATAATATTGAAACAATAAAGAGTGTCCTAAATATCCAACTCAGAAAAAGTTAAGAATAATATTTTTCTAAAAATTTGTTGTTTATTTAAGAAAATATTATTTGTATAAATTGTATTTAAAAATAAAAAATTACAAGTTTTTAATATTAAATGTGTTAAATACTTGTAATATTTATACAGTAGTAAATAGATGCCTTATAAACATGTCACATAGTTAATTCATAGAGCTTTCTTCTCTGAGATATATCTTTTTTTCAAATCTTAAATTTTTTTCAATCTTCAATCCTGGTAGTTATAACCTTTTATAGTTTCCATCCTCATTCTTTTTGGAACATGTTTTTCTTCACTCATGGTTCTATAATGTTAAAAGTTTTTTTTGTATGCACAGTTTCTAGGTTTTCTATGTAGACTTTGACCCAAACAACTTTAGATGTTTCCAAAGATTGTGTGGTGAAATAACTTTTAGCTGCTGTGGCAAAGCCATAAAAATCTTCATCTTGCATTATAGTGATCAGAAATGGTTTCTGTGATAAGCTTTACAGAAGTCTGACAAGTTCAAGGGAATCTCACACTTCTTTTGCCTTTATCATTTTTCAATGAGAGTGAAATCGCAGTCACAGTATATTAATTAATGACTTAAGACAATATATTTGTGTTAAACCTCATCAACATAGTCATTACAAACCAAATATATCCATAAGAGCAATAGCAGCTTATTTTTATTTTTCCCCCAGCAGTTATCACTTCTTATTATTAATTCCTTCTTGTTCATTATGTTACTTTCAATACTTCTTAATATGCAACTGGCAGTTTCATTACCTACTCGGCCACTCATCCTCTCATATTAAACAAACATAAATCCTGATTATTGTTGTTCATGTGCAAACCAAGGTTATAAAAAGACAATTGATGTGAATAATACATTTAATAGTGCATCAGCATGGATAAAGAATAAAACTTATAAGTTCATTGAGATTGTGACTGCTCATGATCATGTTTCATCTCTTCTCTGGCCTGTTCTTATTTCCTATGATGTAATTTGAGCAAATTACAGAATTGCAATTTGTTACTCAAGCCATTTAGTATATTAATCTTCAGTAAATCACATCTGCTACATGTGTCTTTCACAGTAATCAAAATCTTAGATCTTAGTTTTGGAAAGTTTTTTTTTTTACAGTTTGCTTATTAAAGCCATATTTTACCAAGGTGTTTGAATGAATTTCCACAAAAGTCTAATGCAAATGTTATAATTCAGATCTTGATCCAAAAACATATTTGAACTTCTGGCCTGGGTATAATGACTTTCATCTTTAGGGAAATTTTCTATTTGTTCAATAATAAGTTTTACATCTTTAGCTGATATTTTCTTTCTTTAGTTTTGTTCCCCCTGCTTTCAATGTAGGTGACATTGCCCCACTTTTTTGCCTTAATCAGTGTTTTGACCCTATGTTTTGTGATACCATGAACTTCAAGGAAAGTTTTTTACACACTTGTGCATGAACAGCTTTACCATCAGGAATTGAAAAATAAATAGTTGCCTGACATTGATTTGCTTCAGGATCTGTGCATGAACCATGTTTCCTACATTTAACACTTAAGAGCCCCATCAAATTATACCGCCATGGGTGGCTGAGGTCATTAAGGTGTGGACTTGTGAGCAGGAGGTATGGGGTTTGAATCCCGCCAGGACCATCCTCCCTGACCCAGGTTTTTTCCAGGTTTTCCTCAGTCCTCATAAATGGCAAATGCCAGGGAGGTACCCTAAACTTAGGCCTAGAACAATTCTTTCCTTAAAAATAAATCCTTTCTCAATATTCATTTCATCTCATGCATCATCAGTGTCCATCGTCTGTGTTGCCTCTGTAGCAAAAGTGGGCGTTAAACACTATTCATTCATTCCCATTAAATTAGAATTTTACTTAACATTATCTTCCAGTTTGTAAAACTGCCAAAAGATTTTGATAATAGTCAATATTCTTGCATTCATATCAGCACTGCAAGGAACCTAGAAGTGAACAAACAATCATTAGAGGCATGATTATTATTGCTAATCTCTTTTTTTTTTTTGCTACTCTACATAATTATAAACTAAGAACTGTATTATTTATAGCCATAAATAAAAATACTGAGCAATTCATAAACAAAGCTAACCTAGACCTGCTTCGACAGTTGGAACTTTTTTGGAGACACTACCACATTGTTGTTTATCACAAAGCTTTTCCCTTCAGCTCTTTGCTTCTTCTTAAATGTTCACAAACCTTCCTTCTCCCCTTTTATGGTGTTTCATAGGCAAATCCATCATTACACAACTCAATACACATAACTTTATAACATGAAAAGATCAAGACCTTTAACTCACAACAAAGGCAGTTACCAGTGATTGACAAATAACCCAGTTTTTGTTTTGCAGCAGGCGGAACTTAGATCCAAGCATATTCTAATGCAATTATTTTAATTATTTCCACAGCAAATATTAGATAGCCTAATTTTTACCGTAGACAAAGGCACATAGCACACATTTTGCATTGAACTGGAAATTTATTTTTATGGCACTTAACCTGATTTTATAATCCACTGTTCATATGTTAAGCTGTGCTAGCTTAAAAAAAATATCTTTTGGAAAATTCGTTAAGGGTATAGAACTAAATAATACTTATAAATTCATAGACTTTGCTTAAAAATAATATATATGTATACCATAGAGTGTTACTAGGTATTTCTTACCTTTACTAAGAATAAGAAAAAATGTTATCAGAGGATGATGCATCAGATAATTTAATTGCTATAGTTACAGTTCCTTTACTGTTCCATTTTAACAACAGGTGCACATTTCCTTAGTCAGCTTTGGTGGCCTAAGAATAGTGCACCCTCCTCTGGACCTAAGGTTCAAGAGCTCAAACCCAGCCGAAGTTGATAGATTTTTTCAGGATGTGGTTCCTGTTAGATGGCCTTAGAGGTGATAGGCTAAGCACCTTGTTCCTTTGTCCTTTATAGGGAAATAAGTGTAAACAATTTTTGTTCATAATCAAAACCTCCACCATAGGAAGTACCAATGCTTCAAAATGACATGATAGGTACTCAATAAATGTACTTATGAAGCTGTTGACAATGGAGTAGTATATATATATAAACAAATTTTATTACATTGTATATATTTATAAATGATAGGTACTACTAGCTACTATTCAGTAACATGATGATTTTTTTTTAATAGTATTTAATGTCCATTTTTACTACTGAGGCACCACAGAGGTGTGCACTGATAATACATGAGATGAAATGATATGTTGGGAAAGGATATATTTTTAAGGAAGGAAACTTCCAGGCCTACGTTTAGGGTACCTCCCTGGCATTTGCCATTTGAGGACTGAGGAAAACCTGGAAAAAAAACTCAAATGCTCTCAGAACCTGAGTTTCTTACTAGGCAACAGCAATGCCTTTATATCTAAAGTTGAAGAGATGCAAAAGAAATACCATTCAAAAAATGTGCGTTCTGTACTTTGCTTGGCCATTTTCCAAAAAATAAATTCATTTAAGGTACAAATATTCTTTTTTATTAAGAATATTATCCCATTTGCTGCCACTGAATAACAAACAGGCAGTTAAAGATGGTTCTAGCCTCAAGGTGTAATTTATGCCTTGAACATCAAGAAAATATTTGGTAGAGTTAGAACATGATACGTCATACAAAAACCGCATTTCTAGCATGTATACTTGCTTTATATTATCAATATATATGTTCTTTAACAAACAAAAATATTCACTGTTGTATTGTAATTTATAAAAAGTAACTAAAAGACTTAATTGTTATTTTTAAATATCTCTGTGTTTGTCTGGGTTTGGTCCCTGTTTATTATGAATAAATTAAATTTTCTATATAAGTGTTATAAACATATTAGTGCGACACTTCTTAATTTAATTCTTGTATATTTATTGCAGTGTATTGATGATAACGGAACAACGTTAAGTCATGAAATCATACCTGACCGTAATGCATGCATAGCAGAAAACTATACATGGGAGAATTCACCAATGAACTTTGATCATGTTGGAAAAGCTTATCTTTGCCTATTCCAAGTAGCTACATTCAAAGGATGGATTCAGATTATGAATGATGCTATTGATTCCAGAGATGTAAGCTACTTTTTTGTAACATTGTGTGCTTTGAATTTTAATCACTAGTTATTTAATTTTACATTGGCTTTTTGTATCTTTCTGTCACTCCATTGTTAGGTGTGAAATTTAAACCACATATGTCCAATGTATTTACATCCATTGGATACTAAAGAGTAATCAAAGATTAAGATGGACTCTGTATACATTATGCTCCTAATGAATTTAATTATCATAATCCATGTACAAATACTGATTTGAATATTATTACTGAAGAATAAATAAATTTATATGAAGAACCAGATTATGTTTGTGAAGAGAATTTTTCTGCATGCTTTACAAGTTCCTGTATGCATAATACAAATGAAGATATAAAGAAATAATCATATAACTTTTTTGATTCATTTTTCAGGTTGACAAGCAGCCTATCAGAGAAACAAACATATACATGTACCTATACTTTGTGTTCTTTATTATCTTCGGCTCATTCTTCACCCTGAACCTGTTCATTGGTGTGATCATTGATAACTTTAATGAACAAAAGAAAAAGATAAGTGTTTCACGTTAATTATTATTTTCTAGTATCACTATAAATATTTGGCTTTATTACAACTTCACAATTAAATAAATTTTTGTAAATAGTTACATTTCTTTATGAAACAAATGAATAGTTTGTGGAAACTTCATTAACATATATATATATAAAAAATGCCAGTGAGTTTTCATACAGAATTTAACATAAAAAAATCATTTTGTATCAGTAACTGTATGATTGCCAACTAGTCACTTATAAAAAATGTGAACAAAATAATTTTATTACAGAATTTAATACCTTTCATATATGTAATTAAAAGTCATTCTTCACTGGTAGAATTTCTTATGTTACTTATTCCTTGATAAAAATTCTGTTTATGCTTCAAAGAATATATACATATATGCAGTATACATACATGCATACATATTAGAGTTATTTGAGTTATGGGCTACCCTAGTGTGGCTGCTTATTGGGAAGTAACTTGCAAAAATAGAGAGATAGAGTCACCATGCATAAAGTTAATATTTTTATTTTATTATTTATATTTATCTGAAAGCATGAATTGAGGATGATGATAATAATAATAAGCACTACCTTTATTATAAGAGCTTTTGAAAATGATGTCCCTCAGTGTGAATACATTGCCAGCACCTGCAGAGGGAATTTCTATATTTCATCTAACTTCTCTTCTGGCATCTTTTAATACATTTCTTGTCATTGATAAATGTGTTTCTTGTAACTTTTTAACAAACTGGTGAACAGTTTCTCTACCTGAACCACAATTGCTAGGATTTCTGCTTGTCTTACCATTTCCCTGCAAGAATCCATTTTCCCACATGCATTGTGCATAAAAACCTGTTCCTCAAGACTGTATTTATGTAATGGCATAACTAATGAAGAGAGATTAAAACACAATTTACACTTAATGAAAACACTGAATAACACATGAATGCACAACCTTCACTGACAAAACCTACCTCTAAATAATTACATGTTTATATCTGCACATGCATTATATGGACTTGATGGCTGATTTATCACAATATGCAGCCACATTCCGCCGACCTGCAATTCAAACAATCTCATCATACTTTCATATATAAATAAAAATAAAAATAATGATGAGATATGCATTATGCATTCTCTTTGTATTGAAAAGTTTAGAAGGAAATAATTTATAATTGAACCATATTGAAGACGAGGAGTCTCACTGCATTTCAATTAAGGACTTTGCTTTTTGTCAAGATTTACTCATAATTTTCTGTATTTTGCTCCAGGTGAGCACCAGTTTGCTTTTATATGAGAAAGTCCAGGTTTGCCACAATTTATAAAATCATTTTGTCACTAACCACAACTTTCTTAAATATTATAAATGTTTTTAATCACATATGAACAAAAGAATGCACATAAATACAAATATGTAAAGTTCATTAGAATTCAAAGTTTAAAAACATTTTACTAAGTTGTTTAAAAATTTTTGTGATTCAAGGCTTTCAAATAAGAAGAAATTTGTTATTGTTATTTTGTATAATCACCTAAAATGAAGCCTTGTGAATCTATGTTATTTTTAATTGGAACCAATTCACACTGCATGCTTGAATCCAGAATAAAACAGCATAGATTTATTATGCCCTGTAGCATAATTTACTGCATTTTTGTAACCTTCTACCTATCTCTCCCCATTGGTTTTGTTTACTGCTTCTGAAAGTAGTAAATAAAGGAAAATCTCTGTCTTTCAGAAAGAACTTCATTGTAATCAGTCACTGTCTTTAGTTCTGTGTTTTTCTTTCTTTCTTTTTTTCCAATCCTTCTTTCCCTATCTTTCATTATGAATCCTAAATATGGAGCATGTATGATAGTTTTAACTCAAAATATAAACTTAATTGTCTGTTTTACATTATGATCTAAATTACATACTTCTTTGCATTTCTTAATACTAATGTGATATTAAAGGACTTAAAAATCAGATTTGTTTTCTTGTTATTGCACGCAGGAGGGTCACTTGAGATGTTCATGACTGAGGATCAGAAAAAGTACTATAATGCAATGAAAAAAATGGGATCCAAAAAGCCACTAAAAGCAATTCCCAGGCCAAAGGTAATTACCTTTCTTCAACAATCTTTATTCTCACAAACTTTCTAAACAATAGCAGAAATTTACTATTTATAAGTTCTTTATGACCACTGTTATGTATGGCTGTAATCATTTTTGTCCTTACTTTCCTTAATTTTAATGTGATGTTTATTTAACTAGAAGCTGTATCACAAATATATCAACATTTTTTTTAAAAAATTAATTGAGATACACAATTTAAAAACACAAAAAATAGCATATTGGCTATGTGAAGATGTAAGCTTATGTGGCTCATATCCATTGTGGCTTCAGGGTTGTCATGCTGATGTTTAGTACAGGCTGAGCTTCACTTTGTTAAAGTTTCAATGCCTGGCAGAGATCTACTTGCTGTGCTGGAACTTGCTATGATCAATTTTTCTGCTAAGATGCAGCAGCACCGAGAAGTGAAGATTTTAACTATGAATATGATGGCTAATTTATTTCTGAACTGCCATATAAATCTTTACGGTCGTGAAGAATTCAGAATAATATAACAAATTATTTATGAGGAATTCACTCAAATTTTACTAGTTTGTTCTACTTACTTGAACATGTTTCTAAGACTGTTGCCTTTATCATCAGTACCGTTCCACCATATAAGAGAATTCAGAATTTGTTCTAAGAAACGTTTATCACTAATCTTTTGCTTATGGTATTCATTTTATACTCTGCATTGTATTATTTTAAATAATTGCCAATAACTTTTAATAAACAAAAAAATTATCCGCTGCAAATCTTTGTGCACCCAAAGTTTGATGCTTAAGATATTCATGTACAATCGGAATTAATTACAAAAGAAAACACAGTATAATGTTGTTTTTTTTTCATTTGTGAGGATTTCATCGTCATTCTTATGTTTTATTACTTTTTAAGTTTAAAACTTCAGAAATTTTCAGACCAATAAATAATCTACATATTAACCTAAAATTATTTAATCTTAAACATCAAGTATAGTATTTTATGAGTATTTATATTATTGTCTTTCGCAATTACAATACTGTGAAATGGTAAACAGGGCAGTTGTAATATATGAGTGATGCTTACAACTAATAAGAACTTTTCTGTTTACTTTCAGTGGAAGCCACAAGCAATCGTGTTTGAGATATGTACAAACAAGAATTTTGACATGATCATCATGTTGTTCATCGGCTTCAACATGTTAACTATGACGCTTGATCACTACCAAATGTCAAAAGCATTTAATGATGTCCTTGATTATTTGAACATGATCTTCATTGTGATCTTCAGTTCGGAGTGTCTCATGAAGATTTTTGCGCTGAGATATCACTACTTCAAGGAACCATGGAACCTGTTTGATTTCGTAGTTGTCATCCTTTCCATATTGGGTAAGTTCCTCTAAAGATTCATATTAAATGAATGGCCCCAATCATCCCATTCATTTATGATATAATCCCTAGTGGAACTCGCTTGAGAATGGCGAGAATGACATCTACATAATCATTTACACTTAAGCTTAATATTTATTATTAACATGCTCATACATAAAATCACATATTACACCATATACATTAAAACCAAACTCATAAAATCCACATACACACATAAAAATACAAAAAAGGAAAATTTTGTTGTACGTATAAAGATTTCTTTTTAAATTCACCTAGATTTTCTCTTTCTAGTACAGGCATATGAAAACTCTGATCTTCACCTTAAGCATGAATTATTGTGGAAAATGCTGCATTTTCATTATTAATAATGGATTTTTAATAATTCAAATGATAATTTGAATTATGTAGTCCATAGCTTGCAAATGCTTGAAAATTTTAATCTGTTTTTTATATCAACATATGAACTTATAGTTCTTTGTTTATTAGCTAGTATCCCCTTTTGAATCATTTATTTGCCATAAAAATAGCATTCTATTGCTAATATGTAGGAAGAGTTTCAATCAAAATATGCATTGGTCCTGCTATATAAATATAAATCTCTGTGTGTGGAAATTTTGAAATTCTGCATGTTAATTAATTTTCTCAGTTATTTAAAAGAATTTGGTATGCCAAAATTTGCCAGTTATTTAATTCATTATACAAAAATGGAAAAGATAGAACTTGTTTTAGTTTTAATCCAAATTCTTGCATTGTAATGCCAGGTGATAAACTTGGCAAAAACTACATGACAACAAGTACAAAATTGTTTACATGAATTAATTTACTTTTTGTTAAATTTAATTAAAATTGAAGATGGTACAACAAGAATATAAGCTTGAATAATAGTATTCAGCACATCAATCATACAATTTAATTTCCTTCATTCATAAATCAAGAACCTTTCATTATCTAACCATTTAATTTGCATGTTACCACACATAGTAGTCTAATAGCTTATTATTTAGCAGTGATTCTTAACAGATGTGTGCACTACAGCTAATATTTTCCTATGGATGCATAAACAAACACATTTTAATTTGGGGAATATAATATAAATAATTAATATAAATGCTTTTGACAGTTGATAAATTAAATGTTGAAACATTAAATGATGTTAAATTTTTTGAGTTAGAATATAGTTCAGAAGCAAAGATTGCTGAAATGCAGAGGACAATATTAAGCTTGAGAGTACTCAAAAATGATTTACAATTTTTAAAATCCACAAGCAAGCTATATAATGTGTTTCTATTATCATATTGAAAAAGGCAAGCACTCATCTGAAGAGTATTGTTGAGTGTACCATATAGTCGGTGCTTATAAAAAATGGTTTGTTGGAAATCACTGCATTAATAAGAAATGGCATGAATTAATGTAGAAAGTATTATCAAATTAGGTTATTGATACCTTGAATTTGTAAAATTTAGAATTTCAGTTCTTTTATCTTCATCTTGCAAATATATAAAATAAAATTCATTTAAGATATTACAGTCAATGTTGAATATTTTATAATATAATATTTATATTTAAAAACCAGGGCTGATTTGTCCATTAAGGCTGTAGTCTACCCAGCATTTGTGTGTTGATTGTATGTGTTAAAGTTTATTGACATACTAGTCAATGTCTATAGATATTCATTCTCACAATACAAGAAGGAAAAATTACCTTCATGTTCAGATATGCAGGACAAATATTTTAAAAAATAATCTCACAAATGTAGGCATTAAAATGTATAACAAACTACCAATAAATATTAAAGAAATAACCAATATAAAACAATTTAATAAAGAAGTCAAAGCCTTTCTACTACAACATACCTTTTATTCAGTAAGTGAATATATGAACTTTAAATAAGGCATGTTGTAAATCTAGTATAATTACTAAACTTATATATTGTTTATATTATACTCTGGACGAAGCCCATCTCACATAAATAGCAACTGTAGCTCTAGGACATGTCCATATCATGTAAAATGATCAAAAGTATCAATAAATAAATATAACATAATAGCCAATCATCAATAATATAGTTGAAGGCTTAGCCTGCCTTGTGCAAGTATAGTAGTTATTTTTCAAGTAGTTGTGAAGGAGAGGTGAAGAGGGTCTTTCATGGAAATTTTCATTACTATGTAGGATATTTTGGGGCTTGATCCAGTTGTTTAACCTGCCTTCTTTGATATTTTGTAAAATGCGAAGCCCAAAATTCACACAATATCATTTTAATAAATAGAATTTTGATATTTTTAGTTATATTGTGAAAATATGGAATGAGTAATTATTTTATTTAACAGCAAATGGCATGTACTTTATTATTTTTAAAACTCATTCTTAAACTCCCTTAATCATACTTAAGTTTATGCAGGATTGCTGATTATACGAAAGGAGGGATGCTTAAAATTCAGTGAAATATCAATAATTCATTTCAAGAATGGAGGAACAGAGTATTGAGCTTACGTGCAAACAGATTTAAAGGTCAGTTATCGGAAATGAACTATAGGAACTCATTGCTAGGTAGCCCAAGAAACTCATATCTGGGGAAAATTGCCTATATATTTAAATGGATTTTTTTTAAATACTTTCAGTCAAAAGAATGCATTACATCAAGTGATTGTTTCATATTATAATCTTGCTTGAATCATTTAACATTGTTATTACAACAGGCAAAATTATCAAAAAAGGCTCTGCACATTTTATATTTAATTTGTTACAATATAGACTGCAGAAAGTAAAGCATGCTTTCAACAATGTGTGGCAATAATATCATGTACCAGTTTTTATGTTTGTGACTACAGCCACAGGATACAATCATCTGCAGATGCAAATATGTAAATATATTAAGTATGACAAACACATTAGTTAAGGTTGAATGTGCCCAGAACACAATATATTCTTATTAACCACTAATGAAAAATACTTTTTACATATAAGTACAATATGACCCATGTGCTTTCAATAATTTTGTTATTATGAGTACCCTAAGGGAATTTAGAAAACACAGCACCTCTCTTATCACATACATTATTATACCTATGGTCATGATGCCATAATTTTTAACATTAAACATTTTATTATAACATTACAGAATTATTTTCATGGTATATTTAGCATAAACTAGACTTTCTATTAATTTCAACATCCCATGTCTCAGTCTATCCTAAACAAAAAGCCACACTTTACCACTTTTAGCAACTGGATATTTTGACTACATATATTTCAAACTTCACTTATATAATTTTTTTGTTTTACAATCAAACAAAAAATACATTCTCTATGTTAATAAACACATCACTTCAGACAACTAATTAATATCAACAAATCTTTGAACAAATTCTTACCATTTTTACTCTGCCAGTTAATCTATAAATTCACCAAAATTCAGTATGCATTTTTTTCTTACTTATTTCTTTAAAGTACAAATTTACATATTTTTAGATGAAAGAGAAATGTTGTGAATAATACATTTTCCATTTATTACTCAGGACACTGAAGAATGCAAAAGTACATTAAACATGTCCTCCAAATTTACTGATTCAAAAATTTAATTATTCTCACAAATTTTGAGTCACTACTGTGGAGAACAATTGACACAGTGGGAGGGACTGATATCTTCTGAAATAATTGAAATTCATTGAAAATGTGTGTGCAGTTAATATTATACTTTTCAAATCAATATTTTTATCTGTACATTTTTCTCATTTATGGAATGCAAAATATGCAAAGGCATTATTTTCACTAGATATGTATATAAATAATGGGAATGTTGATTTTTTTTCCCCAAAATGTAAAGTGATTACTATTTTAATTAAAAGTATTAAAATATTTCTTTGTTGGGTGAAACATTTTGTTATGTAATAAGTTCTAGTCCTTTGATCTTAATTTGTCTAGCAGAGAGCCTACCTGCCCTTCAGAAAGCCTGGTTATGTTGCACCTTTCAATATATTTGTCCTATGTACTTGATTGAGCAATGATTAAACCCAATTATAAGATGTTACAATTTAAGATTAGTAAAGGAGCAATAAAGACAGCTCTAATGATATATATAGTCACTCTCAAACATATGGCAGCACAAATAAAACTCTTAAGTCTGTAGCACATATCTTAAAGACTTACCTAAATGGTTTCCAGAGATTAAGTTCAACAAATAAAAACACAGATAACTTCAAAAAATGTCATAAAAACCTATTTACAGCAGCTGTAAATCACATTACAGGCAGGTATATGTTTCTACAGAATTCATCTGAATATTATAACATAATTAAATAAAATATAGTGAACTTTTGCAGCAGTGATGTCAAATATTAACATTTAAAAAAGTTGAGTCGAAATTGTAATATATACATTAAAGACATAAAAATAGAAAAAATGGATACCTTCATCTCTTTCAATATTACAGCTCTTTTTCCAAGTATTCATACACTGAATTTATACTCTCTTATAAAAAAAAATGGCTACAAAATTAGGAATAAAAAATGAGGATATTCAAGAGTACATTACACTGATAAACTTATGTCTAGAACAAAATTACTTTACATTCAATAACAAATATGACAATCAAAATTTTGGTTTGACAATGGGTAGCCCACTGTCTCCAATTTTGGCAGATATTTTCATGAATGCATTGGAAATTAGACTGGTAAAAAGTTTCCCTTGCCTATTTAAAACTTGGTACTGCTACGTTGATGATATTTTTGCAATGGTACCAGAAAGACACTTGGGATGATGCACTAAAGTTACTCAACCTATAGGAAAAAACAGCTAAATTCACTATGGAGAGTGAATGCAATAAACAGTTACCTTTTTTGGATATTCAGATTAAAAAAGAAAATCACCTAATTTTTGGCATATACAGGAAACCTACACACATGGATAATTACATTAAATATAATAGTTTTATTAATTGATATTGTTGTATGATTCAGTTGAACTACACACTCTTAAAAAACTTCACTTATTTTTCATAAATATATGGAACCAGTTTCGAGAACATTTAGTTCCCAGTTTAAGAGTGTGTAGTTCAACTGAATCATACAATGATATCAATTAATATGATTAGCTTCACTGGGCAAGTTCCAATTTAGATTTTAAATAATAGTTTTAATCCAGTTCCTCACAAGCATGCAGTTTTAAATAGTCTGGCATACAGACTGGTTAATGTTCCTATGAACAAGGAGGAATATGAACGTGAAATGAATAATATAGTGGATATAGCTATAGAAAATGGCTTCAAACAAGAGGTTGTACACAAGAAAATAGACAGAGCAAAGAATAAAAAGAAAATTAGAGACATCACTATACTTACTCCTATCAAAGAAGAAAATATAATATACAAAAAATTCACATACCACCCATCAACCTTTCATAAATTTCAAAAGATTTTTTAAAAAATATAATATTATTTTGACTCCAAAAATAATTACTTCATTAAAAATATCCTCAAGTCAAAACAAAAAGAAGATAACTTACAACAAAAATCAGGAATATACCAGATGAACTGCAATGATTGTAAAAAAGTTTATATTGCAAAGACCAAAAGAAATATAAAAACACGAGCTAAAGAACACATTAGGAATATAAACCAAAAACAAGAAGAAAAATCGGCAGTGGCCTAGCATTTTTGAAAAGAGCAACATAGCATTAATAAAAACACCAAACTACTTAAAAATATTAAAGAGAAAACTGAAATTACACTCAGGGAAAACATTTATATTTGGAATAACAAGCAGAAAGTTTTTAATTTTGAAATCCTGCCAAGTGATATACTAATACAGAGGTTCATTAAACCTGCACCAGAGACAAATCAATCCACCACAAGGAGCGAGGCCGACAGTCGACCAGGAACTGACGATGGGAGCAATGGCTCCAATAACTAGTCTTCCTTTTTATTAAAATCTTAGTGATGTTACAATTTTGACTCAACATTTTTAAATGTTATTATAATATAAGTTGATTTGATAATGGCGTTTAAATGAAGTTTAGCATCCTCCCACATGTCAGCCTAAAATGCTGATTCTGCTACTCCACTGGAAGAGATGCCTTCATTATTTTCCAAAGTCTGTCCCCTGAACAAGCTTCGTATTTTGATTTCAATATCAGCATCCTTTCCTAGGTCTATCTTGACTATAGAAGGAGTGAGTTTTTTTCTTACCAGGAATGGGCACTCAAACAGGATATGTGAGGCAGTCTTCTCATCCTGTTTGCACATTCTACAAATGGGTTCTTCTTTATAGAGTTCTACTTTTCGTTGATGTTTCCTGAAGTGAACATGTTCAGTAACTAATGCAATTACTTTCCTTATCCTCTTCTGTCCAATTTAAGAACAGATAACAATAACAGTATTACTTGAACCTAGGGCCAATTTCATAGCTTGTCTTTGTCCAGAATAGGTTTGCCATCTGAGTTGGTGTTTTTCCTATATTCATGTTTTAGTGCAATTTACATATACTGATTTCAATCGTGGGTTCAGGGCCAACATAGAGCGTTTCAGTACTCTTTTTGGCCAAATGATCTGCTTTTTCTTTATCCTAAATGTCCAGATGACCCAGCATACACTGCAGTTCAAGCCTGTTGTGAAATGCCAGGGCATTTAGACATTCCCGTATCAGTTTAGATTTAATCTGGGCAGAAAAAGTGTTTATCTGTGAGGATGACAATTCGTTTACCATATTAATATTTCCCAAGTCCTCCAAAAGCACATTTCAGGATACAAAAAACTTTTACCTGAAAGACTGTGCAATATTTTCCAAGGCTTATACAGATGTTTGTTCTTGGAGAGCCAAATATGCTTGCACCCAATTATATCCCTATACAGTCCATTGGTGTACCAAACAAGTTGGTCATGTTCTTTTCCATGTGTAATTCCTTCCATCCAGTCTTCTCAAGATCCATGAGTTACCTTAAATGGAGTGAGAGAGCAGCATTGAGTGTATATTAGTTCAGACTTAGTGCTAACTGTGAAATATCCAGGAAATTTAGAATGGAAGTGTGCCCAGATGTTGCACTACTGTTTCTCCAATTCTATATTTGTACCAAGCAATATGCAATAAACCCAGTCTCTGCTTTTAAATATAGACTAGGAAGGGATGATAAACTTACTGCTATAGTGGTTTGTAATGTTTTCTGCCTCTAGACAATAGCACCAAAGGATATCTGGCACCAGACCATTGCAACATATAGCCAGTGACTAATATATGACATTAGGCCCCAGGTAGTTTCAATAGTGCATTTGGTGGTTACAAGGGACCATTTAGCTCTAAGGAGAATATTGTCAATACAACCATTCCAGGTCAGTTTCTTATCCAGTACAAGGCCTAGATATTTAACTGACTCAAGAGTATTCCAGGGTTAAGCAGCGTAGTTTAAGATTTTCTATGCCTTTAAGATCTCTCTTGTTAGTAAAAGGGACAACTGTTTTGCTAGGATTAATAGACAGATCCTGCTTGCTGTGAATTTTTCTCAGCCAACTATTCATCATGTCTGAGACTGTATTATGGAATTCCCAAAAATATTTGGTGCTATATCATCCACATAGTCTTGTATATAATAACCCTCCTGGTCATATTTTGAAGTAGACTGTCCACTATGAGACTCCAGAGAAAGGGAAAGAGAGCTTCCCTATGTGGCAGTCCCTCATAGTGATGATTCCTTTCATTTTTCCAAGAAGGCTAGTATTAATATTTTTGATCCTGAGCATGGAGTTTATCCACCCAAAAGAGTGTCATTCACTCCATGTTTCTGAGCAACCACAACCATAGACTTACAAGAAGTGTTATCAAAAGCACCCATGTCTAGGAAGGCCCTTAGGGCTATTTCTTTCCTAACCAAAGAGTCCTCCAGTTGCTAACAAGACAGTGTAGTGCTATTATGCAAGACTTGAATGACTGATAGGCATGTTGATTTTGATGGAGGAGAGTATTAAAAAATACCCTTTTTCAAATATATCTTTTAATCACATTTTCCTATGTCTTTAAAAATGAATGATGCAAGACTATTTGGTTGGTAAGCATTCTGCAGGCCTAAGAAATATAGCTAAAGGCTATACTGGCTCGTAAGAACTTGCTCAGGAGATGTAAAGCAAGTTAGCCCCTTTCTGCAGCAATGCAGGAAAGATACTATCTCCACCTGGTGGCTTAAATGTGTTTAATTTATTGACTGCCCATTTAACACTATGGATTGTGACAACTTGACGTTCAAATTTCCAGTCCTTCTGTGATGTTCTTGGTCTAGAGTTTTTGCAGTGAACTACAGGTCTTGTCATCATATATACACCCCAGGGAAATATGCCTCAAAGAAAACTTTAAGAACTTTAGAAAAATAAGACATTTTTAAAAAATTCTGTTGGAACTCACACAGTGAAGCTTGTTAAATGTTAATTATATCTAATCTGTCATCTAACACACTCTTATGCCTCATTTACTTTTAAATATGGTGGGACCGGTTTCAAAGAGACATGCTCTCCATTTTCAACCAACTTGACGATCAGTACGAGAAACCAACATCTATGAGGACCTGTGGCTCCATCCTGGTGGTGCTTTTTCCTGTATAAACTGGAAATTTATATTACATTCTCCTGTAATGTCAAAATTCATAAGATGATCACTATGTTTATGAATGTAAATCTTCTCCCATGTGTCCAATTTTGTACATCCATGTGCTTCTTTAGGTAACTTTATTTCTCTTTTTATGTTGTGATTATCTTTCTAAAAATGGTGTGCCACTGCTGACCTATCAATCTGCTTATACTAAATGTTCCTGAGATGTTCCTTTTAGTTTTTCTAACTTATATCTTATCACATTCCTTACATGTTATTTTATAGATGCCTGACTTTGTCTTCTATTGAATGTTATTAAAACTGTTGTCCACTAAAGTATTTTTCAGAATGTATCTGTTAACAGGTACCAATTTAATGATAATATCTTTAAAATTTTTTTGGAATTTATTCATAGCTACTGGACAGTAGGTGAATTTTTTAAAAACTGGTCTCTCTTTTACAGTTAATAGTGTGGTGATATTCTTGATCAATTTCTTCCTTTGGAATCTATTAAGATTTTTGTTTACTAAATTTTCGTTAAAATCATTTATAACTATAACCACACCACATTTATTACTATAACCACAGATAACCATATAAAATCAAATGGGTTTAACCCCATAATTCACAAGCACTCAATTTAAACAACTTAGGTGAATTTACCAATCAGTAAAGATGAATACAAAAAAGAATTTGAGAAGATACAGGAGATTGCCATTATAAATGGTTTTAACAAAAATTTAGTAAACAAAAAACTTAATAGATTCCTAAAGAAGAAATTGATCAAGAATATCACCACACTCTTACTGAAAAAGAGAGACCAGTTTTTAAAAAACTCATCTACTATCCAGTAGCTCTGAATAAATTCCAAAAAAATTTTAAAGATATTAACATTAAATTGATACCTGCTAACAGATACACTCTGAAAAATACTTTAGTGGACAACAGTTTTAATAACATTCCACAAGATAAAAAGTCAGGCATCTATAAAATAACATGTAAAGAATATGATAAGATATACATTGGAAAAACTAAAAGGGGCATAGGAACATGGTTAAAGGAACATCTCAGGAACGTTAAGTACAAACAGATTGATAGGTCAGCAGTGACACACCATTTTTGGAAAGATAATCATGGCATAAAAAGAGAAATAAAGTTACTTAAAGAAGCACATGGACGTACAGAATTGGACACATGGGAGAAGATTTACATTTATAAACATAGTGAACATCTTATGAATTTCGACATTACAGGAGAATGTAATACAAATTTCCAGTTTATAAAGAAAAAAACACAACCAGGATGGAGTCCTCATAGATGTTAGTTTCTCGTACCGATCGTTAAGTTGGTTGAAGATGGAGAGCATGTCTCTTCGAAACTGGTCCCACCATATTTAAAAGTAAGTGAAGCATAAGAGTCTGTTTGACAACAGATTAGATATAATTAACATAAAACTGTGAGTGTTTCTTTAGCCGAGCATATAAAACCACCTGTAGGCTTACATATTGTTCCTACAGGATTTATGGGATCATGGACCCATAAATAAATCTGTGTAACCTAGCTTCCTCTGACAGGCTAGATATTTCCTGACAGAAGGCATGCCAAGAAGATATTTTGGCCTTGTATACTGTTTTGTTGTAGTCTGTAAGGGCTATATGATACTCCCTCCAATCTCCAGTTCTATTTGCCTTGTTAAAAATGTGTGGTAGTCTGCCCTTTTTTGTTCAAGGTCTTTAGTCCACCCTGTCACTTTCTTGGATTTCATCCATGATTGCATGAGTTAGTTGTCGTGATAACAGTCAGGTGCAGCCTCCTGAATAAAACAGGCAACCTTGTCAATATCACCAAAAAATCTAATTCTATCAATCTGCCCAATCATACCTGAAGAATCCTGCATATAGAGCTTCCACCAGGTTCTCCTAGGATTTCTATATAGATTTAGCTCTTTTAACAACATTAACATTAAATGATATATAGTTATGATCCAAAAGTGATGGTTCATCTAAGACCCTCCAATCATATAAGGCAGGGACTTATTGACATTACCTTTTGTATTGAATATATCACTTCTCAGATAACTGATAGAACAAATGAAAATCAGATTAAAAAGTTATGGCTTTCATAGCAATGTAATAGAAGGTCTCTCTCAGGAACTATATTTTGCAATATTTTTCAGTTTTAAAAGAAAGCATAAGATCATTGTGATAAATATGTGAGTCGGCTCTTTTTACAGATATGTGCATCTGAAGGAAAGGTTAAATAGTTTGGGATTCAAAAGTTTTGCAGTTTTGTACAACTATTTTTTTTTTACTTATGGTAAACTTTGAGATTAAAGCCAAAGGAACAAGGAATTATCTTAGCATTAAAAAATTATTAAACCTGATTATATTACTTTTTTCCTAAGATAACTGCACTTGAAACTGATTAGTTTCTGTTCCAGTTATATTGCATAAAACTTTTTAATAATTAATAATTATGAATTTAAGCATGCAGCATGGATTATCATATATATTTGCAAGATTTAAACTTAGTTACATTATAGTTATAATTTAATTTAGCAGGAATTTTCACAGTGAAATATAGTATCATTTTGCAATTTATTATGAGGAAATCATTCAAATTTCACTAATTTTGTTCCACTTGGATATTTTTCAATGGCTATTGCCTTCATCATCATCCAAGCAAGTGCATCAAAATTAATGAAATTTGAGAGATTTTCTCATAAAAATTGCAAAATTAGTTATAAAAATAATTACAAAGTAAAATTTGAACTAACTTATTAATTTTTAGTGCTTTTTGATTTTAGCCTTCTGTAGCTAGTTATTCACTATAATTAGTCTGTAATATTTTCTGTGTAGTAAACTTAAATTTTATACAATGCATGTCCTGCAGGACGGAATGGGTCTATCCTTTCACTGTTTAAAACTTATCTTTTGGATTTTTGTTAAAGGGAAATGATGAAAATTTTCATATTGAAAGTTGGGGTTTCAATATTTTATCATTTTCCCAAATACAGCATGTTGATGTATAGCTCCATGCAAATGAACACATCAGATCATGTAGAGAAATTGACCATTGTAGCAATAGATCCCTTATACAAATTAGATTATCTTTCTACATCTAGCATATTATTGAAGTATATTATTGTGGCATTATTAGTTTAGTTTGTTTCAATAACATAATATCTGGATTGAAGAAACATTCCCTTTTGTTTCGTTTTGTTTGTTTTTTTCCCCTTATAGAAACATCACTTTAAAAGTCTTTATATGTTTTACTATTAGCATTTTACACTTAAAGGAGAAGTTTCACCAATTATTTGTGTAAAAAATTTCAAAACATTCAGATTTTCATTTTTCATTTTGTTAAACAAAAAAAAAAAACAAACTATTACACAAAATTAAAAAAATTAGAGTCATTGTTTACACTTTAACACTTCTGGCTTACTTTTTTATGGAAAACACATTACACAGTTTTAATATTTATGTTTTAAATTTGTCTGACCCAGTCCATTTCTATCCTGTTAGGCAAGCAGTTTTTTCGTGTGGTGCTATTAGTGTTTTGAGGTGGGTGTAGAAAATTTTGCAGTGTGTTATGCTGCGTGTGTACAGGGCTTGTGTTGAGCGACATCATAGAGAAGTATTTTGTGTCGCCAACATTGCTACGAGTGGTGAGAGTGGCCAAGGTGGGCCGAGTGCTGCGTCTAGTCAAAGGCGCAAAAGGCATTAGGACGTTGCTGTTTGCCCTGGCCATGTCCCTGCCTGCGCTCTTCAACATCTGTCTTCTACTGTTTCTTGTCATGTTCATCTTTGCCATATTTGGCATGTCCTTCTTCATGCATGTCCAGAAAAAGGGAGGCCTTGATGATGTCTACAACTTCGAGACATTTGGACAGTCCATGATCTTACTTTTCCAGGTAATAACTATGTCATTAATTATTTTTAGTATAATTGTCAGAAAAGCTTAGAGCTGTTAGAAAATTTTTCTTATTACATATATTTATTTTTAATAATCTATACAAAAGCTGATTAAATCCTTTTATTGCTGCTTCTGTGAGATTCCATTTCTATTATATGTCATGTTAACAACTCTTAGCAAATCCAAATTCAAATTTAATTTTATTATATAAAGTCCTTATAGTTTAAGTGCCCCTAATCAGAGCCATCTTGAGCCTATTCTAAGGATGTAATAAGTGGATGAAACTTGATATATAGGCTATTTATGATAGGATAGAATGGTCTACAAAGAAGGAATTGAGCATGTAGGCAATTAGATGAGCTCATTGTACAATGCCCCCAAGAGAGGTGCCTCTGGAAGGAGGGACGAGATGAGAATACAGAGGATAGTCAGGAATTTGAGGAGGCAATACAAGAGCACAGGCGGGGTCCCTAATCTTTCCACAGATGGTTCCCATGAGAGCTCATTCCTAGTCTCCTCCTGAGGAGGCCCCATGCAGTGCCCAACATATGCCAGCAAAAATTGTTTCACAAAATAAGCCACTGCTGCACCATAAAGCACAGCCCACCTTGCCTGTTGCTTCTGGTTACTGAAACTGTAAATGGGAGGGTGGAAATTTTGTAAAATGTAAATATTCATCCCAGCATTTGCCTAAGTAATCAGGAAAAACCACAAAAAAATCAAAGATCAGAATGGCCAGCCCAATGGGAATCCAATTTGGGATCTCCCGAATGTGAATCCCAAGTATGACTGCCTGAGCACCCTGCTTGGTTAGGCTATTCAGACCATGGGGAAAAAATTTACAAGAAAAAAAGAATAGATCAAAATTTTGGCATCAGGTGCAAATGTGGCACTTAAAGAATTGCAAATATAAGTAAGAAAGGTAAGACTGTATTTCAGATACACCAATTTCCAATAAATGTAACATTTGTAACTTGTTGGAATTGTAATACAACATACTTAATGATAGCACAAAGAGATTTCTGGAGAATATTAGCAAAATACTACGTTATACAGTTTTCAGCTCAAGCAAAACTTACCTACCTCCCTGTTAAACAATCCTTTAGGAAACTACAGAATAAGAAATCACAAGGGTTAAAGTTCAAAGAAATAAGAGGAGCATTGGAAAATTTTTGAGATGAGATGTTCATCACTAATGATTGTATGAAGCTGTTCTTTCACTTGCCAATTAATATAAGGTGCAGCTCCATCTTATATGAAGACAGAATCTGCAAAAATTTGGAGAAAAATGTACATTACTGAAGATGATATGGAGCTATTCCTTCACATGTTAGCCAATATTAGGGTGCAGCTCCCTCTTGCATGAAAAAAGTTATTTCCAAATATTCTCATTCGTGCAAGGCAGGAACTACATGCTATGTAAGGAGTAGACAGTAATATGAGGTGTTAGTTCCTTAAATAAATATGGATCCAGAATGAAACCAGAGGTGAATCCATACTAATTATGTATTTGGAATACAATAGCTGTTCATGCACCCCATATGCAATTGTGCATATTACCGATTCTTCTGTGTGTCTCTTCTCCTACAAATTATTATGAGGTTACTTATAGGCTTCAGAAGTTGATGATTCTACAATTAATAATAATAACAACACAACAACAACAACAACAACAACAACAACAACAATAATAATAATAATAATAATAATAATAATAATAATAATAATAAAGTATCCAAATGTATGCTAATGCACATTATCAGGAGAAACTGAAATTTCTGACATACCTCTTATTCAGTATTGCAATAAAGAACCACCACCATCCATAGGTACCCCGGTTTAAAGGATTACCAATTATATTGAAGAACACTCCTGTATATTGAAAACTCCTCTCCACTTGAACTGACTTCAGGGCACATACTTGAAATGACCAAGAACCCTAGTGGAAAAATCTTCTTCAAAACACTGAAATCAAAATTTTCACTTTGCAAAACTTTCTCAATTTTACACATGACTAGTACTGAATGTTCTTTTCCAATTCATTTTTCATTTTCTCACTAACTTCTTGTGCAATTTTTTTACTTATTGTTCCAAATGTTCTTCAACACCGTTAACGTTTTTGACATCTGCATGTATGCTCTCATCTCTTTTCTCTGGCCATGTTATTGTTTTTGGTAAAATTGAAAAGTTACAATTGGTATATGCCAAACTTCCCTTAATTTGAAGATCAGCCAATAAGTCTTGAGAAACTGCTATAGAAGCAGCACTTTTGCTATCAAAACTGTCAAACATTGATTTTATTTAATCAAAATGTTTGCTATAATAAGTACCTGCACTGATCCATGTGCCCCAACATGTTATTGTTGGTTAAGGAGACAAGAGTAAGTTAGATTCAATTTCACAAACGAAAATGTCTTATTCTTGAAGGAGATTTCAGAAACACTTTTTTTACATTTGATATAAGTTTGTTAACTCGCAGAATTTTTCACGCACTAGTTCATACACTCTATGAAGGGCATGGGGTGATGCATGTTATGTGAACCTTTTTGTGTAAAATGATTTAATTGCCATGCCACATTTCACCTTTCATCTGGCTGCATCTGGTACTAAAAGCAAAACATTATCATGCTTTATGCCCTTTGGCCAAAAAAGAAACATGATTTGATCAAACAGTTTGCATATAAATTGATGGTTAACCTTCTCAATTACTTTGATTATAAGAGAAATATTTTCAGAGGGGTATCAAATTCTAATGTACCTACAGCAACATTTGCAGTGTAATGTTCCTCTTTATTACTTGTCTTGTCTAGAAACAAATATGTTCTTATTTTCCACAAAATTACCCATTTTTACTATTGTATCTTCATAACAGCCCTGAAGTTACCTTTTCTAAGGGTGGATTCATCTGGAATGTTCTGCCCCATATATTTCTGCATAAATTGTCAATATTGATTTTTGCTAATGGGATATTGGCAGAAGCAAAACTCTTAAAAGATCTGTAAAGAACTGATATATGACTAAGAAGTAATTCAGATGCCTTCTTTCTTTTGTATGTGCAATAGCCTTTAAGTGTTTTTTGCTCTCAATATGTTGCTGCACAATAAAACGTTTTCCTGCACTTACTTTAATTTTACATGACTTACAAAATGTATGCTTCCATCTGTAGAAAGTACATTGTCACAAATCTTAGTCACTAACTTTTGCAAAAAAATTTGTCTACTTTCAGCATTTTTATAACTTCACTAGTGAGAAACAAAATGCTGCAGCATTACTTGTGTTGCATTTAATGGGGGAAGCAAGGATTATCTAGGATAGATAATGGTGTAAACACTGTATTCCATGACTGGGAGACAAGACTGATGCAATCATAAAGGAATGATGCAGTAGAATTCAGTATGAAATCTGCAGAATAACTATATCATAAAAGAGTCTATTCAAAAGCAAAAATGGAAAACAATGCAATAAAAAGTTCAAAATTTCCTAATAAAGAACCAACAGATATTAAAATCCCAAAAAATGCAAAATTAAAAATAGGCTATATTGGTTTGTGTTTAAGAGAAATGAGCTTATATTGATTGCATCCTGCAATGTCCATGATGTCCTAGAAAAAAGATTATATTTCTTCAAAGTTCCAAGCCTTAGTTACATATTATCAACAATCATCTTCACTAAAAATCAATAAGTAAACATGGCGCATTGTTTCTGGTGCTGTGAATTATGGGACATCACAAGAGGACCTGGTGAAGAATTTCAGTAATAGAAAGCTTTGCCAACCATAGCAAATCCACTTCCTTAAAAATTTGCCTGGAATCAGTCACCATCCCCTCACTTACCTGTCTTTTCAAGTTTCCACATCAACTTTTTTTAATCCATTCCTCAACTTTGATCCATTGCAATCCATTCAGACAATGACATTCTTGATAGTTGCTGTCATTTTGATAAAACTCCTTCACCAGCAGAACACAGTCTTTCTTCCCTAAAGCCATGATAATCAATGCACATAATGTTGATTAGTACTGTCTGGTCACATTTCATACAGAAGCAAGTTGTGTTCTAATTTGATTAATGTTTCTACTGGAACACACCACTTAAAGGAAAAATTTTAAACTAATTTTTTTCTTCAAAAATCTTCCCAATGGGCTCTGAATAGTGGTACTTTAATTATAAACACATTATATCACCTTTTTTTTTCTTCCTTTTTTTTAAAGCAAATACCTCTCTAACTCTCTAATTTCTTGTCCGCATTATCTTTAGTTAGTTTTTTTTTTTATATTATGTAAGTCAATGTTTTTTTTTCTAGCCCATTTGCTTGCCTTGAGCAAATAGAAGCAGCATAATTTCTTTCACATTACTAAGAGAAATAATACTAAAACCATCTTTGTACTTTCAGTAAGGAAAGTGGATGAACTGTTTGTACTTTAATTTAGATGTCCACTTCTGCTGGTTGGGATGGAGTATTGGATGGCATTATGAATGAAGATGACTGCCGTAAGCCAAATAATGAGCTGGGCTATCCTGGTAACTGTGGATCAGCAACCATTGGTATTGCCTTCCTTCTGTCATACCTTGTGATCAGCTTTCTCATCGTTATCAACATGTACATTGCTGTGATTTTGGAAAATTATTCTCAGGTATGAATATTAATACACTATGCTTAAAATTATGAGGTACTTTTGTTCATTTGTAGATAAGAATAAATTTATTGATCACTAATATCTTTACTTATATAAATTTCAATTTATTTAACTTTATCTAATTAATTGCTGAGCAATGTCTTTGGCTCATCATCAGTTTTCCACTGAATATTAAGAAGACTTGGGCTCAGCCATACCTAAATATGTTTCACATAAACTGTTATAAATAACTATTACATACTTCCATTAACAATAAGAAAATACAATAAAAACACTACAAATTACTCTACTAATTATAAACTAATGATGATATTAATAATGGTTATTAATAACCAATTATATGAAATTAACAAGTTTGGAGTTGCATTTATTTAATTCCCATTTATATTTAATGCTAAGGTTGTACATGGGGATGTATAATATTCAACTAGTTATTAATACATATAATTCATGTAAAATTTTTACATTTTTACATTACATTTCATTATCACTGTAATGAGATCTACCCACATTTCTAAGCCATTTTTGTCTAACTTTTCCTAAATAACTCCATACCTTCTTTATATAGATATCTGATCTTAAATTTAAAATTTTACTACCTCTTATATCTGTTGGTAACTTATCCCACTGTTTTGTTAGGATTAATAGTAAAAACCCTCCTGCAAGCACAAGCTGTGAATTTTTCTCTGACCATAATAATTCCTCATGTGTGAGACTATTGGAAATTTCCCCAAAATAATCCATGTTATGTCATCTGTGTAGCCTTATATATAATATGCCTCTGGGGTTATATCTTTAAGCAGAACAACCATCCTAAGACTCCAGGTCAGAGGGAGAGAACTGTGGGCAACTCCTTTTGGAGACAATCCCTTTCATTTCCTCAAGAAGACTAGTAGTAATATTTCTGCTCCTGAGCATGTAGTTTATCCAACTACCAAGGATATGCATAGACTTCATGTTTCTGTGCAGCATAATCATAGTCTCATAAGAGGTGTTATTAAAAGCACCCTCTATGTTTTGGAAGCCCTTAGGGCTATTTCCTTCCTAGCCATTGAGTTCTCCAGTCTGCTAACTAAATAGTGTAGCACTGTTATACAGGACTTAGATGGTTGGTAGATATGTTGATTTCAATGAAAGGAGTATCTAGCAATACCCTTCTTCCAATATATCTTTCAACCATTCTTTCCAAAGCCTTTAAAAGGAATGATACAGGACTGAACGGTTGATAAGGCTTAGCCTCAGTGTAGTTATTACTTTTGTGCTTAGGATCAAAAATACCCTGATAGCTCTCCAGACCTGAGGGACATAGCCAAAGGCTATGGCCTGGAGAAGGTTGCAAATCATGTCCTTTTTACAACAATGCACAAAAGATACTGTCTCCACCTGGTGACTTAAATGAACTAAATTTATTAATGAGACATGACAAATTGACATGCAAGTTCCCAGTCCTTCTGCATTGCTCTTGGTTTAGAGTTTTTGCAGTGGTCTGTGGATTTGGTGAAGGTAGGTCTATAAGTTTCCTGCCTTGCTGATTATCACCTTCACAAAATCTTATCTGGTGCCATATCTTATCTATTAAGTAAATAATTGCAGCTGTAACTTCTGCTCTGCTGTGTTCAGTTGTTCAGGTATAGTTGCATAAAAAGGCTATGTGTAGAGATTGTGGCATGTTCAAAATGTAGTATTAAGCTCTTAAGTTCTTCGCAAAAGAAAAACTTACCCCAAAATGAAGTAAAACAGCAATTGGACTGTGTATATGGGGAAGTATCCTCCTCATATTCTACCACAAAGAATGGGTCAAACTTTTCCAAATGGATCGAGAAAGCATTGAAGACAAAGAGCATGCAGGTCGGCTCTTGGAGGTGCTCACTTCTGATAACATAGCTCTTGTGGAAGGAGAAATTATGGAAGATGGGCAGCTTAGAGTTGTAGAAATAGCAGCAAGGTTGCACCTTTCTAAAACAACAATTCTTGGAGTTATTCATGAACATTTAAGCATGAATAAGATTAATGCAAGATGGGTGCCTGAACTTCTTTCCTCAGTCCAAAAGCAGCAATGAGTCATTTGTTGTCAGGCATTTTTGGAGTTCTACCATGGCAACAAGAGAGAAGTTCTGCAAACCATTGTTGCAGGAGATGAAACTATGGTCCTCTACTATGATCCCTTGTCCAAAAGCGAATCAATAGTGTGGCGTAAATTTGTCGAAGCACCGCCTCTAAAGGCCAAGATCACTCAGTCAACCAAGAAGATCATGGTCACAATCTTTTGGGACTGTGAAGAAATATTCTTCATTGACTTCAAGGAGAGGAACACCACTAAATGGGGAGTACTGTGCTGACCTACTGCACACAGACTACATGCTTCCATCAAAGAGAAAAGGTGAGGAAAGATGAGTGGTGGTATGTACCTTCATGACAACGTGCCTGTGCACACAGCTCTTGTTGCAAAGGAAGCTGTGAAGAAATGTGGCTTCAAGGAGATTGAATATTCACCCTACAGCCCATATCTAGCTTCCAGTGACTATTTCCTCTTCTCAAAACTCAAGAAGTACCTTCAAGGAAGGAAATTTAAGTGTGATGGAGAAATGATGGATGCTGTTTATGCTCATTTTACAGACAAGGCTTCTGACTATTTTTGGGAGGGGAATGAAATGTTAATTCAAAATGTGAGAAGTATATTGCAATAAAGGGTAACTACATTGAAAAGTGAAATATAGTTTTTGTCTTTATCATACCTAGAAAATGGTTAGGCTGGAAACCTATGAACCTACCCTCGTATGCATCTGAACAGTATACCTCAAAGAAAATTTTTGAGTATTGTTTTCAGTTGAATATGTAAAGCCTTGCTCTCTGTAAGCTGGCTGCCTCCGACTGGCTAGATATTTCCTTACAGAAGGCTTGCCAAGAAGATCTTTTGGCCTTAGGTACATTTTTATTTTACCCTGTGTGGGCTGTATGATACTTCCTCCATTCTCCAGTTCAGTAAGAGATGTCTGCCTCTCTTATGTTCAAGATCATTAGTCTACCATGGCACTTTCTTGGATTATATCCATAATTTTATGGGACAATTATCATGGTAACTGTCAAGTATAGTCTTTTGGATAGTATAGGCAACCTTGTCAATATCATCAAAATATCTAATCCTATCAATCTGCCCAATCCTATCTGAGAGATTCTGCATATAGGACTCCCACCAGGTTCTCTGTGGATTCCTATAGAGATTAGCTCTTTTAACTAAATTAACATTAAATGATAACAGGTATGATTTGACAGTGATGGTTCATCTAAGACTCTCCAATTGATAATTTGAGTAGTAATGTTAAAAACATCCTACTATGCAATGGGCAAAGGTAAGCTTGTTACTGACATTAACTGTATAGATTACTAAAGAGCAGAAAATTCAAAAGATGCTCACACCTTTTATTTTGTCTTTGCTGACCCAGATTTCATGGTGAGCATTGGCGTCATACCCTAAGATGAACTGTTTTCCTCTCTGAGTACATTGTGTGACCAACTGTTCTAGTTCCCTGGTGGGTGGGTTGCTGCCATAAGCCTTTCTTATCTTATCTTCCCTTAGACCACAGTGAATTTTCACCATGTTGATGTGACTAGAACAAAATTCTAGGAGAGGTAAGCCTTGAATTCCATTGTGAATAAGAATATAGCTTCTAGGTTGATTGCCCTTGTTGCAATATATTATTTTATCTTGATATTCTCCTAAGCATGTGATTCTCTCTCTGTTAATCCAGGGTTCTTGAAAAAGGGTAGCTCCATTCCTTCTTCATTGAAGATTTAGCAGAAGGTAGCCTGCAGCAGAGGCTGCCTTCTTATGTTGAAGATTGATTGTTGGAGGACCTTTAGGACCATCCATGGCTAAAATTAAATGTGATTACCAAATCCCAAAAAAGTCTATCTTACCTGAATCTTTTATGGCCTTCATAGATTCCCTGTTTACCAAGCAGACGAGTGTTTGCCCTGACATATTGGATTTGGAACTGATTACTTTCCAGTCTCCTTGCTTAGGGTATTATTCTGATCCTTAGGCATCTTAATGATGCTTTTAGGGTCAGTTTTTGTGAACACCTTTGGTGGCTGAAATAGCACCTTAGTTTTAATATTGATTAAAATATGTGCTGATAATAGTGAAGGTCTTTCGAAACATGTCCAAGTAAGTGGAATAACACTAGTGAAATTTGAGTGAATTTCTCATAAATGATTTGTTATAGCATCTTGGTTGTTTATCATATTTTCTCTCTTGGTCCTATGACAAGTTTAATATCTTCCCAGAATCTTTCTCATAAGCCACTCTTTGGTGATGTTACTTGCACAGGAGAGAATGACAGCACCTCTCTAGTGTTTAGTGAAATGTGGAAGGCTCCCATTTTTGGGAGTCTCAAATGCCTCTATAATTACCTCTTGGAGTTTCTCAATTTGGTTCTCTGAAAGTTTATGGGAAAGTTGTCAGGATCACTGCTACCTTGAAACTAGTTAGCAAATCTCTGTTGGTTTCTTTGGTTGAGGTGGAAGCTCTTTCCTCTTCCCATACGCTTACCTTGCTTACCCTTTTTTGATAACCCCAGAGGGAGAGGGAGTAGATTCTTCAGAATGGCTACATTTAGTGCCTATCATAGATGTCTCATCCTTCTCCTCCTGCAGTTTTGGGATTTTAGGTTTAGATTTGCCTTTCTCCCATTTTTCAGGATTCCAAACAATGCCTTTCTCCTTCACTTTTGCTTTTAGGGCTTGTTTTCTTTGCCCCATAAGCTCTTTTTTGTTGAACCTTAAGCTTATACATTTTATCCAAGGCTTTTGTCAATCTGAAATAGGACTCATATATTCTTTTCCCTTAACAGAGGTTAGCATATAGCCCTCAAAGAGATAATACCCAGTGTCATGTCTGGGGCCTGCTCTAACTAGGGAAGTGGTTGCTATTGCTGAGGGCTTACTAGTGTGGTCCTCAGAGATAGGTTTTTGGTTTTTTGAAGTGGTTTCCATTTTTGTCCTATGAGAAACTAGGGATTTATAAGATCTACCCTAGCAGAACCCTGCATGTTCGGGTAAGACTTATAATCTGGAGGTCACCTGATGTCCAAAGGTCCTGTTTGTAACACATTATCCCTGTGCCATACACTCCTTCAGCATGGGTCGCACTACACTTTAGGGTTGGGCTTATCCAACGTGAGCTATTTCTTTGTCTGGTATCTCCCCTGTAGCATTCCTTTCAGTGATTACCACTTCCAGCACAGCCCAAGGATCAAAGATATACAGAAAGCCCACCCCCGAAAATTTTTAAGGTCATGCAGCTTCAAGGAGGGGGGGGGTTGATGCTAGGTTAATATATAATCAAAAATTTCCTTTATACTCATTTTCTGGAGGCATACATATGAGAGTAATTTCTAAGTTTAGTAAAAAGTAAACTAAATACTTATTTTTTTTGGAAAATATCCATTTTATTTCATAATATAGTCTCCGTCAAGTTCTGCATACTTCCTCCAATGAGTTTCCAATTCTTTCATTCTGTTGAAAATACAGATTTTGTCAAACTCTGCAAAATAGTCATTGACACTGGAATCTGTTTCAAGATCTTTTAATATTGCAATTATCAATTTGTGAAACAATGCATTTTCTTGGCATAAGAGTTCAAACTTAAAAGTTTTTCCTTCAATTCATTTTCAAGTGGCCCAATATGCAAGGTATTTGACTTGGGTTATTGTTTTACTGTTTTTGAAGTAATTAACCATTACTATTACTTAAAAATTTAAAAATAAAGCTAAGGCCATCACTTTCCCAGTAGATAAAACAGTTTTTGCCTTTTACAGTTCTCTTACATTAGCGATCATCTATTGCTTTAACTGCAGCTTCAACACACATGTGTACATAATGGTAGATCCAAGTTTCACTTACAGTCACAAATCCATGTAAAAAATCCTGCATATCATTATTAAATATTGCCAAACACCACATTGCTTTGTTCTTTTGCATGCATTTTTGATCAGTAGTTAACAATCATCCTGCTTAGGAATTTTTCTAAGTTAGGGAGTCTGGAATAGGGTCCACCCAGCCTTATAAGGACAATTGGGAAACTGCCTGATGGAGAGATGGCATTCTTCAATCATGAAAGATGTGTGATAGATGACTGCAGGGTACCAGTATGCTGATCACATGCCCCCCTGCAATACTGCCATCTATTAATGAAGTTGTAGGATGTAGATAGAGGAAGTAGAGGTTTTGCCATGGCAGGACAAGGCTCACCCTGGGCTGTAGTGCCAAATGAGAAGAGAATGAAGAGTTAACAATCATAGCACCTACCTTGTATATGCTTTTTTATTTGCAACTTGGCAGTTTTCCTTTACAATACTATAATCTTTCCACTGATATCCTTCTTGATGACCTCAACTAGATCTGAAGTGCATTTCATCTATGGTACTCATATGATATTATATTTCTCAGAAAAAAATGTTAACTTATGTACAGAATGTTGTGAGTAACCTTTGTAAGATATGATAAGTAACATGTCATTTATAATTGAATTGAATTTATTAGTCATTAACTTTTAGCTATAATCATATTATAAACATATATAAAGCTAGTTCCTAAATATTCTAGCACAGTTCAAGGATCTGTCATACCCAACCTCCCAGATTATCATCAATCTAGATTCTTATGTACAAACTAATAGTACAACTCTTACTATATATTTAAAATTATCTTCCAATCCAATCATTCTCTTTTTTTTAAACTTTCAAATCCTTTTCCTCACATTCTCCATTAAATACATATTCTTTTACCTCTTTTTGCTCTAGAGTTTGCTAACATTTTTATTACTAATAAATGAAATTTGATTTTTCCATCACCAGTTACTGATTTGTGACATTGTTCCATGCTACCTCTACTCAGTAAATAACCTCTTTGATTCCAGTTTTTTAATACATTCAGGAACATCTTTGATAGTCATTTTTATATGACCAGAAATGGAGATTGAACTATCTTTTATTTCCAATTTGTACTAAGGCTCAGAGAACCTTTTTTTGTAGGTGTATTTAATGTTTTGAACCATTCCCACTTCATAGGTTTTAACAAAGGAATTCAAAGGAGTTAAATTCAGTGGTAGTAACAGTACTTTTATTAATTTGCAAACCAGCTCATCCACTGGCTGATGCAATGAAGTTCTGTCTTACAAGTTAAATCTGCAGTAGTTTTTCACACAGGGCACAAACTGCTTTTCAAACTGTTGCTTAAAGAGATCTCCATTCATTCATGCAATTTTTTCCCCTCTCCTGTAGAACATAGGAGGGCAGGGATTTTCTTTGGCGGTGCCTTGAAATTCATCCTTCTTACTTCTTGTGGGGTGAAATTTTCAGACAAAACTAAAGCTGAAAAGGTTACTATATATTTTAGTGTAACTGGTTTTTCTGATGATAACAACTCTCATTACTATAACTGCCTTATTCAAACCTTCTTATTCCAGCAATCTAATCAGCCATTACTAGCAGTAAATGTAGGTTCACCATCCATCAGTTTGTTCCTGGCTCTTAGGAAAACCATAGAAATATTTCTTCTTCAATTTTATCAAATTTAGAAACTTTTAATATGTAACACTGTTCAATAAGAAAATGCTTTATTAACTGCAGTGTGCACAAAACTGTTCAGTAACTTCTCCTGACATCAATGCACATAACTATTCAATTTTCGCATAATTCTTTTCCCTGTCAATTATAGTTACTTTACCAATGCCAAAGTTAATTTTGTAGTACTTTCTCTCCTGAACAAATGCTCTAATGATTCAAGTTTTTCTTTAAATTTTTGTAAACTATGCTTTCTCCTACCAGCCATCTGTGCAGTCTACAAAAACGACACTTCACAGACACAAAATAACACTTCTTAGGCAGCAACAATTAGGTTGATCACATGTACATTGAATGGGTAACCATAAAATAATGTACATACATATTATTTAATTAAAGTTAAAGTATAACTGAGTTGAATTACACACTCTTTTGGTTTCACTTTCTTTTTATGTGTGTTACAGACCAGCATGTGCATCCTTAGCTAATTGTCAACTACTGGATAATTCAGTATTTCTTTGGGGATGCATATTCTTCTCTGTTATATAATAATTTTAATTATATGATTTGCTATATTGTGCAAGTTCCAATTAGTACTTCAAGTTAATAATATTATTGTACTTTTAATTATAATAGTTATTTCAGGTAATATGAACATCTGCTAATTCAAATGGGCACTGGTCTTCATTAGTTCAGAATAGTGGGGTTCTAGTGTATTAACCATTTTCAAATACAACTAATTTCATAGCTGGCATATCATAATGCCACCACAGTAGTGCTCCAATTATAAGATAATCTACATAAAGTACATTAGATATTTCTATTATTCCAGTTATTAGGCAATATGGGTTAATTACATAAACTCTTTCTAAAATATCATCAATAAATAAATTAATTAAAATGGAGCTCAACATATACCCTTGCCTAAGATCTGCTCTCTATTCTATCATTTCCTAATGTAGTTCTCATATCTAACACAAAAATTTCTCCATACAACTTTCAAATACTATACCTAATAATAAATTGATCACTCACCCCCTTTCTTCTGAATTTATATATCAATGCCTCTAGCTTATAGTGTCAAAATCCTTCTCAAAGTATACAAAATCATATCTCTATTCTCCATTTATTATTCGTGTATTTATTTATTATAATTTGAATCACTATAATGTCACCTATATCTCTTTTTCCCTCCCTAAATCCAGTCTCATATTCTGATAGCTTACCTTCTCTCTCTGCTCATTCTTGTTATTGTGTTGCCAAAATGACTATAAATTTTACCTGAAATTTCTCTATAATTACTTGCATTGTTTATGTTTCTTTTACCCTTAAAGTGGAACCCACAAGCATATTATTCAATTATTTGGTATTGCAATATTATCTTTGACTATATTTAAGAACTTAATCACCAATGTAAGACCATCTTACAGTTTATTAAACTACCCAAAACTCCCCTGGTGTTCCTGCTGCTTTATTCTTCATTAATACCTTTCAATTCAACATTCTACTTCATTCACTACTACTTCTTTATGCAATTCTTCTATCTTTATCTCTGATTTACTGATAAAATTTGTAATTTTATTGTATTGTATTTGTAATACCTTCCATCAAAATTTTTAAAAAATGCATCCTTCTTTAGGTAATATCATGTCTCTTAATTTATTTTTCCTCCACATATTCTTGATAAATTCCCAAACACATTTAATATCTTTTTCTCCTTGCCTCCTTAATTCTCTCACCCATCTTTTCCTTGTCATACTTTTTACTTTGACTGAAATAGTCATTTATATCCCCATTTACTTAGCGAAAAAATGCCTTATAATTTTCTTTTTACTTTCTCCATTTTATAAGATTTCTAAATAATTTCTTTCTTGCCACAATATGCTCCTCATTGAACCATCCTATTCCCTCTACTCTCTTCTTATTTAGCTATCGTTTTATTTATTTTTTTTTTTTTCTAATAGCAATTAACACTTGATTTTACTACTGAGGCACCATAGACAGTGGAAATTGATGATACATGAAATGAAATGATAAATTGGGAAAGGAATTCAATTTCCACAATACATAATATATAACCAACAATTTGACCATTTACATTTGTAAAGGTAAATTCACCTTCAATATTCCCCTTTGGATCCATTGCACAAAATTAAATTATTCCATTCACAGAATTTAATAAGCCTTCTACATTCTTTATTACTTGTCTTATCTATATGCCTCCTCATATAACTCTCAACTTTTCCCATTCATTATCAGCTCCATTATTGCAGTTCTAATTTCCTCCTCTGCTATAAAAATTGCCCATTAATGTAAACTATGTATTTGTATATAACTTACATAACTCTTCTGTACTTAAGAACAACTTCTGATTATAGAATTCTGATGATTCGGGAGGATTATGAACTAGTCTGTAGTTCACTTCTACTTTTTTATCATTGATAACCAAAGTATTTGTTTCTCACTCTTGCACACTTCTTAAAGCAAACAGTGTTTTAATAAACATATTGATTCATCATTTATAAAACCTTTGACATAATGGTGTTTCTAATGAGAGGTAGGAGGATCTTTAAAAATACTGCTGAACAAAACTAATTTTGCAAGCTCTCTTATTTTAAAGAGATATAAATACCAATTTGAAAAAATTATACATAAACATAACATAACAAGCTAGAAATCAACATGACATTGTTTTCAAATTATTTTTACAGGAGTGGAGTCACTAAGAACCAAACTATTATTCCACACATTATTTTAGAGCAGATAGCTCAGCTTTTTTAACGGCAATACAATATCAGTTATGCAAATGAAAATTACGTTAATAACACAGGCCTACAAAATTCTTTTTTTTCTATGGCATGAGGTTTAAAAATCTAATTTTGGCATGGTATACAAAAATGCTTGCTTTTATTTCATATTAAAATTTTTATATGTTTTTTTTCCCTTAGTGTCAAAATGAATATTAAATGATTCTGTGATTTCCAGCTAATAGTTATATATTGTATGCATGAAATATTGGGTTATATAGGGAATGATTTTAATAAAATAGAAACAAAAATTTATTATAAATCCTTAAAATATTATATACATTAGAAAATTACTTTTTCTCCTTTGTTTTGTTGCAAAAAATGCTGAGTTTACTTGCATTTATGCTCCTGTTGTTGGTCATCTTGTACTAAATACCAACAGACAGTCATCATTTGTTTCCATCTTCTTTTATTATAATGATGTATCTATCTCTGTTCTTCACTTTGTGCCTCCAAAAAGTAAAACTTATTTAAGGAGAGTAATTCCTTTGTAGTAATTTCTGCCATAATAGATAAATAGTGATTATAGTTAATTTATTATATGTAATGTATATATTATATCCAAGTTTTTTGAGAATTAGTCAAGATGGGAGTGCAGAAAATGCAGCTTCAGCTCATGTTACATCTAACCGCTTACATTCTCCCAAGCATGGTTCTTACAATCTGCTCATAATGTTGATGTTTAGCATTGCCCAGAAACTTATCAATGACATTCTTAAATGAACTTCATGCCTGCTCGTGGCATTTAAATCTGGCATATCTGTGGGCTATCAAAAATAATACTTTCTGTTACTTTTACTTGGACAAAATTAAATATGAAGCAAGGGCCAATTCTGTCCATAGCCTTGACAAGGTGTTTCATTATCTCAATTTAATGTGTATTAAGTTAACAAAATTTTTGTGATTGAAATAATGAGGTGTTTGTTATATTCTTTGTTCCCAGAACTGTTTCCTTTTGGGCCAATTTGTAACTACCAAATGTCTGTCTCTGGCTCTCTTGTCCCATTCACATAAAAATATTGAAATTTGGTATACCCTACTTGCTCCCCAGTAGAATGCTGCACACTTAGCAATGGCAGCACACATACCACATTGTATTCAGTGTACTAATTTTTTCTAGAAGACTGTACAAATTTTTGTAAATTTTCTTCAAGAACACTGAATGAGTGATTGGTATTAAAACATGTTTATTTCCATTGCAAAGAAAGACACATTATACTTTGTTTACTTGAATATCAATAAATAAACGCCAGTCTTTTGGATCATATATTGTTCCTAGGTGACAGAATATCACAGCAATATAAGAGTTTCTCCTCTTTTAAAAACAATTTTCCAAACTCTTCCTCGCAATTTCTATACCAATAATAATTTGTTCCAGGAATTAATTGGTTTTATTTTTATTTATTTATTTTTTTGGTCTTGACCCTAAAAGTTTACTCTTTCCTTTTTAAGTCCCAAGTCCCTACAGGTCATTTATTTATCCTGACAAAATTCTCATTTTCCAAGTCCAGAGATAAAATTGGATCAACCCCTTACATAATCAAGCTAGATAAAGTTGCACTTTCTAGTAATGTTACTAGTAATATTGGAATTGCAATCTCTGATCCATGTAATACAGATATTATTGCAAATGGCAGTTTTTCATACTCAGTGGCTTTTTGATAAAAATAGAAGTCTTGCACACACAAAATAAGTCATTGTATGATTTGTTACTCACACCAAATCATTGAAATGCCTAATGGTATGGATGTATGAATCAATTTATTGTTTATTCATTCATTCATTCTGACAGAGCTAAGGCCATTAGGTCTTTCCTTCCACTCTACCAATATATGAATTTTGAATTTGAATTTTACAAGTAACTGAAGCATTAAGAGTGTGCAGTTCAACTAAATCATCTCAAGTAAGTGAAGCATTAAGAGTGTGTAGTTCAACAAAATCATACAATAGTATCAATTATATGAATTTGAATTTATTTCCACTTATAATACAATAAGCTTCTACAGTACTCTTTTACAATCTCAGTCACACAGGAAAATACAACCAAAGTCACTCTAGTAAATCTTCCCAAGTTGCTGTGTAACCAAGTGGCCTGAATAGTTTCAACCTTGCTGTTACTCAACTATCAGGCAACTTATATCTACAAAATTAACTCAATCAAAAACCAACATATTATGTTCCTGCCAGATTTGGTTCCTCATTTCTCGCTTATTTTCTTCAAGCATTTTCTTTTAACCTTACTTAAATAATTCCCAAACTCCAAGATTTTCTGCCTTGTTTTCATATTCACCAACTTGTTTCCCCTTATCCCACTTCTCAATTCTAAGATTTGCTCTCATTTCTTTAGTTTCTCTACATTCCATAATTGCATGCCAGTAACCATTGGACATTCCTCTATATTTAAATCTCCTCTTATTCCTTTCAAATTCACTACCCTGTCCGGGACCATGCGATTCCCTCCCTTGTCCAACTGTCACCTGAAAATGTCGCCATTTTGAAGCAGGGGGTGTTCACACAAATGGTATCAAAAACAATCCTCACTCATGCCGCTGCCACTAGAGTTTTGTATGCCATACAGTGCTGCCATCTCTGTCATGTGCCCTCACATTTTAAAATAAACCGCATGTTTCTATCTGTTTCCAGTCCTGAGAAAAAAATCGAAGGTGTTATAACACAAATGCATCTAGTACATTCCAATTATAACAATGGATGGACAAACAGAAATATGTAAGATAATATCCTTGGCTATTTTTATCATGTCTCAAGGTATTCTGACATAAATTCACCTAAAAAGATTTTCAGATTTTCAAAATTAGAAATAGGTATCACTGAGTTTAATATTATTGTCATGGTATTGCTGTTAAAGATTAAAAAAATGAGCAATGCTACTTATGAACTTGTTTTTGCAATAAAGATATGTAAACAAACACATACTGAGTGTCTGCAATTAGTGCATTTTGAATTTAACAGTTAACCATAGAAAAGTTCATTTGTTGCAAGTATAGACATGTTATCAATTTATGGAGAAGTACACCAGAATTCAATAGCAGCAGCTTACTTGTACCAGGAGAAATACTGGACAATAAGACACCAAATCATCAAAATGTCTCTGTAGTCCATATATGTGTGTTATGCCCATCCATTGGGAAGGAGAGAAAGTGTGCAGCTATGATTGTTGCATAAGTTATTATTAAACACTTAAAGGCTGTATTTACTCACCATTATCAAGCAACAAGAAGCTGGAATTGCCTTCCTTCATTTTCTGTATATTTCTGGCATCACCCTCTGAAGTTTCCTATAAAAAATGGAAAACACTTCTTCATGAATATTATTTTTCAGTTCATCTAATGTGTCTGGATTACCTTATACATTTTTTTCTTTAATGTCTCCCAGAGATAGATATGCAGGGTATTAAATCAGGGGTTCAACAGGGCCTTAATTTGTTAATAATGACTCAGTCATCAAATATTTCATTAACTTCATGTAAGGAAACATGAACTGTATGTATCATTGCTGAGTCCTGTTGGAAAGTCATGAACCTACATTCCCTCACAGTTAATTCACAGAAAAAAATGATTGCAAAACATTCTGGATATCTTATCTCACTTAATTTTGTCTTAAAAATAAATAGGGCCTATTATCTTCTTGCTGCTAATGGCACACCAAACTATTATCTTTTGATCATGCATGGGTTCATCATGAAGCATATTAGGTTTTTCTCAACTCCAGTATAAATTGTTTTGTTAATTAACATACCCACTTATGTGAAACCAAGAAAGAAAATTAAATTAGGATACATTTCTCCATCATGCACACTATTCAAAATCCATTTGCAAAATGTACTCCTTGGATGCAGGGTCACCCAGTTGAAGTTCTTGCACTACAGTAGTTTTATAAGCTTTTAACTTTGATAGTTTTGTAGCCATTCAAACAGGAAAATTAGAAATTTCCATTTGCTGAGAAAGATGTAAAAGTGATTTTTAGGGGAACAATCCAGAACATATCTAATGTTATCTAACATTTCTTCTGTGAGCACTGTACAAGACTGTATATATTTTTATCAAGAATACTTCCTGTTCATGAAATTTATTTACCAATCTGTAAATAAATACTCTTTTGGGAATAGAATACCTGAACTGAGCCATATTAACATAATTAATACACTGTATCATGCTTCCTAATGAATTCTTAATATACTGTTACACAACATACAAGAATTCATCCATACGTTTCTACATTTTAACTCTGACCTTGCCTCTGGCTCCCCAGCAGACTTTCAAGCATCAAAATGAGATGAGAACTACAGAGCTCGGTCAACTGTACTATAAGTGGAGCAGTCCTGCAAAGAAAAAATTACCCTGTGTTACCAGCTAACTGCATTTCCTTTCTGCTATACTATTATTATTATTATTATTATTATTATTATTATTATTATTATTATTATAATTTTTGTTGTTGTTGTTGTTGTCGTCGTCATGGTGGTGGTTTTGTATATATATATACACACAATTTTTTTATGCTTCATTTTCATTCTATTATTAAAGCATCAAGCCTTACATTATTCTTTAATTTTGAGAGACAATATATTGTAGAGGAAAAAATTAATGAAAATAATGTTTAATAAAGGTGAATTAAACTATAGAGTGTTTAAATAATAGTGTTACATATTTATCTACAATATGTAGATTTGATCAAAACTAGCAAAAAATTTGCTATGAACACATGTCCAGAGACAAATATAGACCATGTTGTGTTGTGGTCTGCTACACTCAACTCTGTGTATCAGAACCATACTACCATGTCCATTTTTGCCCATTTTCAGATAGTTTAATACTGTATTTTTTTTCAATCTGCTCTGTAATGCCATAGTATTTATTGTATCTGAGTAAAATAATCATAAAATAAAAATAAAATAGTCAAAACCAGATTATATTTCACAATAACAGAGCAATGACAGAAAAATAGTTCCCTCTTCATACTGTAAAGGTGCTCAAATGGCAGGAGCCCTATGTCATGTGACTACCATGCATTTCCACAACCTTCTGCCTTACATTTCAGAAAATGATGCACTCATGCATGCTAATGAATCTCAACTAATCCATCATTTGCTCACTAAAAGTCTGGGTTAGGTATTACCATTCAATATGAATGTATGTGTGCATGTGTGTGTGTACATATTTACTGATGTGATAAAAAAACAAAACTAAATGGAAACCACCTAATTCTTGCCCTAACCAATTTCTAGATGTTCCCGGTTACAAAATCTTATACAGACAATATATTGTAATTACATCAAACTTTCATTTTAAAAAAATAATTCACTCCTCACCACTTATACATATCTCTTACTCATCAATACTGAAATATTTATTTATTTATTTAAATAGCTCTAAGTTTGCAGTTATTACAACATGACCTGGTTCTAAACCAGGTTCTATTCCAGGCCAATATTTTAAATCACTCCGATACAAAATTTTAATTTACATACTAATTTCCCCATTGAACTGGCCATATTTATTGTGTTTTCTAAGCCTCAGTTCTCAGTTATCCAGAGGACTTTGGCACAATCTCTTCTACCAAAGAATGAAATACTATAATAACAAACTAAAACATTTCATCTAATTCAATATTAACCCAAAGATTAGCAATAAACCCATTCTCAATTTATAAAATATCCTACCCTAACTATCTTACAACCATATACATTTAAACTTTAATCTACTACACATATAATCGCAATACTACTACCAATCAAGGCAAATCCAATCCAACTCACGGATTCTCCCTCCTTACTGACCATAACCATTTGTTCTTAACTCTATATACTTATTCCCCAAGATTCCTAATTTGTCTTTGGTCATCAACCATTTTCTTTGCTGCAATTTGCTTATTTAACTTCAACCATTTACCATGTATTCACTTGTCCCTGAGCATTCCATTCCTTGTTAACTCTTTCCCAACTATTTTACCCAATTAAATCCCCTACCCCAGACACCTGAAATTTTAAACATTCATTTAAATCCGACATCTGTTGTATCCTAAATCAATACCTCAAAACTCTCTCCATTATCCACCCTCTCACATTAACCCTCTTCACTTCTTAGCAGTGCCCCTGCATTCGCAGCATTTTGCGGAATTCCCAATACAATCTTACAAAACCTACTGAGTATACTACACAGCAATTTCCAACTTTCCTGTATCCCCCATATTTCAATACCATATGCCCACCTTGAATCTTATAAATTCTTTCTAGCCAATTCACCTTTATCTCCAATGCAACAAACATACATTGCTTAACTATCTTCAAAGATAGTTAGAACCATTCCTAAGTATGAAAATTCCTTCTCAATTTGTATCTCCCTCCTCAGCATAAACCACTTCTCATCCCTCCTTAGCTTATCTCCACAATATATAGAAAATGGGGTATGGTTCCATCATGAATGAACCACATACTGATACCTGCAACAAGTTGTTTCTTCCAGAAACATATAACCAGGGAAGGTAAAATGAACATGCGGGGTATAACGACAGATTTTTAATTCTAAAGCAGATGCATTGGTTATGCATTGCTCGCAGCAGGCTGTGGCATACCTAATACAATAATGTATTGAATGTATTAAGAATTTATCTAATTATTTACAAGCTTGCATTCTTTATTGCAATTTTTAGTGTTTCAATAACTGAATAAAATATATATTAAAAATTTTAAATTTAGTAAAACTGAAAATTTGTGAGAAAAAAAATAGTCGTTAGTCAATCTGGGCAATGGATGCCTTATTTTATTGCCAAGGAACAGGGAACAATACAGAATAAAGTAAAACAACCCATTTTACCTATTTCCATTATGTTTCTTTTGGAGGAGAAGTGGTTGAAAGACTCTGGAAGGAAAACTCCCCAGAAAGTGCATCTGAAAGGAACATTGCATATGAGGTTTACAAGTGACTTATGCATCACTATTAGTAATCTGCAGAGATAAACATAACCAATAAGAACAGGACAGTGAGGTGAAGTGGAAAGACAGCTCATACCACACAAGGAAGAAGATATCCTTACATCTTGAACCCATGTTTACTAGATTCTGCTTGCATGCAACATAGAATGGTCATATCTCAATAGATATTTGTTTCTGTATGTATTTTCATTACAAAATTTTTGTTAGCTTTGGCCAACTTTGCCTGCTGTGAAAAAGTAATAACATAATTA